>REGM01000166.1:572092-600494 GCA_004194415.1 Aurelia aurita
CTCGCTCAATCTCGGTCAATTTTGCATTAAACGCCCAGTTCTTTGCATCAAAATGTTCCCCAACTCTTAAACTTCGTACAGAAGACATTTGTTTCTGCTTTCCTTCATGAAATCATTTAAAGCGGGCGCGAAATAATTCTCATCTCCTCGACGGTTTGAAATCTGCTGATGCTCGTCCCACCATCGCGGCCAGATCAAAGTGTACCGACGCTCGAAATTCGTCAATAGTTCTGAATTCGAAATTTCGAGCGACAAATGTCTTCTGTACGAAGTTTAAGAGTTGGGGAACATTTTGATGCAAAGAACTGGGCGTTTAATGCAAAATTGACCGAGATTGAGCGAGGACAAAACTGTTGTTGGATCTAGGCAGTTAAAAAAGCTTCACTCCTTGTTACTTAATATATACACTGTATAACATACACAATCAATAATGTTGCGTTATTGCAGTACAACAACAGCAACAGAGCAGTAGCATGTTGTCATAGCGGCAGGATGATTCAATAAGTTTGGTGCAAGAAACGACACGAGAGATAAACAATCAACCATTTACGGTATGAATTTAATTTTTCTTCAATTCAAAGTAGAAGTACTGCTGTCTTAATGTTGCAGTTAAGAAATAGCAGCAGCGTAAATTGCCGCAGTGAAGCTAGGCCTCCATGATAGGCGATTGGGCCTCCTGTGGTACCACACGCAACAAACATATTTTTATTGACTCAAACATGATCTCAAACTCTAAATTGAATCTTATCCTAAAAATAAGGCAATTTATAATACAACTCCTTCACAGCAGCCACACAAACGGGACACAAGTTTTCTTGGGACACCCTGTACATACATTATTTAGTGCTTTCATTCGAAAACATTAAGTTTTCGTACTGTAAACTTGATACCTAGAGAAATCTAGAGATATCTTCTGTATAACCTATTCTATTCTAATACCAGATTCGAGCGCTCCTATTCATAAACAGAGTTATACAAATATTTCTGTTCTAACTGTAGAACAATATCAATGATTCTTCTGAAACTTAACAACTTAATGATCTTACAACAAAGCTACAGAAGTAAACTTGAGAAAAAAAATGAGAAATATCTTAAAACACTATCTTCTGTATCCACACTTACGTCGAAAGCACACTCAGTTCAATTGGAAGTGCATCGTTTGTTTCTATACTGCAGTCTCGACTTTCGGACCAGGTGTCACTTGTTTCAGAAGAGTCCTAAGGAGGGTCAAATTCATTTCAGATTATCAAGAAAGTATTTGAAGACTGCTAAAAATTCCTCCAATTGAAACACACTATATTTTCAGACTTTGTAATGTCTCTGAAACATTTCAAGAAACTTTCGCAACTAATTTTCATTCATAAACCTCATATATAGCAGGCAAAAAGCATAGCCTCCAAATCTTTGGCATCTTTAAACAAACAATGCACGGATGGTTAATGCATCTTCTGTTTCGTTTAATGGCTTGAAAGGAACTTCAAGTACTTTGCTATAACCCTATATGTACCATTTCTGATATCTGGACAATTTTCAGAATTACAGCGTCTACTTTGCTCGGGCCAGTTTTGAGAATGTGACGTAATCAAATTGCTAAATCGTAAACTGGAATGCTACAGATATCTGCTTACTGCCATATTATAGACCTTCATAAACTATGGTTTTCTTGAAGATTGTTCCGTTTTTCATATTTTAATTTAGGATCTGCGATTATATTAAATTTTTTCAAAACTTTTCTCGAGTTCTTTCAATCAAAAGAAACCGCTGTTATTCTAAAAATACTCAAGATATTTGAACTTGAGTACCTGAACTACCTTCCAAGCCATAGAATCAAACGAAAGATGTATTAACCACCCATGCAATGTTTTTTAAAGATTTGGAGGCTATGCTCAGGCAAACACCGAATACCCAATTTCATGCAATTAATTGCAATTTATTCTAACCAGGTTCGCATTCATTTGCATTGTATGTATAGTTATTACCTGACTGAAGTTTAAAAAATGAGGCAATACAGGAATCTCACCAATCCCGTTAGCTAATTACAAATTTCGCTCAGTTTTCCCGTAGCCGTGTACAACATGATACAAGGACACGTTCTTGTCGTCACAGCAACTTCAAGCTTACTTTATGAGATTTAAGACCTAGGGCTATGCGAGAAAACAGTGAGAACATACATTTAATTAAGCGCTGTGAGTCAAAATCAGAAGCAACAAGGTATAAAACTCATACTAACCAGTTCGTTGTAGTACAGGAAAATGTAACGGCCTTGGTCTTACCGCAGCACAGACCTCACAAGCTCGGTGTGACTTTAAAGATATCGGACTTTATATTTTGCCTGTACAACACAAAGCCGGTTAGTATGCCCATAATATCGCGGGCTGTAGAAAACTCTGAATCAAAATAAGATTTACGTGCGATACGTCGAGTCTTACTGGGTCATTATTTGGTTTTTGATATATCGAGTACCATTTTCATCCTCATGCATGGCAGATTGACGTGACCTAGAGCCATTCTGCCACTCAAACGAAAACTCCTCCGAGAAACCTGAGTGGCATAAAGGCTCTCGGTCACGTCAATCTGTCACGCGCGGGCATCAAAATGGCTCTCGATATATCAAAAAGGATACAATGAACCAGAAAGGCTCGATGTTTCAATTACGTAAATCTTATTTTCAATTCAGAGTTTCCTACAGCCCGTGATAATACAATTTTTATTCTTAGGCTTTCTACTGTTACATCGGCAGAATTATTCAATATTTCAAATCTAACATTTTGTCAACAACTGATGATGAATATGGTGTAGCAAATGTCTAACAAATGTGTAACATATTCCCTTACTGAATTTGCATGTATTGTCCTGTCAGGCTGGATAGTGAGTGCATGAATATTGCTCTCAAACATACTCCCAACCAAACAATGTATCTAGGAAAGAAAAGCTATAGTTTAGTTTAAAAACAAAAATAGACCTAGAATGAAAATAACAATCTGAAAATTGAAGAATAAAAAAACTGCTCATTTTTGAAAGGATCTCAACATTTTCATTCTATCCGCGATGAAACTAACGCTAAATATGTTTCTGGGAAAGACGTAAATTGAGTATTCAAAATGCAAGAAATCATTTTCAGATCCAGTTTTCATCCCCAATACAATGCACCTATAAAATCAAAAGTAACAAAGTACATGGGCTAGGAGTAGGATGTTTCATGTGTCAGTTATAAGATGCTAATAGCTTCGACCATTTTATCAGGAATTCCATATGCTCGCGATATCTCCACAAAATGTTCCCTGTGGATGGAGTCAAAAGCTTTCTTAAAGTCGACAAATGCAATTACTGCTGTTAATCGTTTGCCTTTAATTCCTTCAACAAGTCGTCTCAGTGCTATTTTTTGTGATAGGCTCGATTTCCTTGGTCTAAATCCATTTTGGTCGTTGCGAAGAATTGGTTCAAAGTGTGGTCGTATTCTGTATAGTAGAAATCTGTTGTAGAATTTTGATGCAGTAGCCGTTAATTTCATTCCCCTTATTTTGCTTGCCCAAGGTCACCCTTTTTGCAGAAGGGTATTATATTTTTAACCCAGCAAGTCTGGTCTTCCACCATTCAGAACCTTATTGAGGATGTTTAACAAGGGCAGTTCTAAAGCACCACTTAATATAATAATAATAATAATAATAATAATAATAATAATAATAATAATAATAATAATAATAATAATAATAATAATAATAATAATAATAATAATAATAATACGAATTTGTATACATAATACGATAATAATAATACAATAATAATACGAATTTTGACCAGGGCAGATGTAGCAAAAAATCTAGGTCTCGTTATTGATCAGAACCTTAAATGGGATACACACATAAAAAGCATCACAAACAAATGTAATGGAAAGCTCATACAATTGACTAAAATTAGGAAATGCACGAATCCGAAAACATTCGAAAACTTAGTCAAAGTATCCTATACATCAACTCTTGACTATTGTGATATAGTTTATGGAAATGCCTGTAAGAAAGATATGCAAAGAGTACAAAGATCTCAGAACTTTGCTGCCAGAGTTGTCACAAAGAAGCGCAAGTATAATAGTATTTCATCGACAATCAATGAGCTGGGCTGGCTAACTATGGATAAGAGACGATTTGTACACAGAGTAAATCAAATTCACAAATGCTTGCAAGGAAACGCTCCACAATATCTGACAGAAACTCTGACAATTAATAGTGACGTTCATCGATATTGTACACGTCAGTCCAATGACCTACACTTACCATCAGCCAAAACTAACAGCATGAAGAGAACATTTCAGTACATGGGATCTGCTGACTTTAATTCTCTGCCTACCTTAGCTCAGCGTACAACTAATGTTTTTCTATTTATTTTCATAGGTATTATATAGTAATCTTCTAATTTGTATCTTAATTTTGAAAGAAATTTTAATGCGTTATATTAAATTTAGGTAGCACTACGAAAAACCATGTAAATGGATAGTGTATTATTATCATATCATATCATATCATATCATATCATATCATATCATATCATATCATATCATATCATATCATATCATATCATATCATATCATATCATATCATATCATATCATATCATATCATATCATATCATATCATATCATATCATACAGGATTAACACTTCAACGTTTCTGCTGCTATGAATGTGTGTCCTGATTAACGTAAAAAGAAAGTAAAAGTAAAACTACTAAAACCCTATAAAAATATGAATAAAAGTATATATAGTTCATAAAGAATTTACAGCAATTTTAGTAACATAATATATTACATACTTAAGATAAGAAGGTTCAAATAAAATGATGCTTAAGATGCTGTTCATAGGCGTTGAATGATTCAGTTTTGCGTATGTCAACTGGCAGTTCATTATAAATTTTTGCTCCCATGAAACGAAATGATTTGCGAGCATATTCCGTTTTAATTTTTAGAAGTTATACCAGACATTGACTGTTTCTTGTTTGCATTTTGTGATCATTGATTTGAAAGTACCCTTGAAAAGTATCACAAATGTCCTTGTCAATACACTTGCGCACAAGCTTACATGCACGTATTTTATTCGCATTTGTAACAGACTGAATTTCTTCGCAAGTGTTCAAATTTCCTTGTATCGTTCTTAAAGAGCGATCATGAAACGATGCTAGTCGTTTATCTTGACTGTCAATCAATAGCATGATCTAATTAAATTTACATGTTTTCGTTGTTGTTTTATTAAAAATATAAACATTATCTGAATATCAAAACAAGTAAAGTTTGTAGAGTTACACAGCCAATTTAACGCAAAAATTTCAAGTAGATGTAATACTTGTATGGTCAAAATCGCTTCATGGCGAAAATATAAAATGTAGTTGGTGTACGTATCTCATTCTTTCAGCCTATACGGAACCAGAGCCAAGAAAGTTGGTAAAACAATTGGCTTTATTAACGAAGAGCGGGGCATCGAAGAAAATAAACGACATATTGAAGATTTTTAAAATCAGGCAGACTTGTTGCAAACGAAGACTTGTTGCAAACTTTTGACGTCTTGCTGGGGTTGTTTTTTATTTTTTTTTATTATATAAACCAATGCAATATTACACTATCACAATATACAATACTACAATACAGTAAAAACCCGCGTATAAGAACCTACCATTTTGCAAGTCAGCCTGATTAGGTTCTTATATATTGGGTATTTAGTGGGAAATGAGGCTGTCGAGGTTCTTAAATTGGTTCTTAATTTGTTCAGGGCTTTTACCAATTTATTTTATTCTGATTCAAAGTTCAACCCTATTATTCATGGTCAGTTCACTGAAATCCCTTCTACCTGAAGAAGGTGTTGGGGAAGATGAAAACAAATGGGTCTACTACCAAAGGCATGAGTTTCAGTAACATTATGAACAGCTAATACTTTGAAGCTTAGTACTGGAAATACTGAAAAGGACATTTAAAAATGCATTTGTTACAGGTTTTTTGCAATAAACATATAGGTTTAGTAACACAAAGCAACTGGAGTTTTAATGATAATCTACAAATAAGAACCTAACCTCAAATTTCAGGCTGAATTGGTTCTTATATAATGGAGGTCTAATTTCAAAATTTCAGCCTGTAGGTTCTTAATCCACTAGGTTCGTATACGCGGGTTTTTACTGTATTACAAATACAACAATACTGCAATGCTACAATACTACAATAATACAATGTTACAGCAATTACTATAAAAACATAGAACCAGACAGGACGACACCACAGAGGGTGTGTTCGGGCACATCTCCTCTGCAGCCAACATAGAACAGTATATAGATAAACACAGTGAACGTGATGCGAACAATAATATTGAAGGAGAAGGTTTGTGAGAAAGCGCTGATTTAAGTTAAATCAGCGATGTAAATTTAGGTTAGACAATAAGAGTGCTCGCATCACATTCACTTAAGAACATAAAGGGTATATAAGAAAGAGAAAGAAAGAAAAATAAGGTTGCAAGAAAGATTGCAAGAAAAAGGAGAAGAAAGGAAAGAAACGAGTGCAGCTTTAGCTAGTTAAACCGGTTGGTAGCCGTTACGTATTCTATAGTTGCCAATAGTATGTCTTTACTCGAAATATCTGGAAAATTTTCCTCCCCATAGAGAAGTACATTACGCAATTCGTCTTCGCATAAACTATTAATGTCCACTCCACAGGAAGCCGATAAGTGATTTACTCTGTCAGGGAACAGCATTCTGTGAATAGTGTGTTCATGGCACAGCAGGAAAAAGTGTACAGCATCTTCCACACCATCATTTGAAAGGCACATTGGGTAAATCGTATCCATGAAATTGTGCCTAAACCTGTGTTCTCTCAAATTACTTAGACCAACTCTTAATTGTGTAAGTAAACGTAAACCAGCAGGGTCATGGATGCAAAATATTGTTTTCTTTGCTGGACGTACAACGCTTATCAATCGAGTCTTAAAAATTGAGAGCGATGCTGATCCCCGCGTATTTTCGTCAAGATTGTTCCAAAGATAAATGCAGTGAGGAATAAAACTGTTTTTAAAAGCGTCAGTCCTTTGTCTTGGAAATGCAATGCTGTTGCTGTGTCTAAGATCGTATATTTGCTCTCTTACATCAGGCAAGATTTCTCTCAGGTAGCCAGGAGTGAGACCATTAACAATTCTGTAAAAAAGAACGAGCCTGCTATACCATCTTCTATTGGAAAGAGATTCCCAACCAAGCTCGTGATAGATTTTATCACTTGATGCACCTTTCAAAGCTCTTGTTATGGATAGGGCTGCAGTATATTGCATAGATTCGAGTCGTTTCATGAGAAAATTCTGCGTAGAGTTCAAAGAGTAAAAGTTGTTTTGTGGTGACACATCGTAAATTACATCACAGTAATCGAAATGAGGTCTGATATGCAACTTGTAGATCTGATCAAGTGAGGAGTGGGGCAATTATCTGGAGAGAAATTTGATCATTCCTATTCCTCTATTTGCTTTACCAAGTAATTCTTTGATATGTGCTGAAAAGGATAATGTTTGTCAAGGATAATTCCAAGATGTTTGTGTTCTTCTACAATGGTAACAGGAGTCCCTTGAAAGTAAACTGACGGATGATTTTGGGAGAGCTTTTTACGAGAAAAAATCAACTGCTCAGCCTGTTTGGTTGGATCAGGATTAAAACTCATTTCTATTGATAAGCCCAGTCTGTGATCATATTAAGATCATGATTAAGGTCACCTGCAGAGGCGTCCAAGTCAGAAAAAAAAGAGAAAAGAGATGTATCATCTGCAAACATATGAACCTGTGAGTCCAAACCTTCTGGCAAGTCATTGATGTATATAAGAAAAATAGGGGACCTAATATCGATCCTTGTTGTACACCAGCTGTAATAGTTTACCAGCTAGAGCATTTACCGTTAAGGACTGTTCTGTGTTGCCGATCACTTAGAAAGCTAACAATTCATTTGAGTAGGTTGCCATCAACTCCATTTCTTCGAAGCTTAAAAATGAGACCATCGTGCCCACCCTGTCAAAAGCTTTCCAAATATCAAGATAAACATACCTTACATCTAAAGGGGGATTACAATCAAACGCAATCAAACGCCTTATATATTTCATGGGTCATGGCAATCAACTGATTTACTGTAGAGTCTCCTGGTATAAAACCAGATTGTTTGTCCGAGAGAAGGCTATGCATTTCCAGGCGATTATATATACTAGAGAATATAAGTTTCTCAAAGAGTTTACGAAAGATATGTAGTTGAGGATTAGGTCTGTAATTCTTAATTACTTGCTTTGAATATTTCTTATGAACAGGGACAATGTTAGCTGGGGTAGTTTTCTCAACGACTGACTGAAACCCATAAAATTTACTCTTATCTTGGTAAATCGAGCCCTCAGGAAGAATAATCGTGTCAAATTTCTTTCCAAGTTATTGCAAATATGTACTGAGTGATTCAAGAAAAGTTTTGATATTTGAAAAATCAGCAACTTGTGGTTTTCCAATTAATCGCTAATATTTGATCAATCATAACAATTATACTCCTGCCACTGAAAGATTTTGAGCTAAAGCTTGAAAATGCGTATTTTGGGCCATAGTTTTCAAAAGATATCTGTCGTCTTGCCCAGGAGCCATAATTTTACGATCTCCAATTACCATTTGATACATACATGATCACGAGAGGGCCTTCTGGCATAATCAACCATACGGAAGGTTGTGAACTGACACAACAGACTTTGCGTTGCAGCTTCGTATATGCTTCAAATGCACATGCAACTTCGTCATATACACCATCTGGCATAATCAACCATAAGGAAGGTTTCGAATAGACAAACAGACATTGCGTTGCAGCTTCGTGATATGCTTCAAATGCACATGCAATTTCGTCATATACACCATCTGGCATAATCAACCATACGGAAGGTTTCGAATAGACAAACAGACATTGCGTTGCAGCTTCGTGATATGCTTCAAATGCACATGCAACTTCGTCATATACACCATCCGGCATAATCAACCATACGGAAGGTTTCGAATAGACAAAACACACATTGCGTTGCAGCTTCGTGATATGCTTCAAATGCACATGCAACTTCGTCATATACACCATCTGGCATAATCAACGATACGGAAGGTTTCGAATAGACAAAACAGACTTTGCGTTGCAGCTTCGTGATATGCTTCAAATGCACATGCAATTTCGTCATATACACCATCTGGTATAATCAACCATACGGAAGATTTCAAATAGACAAACAGACATTGCGTTGCAGCTTCGTGATATGCTTC
The DNA here is from genome assembly GCA_004194415.1 of Aurelia aurita. Taxonomy (NCBI): domain Eukaryota; kingdom Metazoa; phylum Cnidaria; class Scyphozoa; order Semaeostomeae; family Ulmaridae; genus Aurelia; species Aurelia aurita. The sequence goes on from REGM01000166.1 coordinate 581,366, forward strand.
AAATGCACATGCAACTTCGTCATATACACCATCTGGCATAATCAACCATACGGAAGGTTTCGAATAGACAAAACACACATTGCGTTGCAGCTTCGTGATATGCTTCAAATGCACATGCAACTTCGTCATATACACCATCTGGCATAATCAAAGATACGGAAGGTTTCGAATAGACAAAACAGACATTGCGTTGCAGCTTCGTGATATGCTTCAAATGCACATGCAATTTCGTCATATACACCATCTGGTATAATCAACCATACGGAAGGTTTCAAATAGACAAACCACTCTTTGCAGCTTCGTCATATGCTTCAAAACCAGCTTCATAACTTGTCAATTTAAAGCCATGGTTGGGATGATCAGTATCTCTAAAATTGATTTGATCTGTGATGCAACACTTTTAAAAAACATGTCAGGATAAATTTGGAATTTCTGTGATTCAAACACCGAAACTGCTTTTGACTCAGCTCCCATCTACCGAGTGAGTCAGAAAAATGTATCCACTGTTTAAAACATCATACTACAAAAACTATAAAAACAATTTCAAAAATTATAGCTCTGTTGTCTGGCTGAAAATTTAATTGAATTTTGAGAATTTAGTCATAGTTAACAATGCGCAACCCTAATCTCAAATGATGAATTTCCGAAGCCTAGTTCTCATGGGCTTTGGCTAAAACTATAAGTGAGTGGCTCAATTAAATCCAATTTTCAAGCATTAAAATTCCTTAGCTCAGTTATTGTTTTCTAATGAAACGTAAACTGTTTACATGTAATTATGCTCTCTCGTCAATGCTGAGCATCAAAAAGTCAAAATTTACATAATAATGAACAACCTTTTGGCTGTTTTTTTCGAAAATTGAAAAAAGGGACTTTTCGCTAAATCCTTATTTTAGAGGTATGATTTTTCAAACAGTGGATACATTTTTCTGACACACCCGCTACATTGAATTCTTCATATTTAATTTGATAAAATGCCAGATGCGATAAAAACAAGTTGACGCGTATAGAGGTTCATTAACGCATTGTTTCAATTATCGAGGTTCAAAAGTATTAGGTTGACTGGGATGTATCGAGCTAGGGTTGATAGATAGCCAAAAGGCAAAAAAGTATTTTCTGTGGTTTCATTACAATTTCAAGAACTGAAAATATTAAAATTCAAACAATAAACAATTAATTGGATAACTAAAACTGAGGAATATAGATACAGATATAGAAAGTAATATTCGGGACCAATTAAACAATCTCAAAGCAAAAGATGTCTCTTGTGTTGAGTAAGGAATTGTCTTCACATATGAATAATGATTCAATGATTTGTCATTTATTTGTCGAACTATAATTGGAACCTATGATTTTAAAATCTTTTGGCCAAACATAGGTTATTTATGTTCACAGTTGCCTGAGTGATGCAGAACGTGAGAATGTTTATCTCGCCTATTATGATCCATACCTGCTTCATTTAATTCTTTTCTAGTTTCCCCGATGTATTGATGTTGACATTTCATGTCAGGGCATTCGCGCAAATATGCTACATTATTTCTATTTTTGATATTCGTATGGTATTTCACTGTATGCAAAGTTTATGATGGAAAATACTTCAGCCTTCTAATACAGTACATGATGCAGTATCTGGTACCACGGGTGGAAGGAAAACGGAATATGATACTGGATTATCTCTAATTATAAAGAATCAGAACTATTAGGCCTACAGTCTGTTCTTTCAACTCATGAACAATTCTCAGTTCATGGTCCGATTAACCATCATTTAGAGTGCAAAAATGGTCCTACTTTATGCCTTTTTTCACTCAAACTTGGATAAAAATGTTTCAGGAAAGTTCTGCAATACATAATGCTCTTTTGTGATTTAAAAGACAGCTCAGGATGGGAACTACAGGAACTGTATCCACTAAGACCCCTCCAACATGAAACACGAGGACAAACTTAGCGCTGTGGTTAATGAACCAAGTATCTAAATTTACAACACGCACTACACGCACAACAACATTGTTTTCTAATGTTTTCATGAGTTGTATGAACAGACTGTGCCTTGCGCATTATATCTGTTTCGATATTCTCCGTTGTTCTGTCGATTTTGCATGCTTAGAAGGCTACAGTCCCTTTCAATGCGCGATGTTGTTTAACGTTGTTCTATGTTGTTCCGGAACAACACACAACAATAAATATGATTGAAAGGGATTGCGGCCTTCTAAACATTCAAAATCGAAGGATAACAGAGAATATCAAGACAGAGACACAAAGTTAGGCCTAATATTGTTCTTTGCTTTTCTTCATACTTTTTTAATGATTCTTTACAACGATATATAATCCAATAACAAATTCCGCTTTTCCTGTCGCGCATGCTTGTACTGTACATTATACCGATCATTTTGGCTTGCATCGATCAGGGAGCTCCGATTTGTGGTCAAAGATTCAATCTCGAAGTATTGATTTCGACATACCCTCAAAGTATCCTCAGATGTTGAAAAAGAAAAACATCCGGCACTGGAAACACAATATTCAATGGGATCTATTGTCTTGTAGCACACCATTGATTCTGAAATAAAATAACAAGAATATTAAATCAGACAGCTAACATTAATCTCAATGCAGTATATGTTCCTTTGCATACAGATAATTTCTTTAAAAAACCAAATCAAACGGGATATATTGAGCCTACAGCGAGGCAAAACCAAGACAATAGGGGTATAGGTTGACAGCTTTGATCGTATCAACTGCGAATGACCTCCTAATTGCAAAACTACACGCTTATGGATTTAGCCATAAAGATTTGGAGCTCTTTTATTACCTTGTTGCCTTTATCACCTCACTGTACCTTAGTAACAGGAAACAGAGGGTTAAATTAAATTACTCGTTGAGCTCATGGTTAACATATTGAGTTCCTCAAGGGTCTGTCTTAGGTCCTCTACTTTTTTATATTCATTTTAATGATTTGCTTTTTAATATTCAGGAAAGTGACGTAAGTAACTATGCAGATGATACTACAATTTACGCTTGCGACAGAGAGATCGATAATGTAATAGCTAAGCCAGAAACAGACAGAAATTTCATCAAAATGGCTCAAGGACAACGGGTGGGCCAAAAAAGTGGACCCCAAGCCAAAACAATTTCTGAAAAATTTTGAATGCAAGATATTGATGACATTTATATACCAGGTGTATCAGAAAAACGGGTCACTTTAAAAATGCCTCTGCGATAGTGTTTTAGACGTTACGAAGTCATGCAAAACTTTTAATAATCTTTATGAGTTGGTTTAATATCTGACACGCTCTGAACTGAATTTGGTGCGTTCAATGGAAAAATAACTCAGATTTCTAGAACAGACGATGACAGAGGGTTATTTCGTCGAGAAAAGTGACTACAGAAAAGGTAACGATGATCTGAGCGCTTAGATAGTAATAGTTCACTTTAATCCTACCTAATATGAACAACAAACGCTAATCAGTTTGTAAAAAGATTCATTTGTCGGCCATCATTAGCTATCCATGCTCTGCATCGGTATCCCATTGCGTCGAAGGCTATTCTTATCATTCTTCTTTGCATCGCATTGCATTCTCTCGTTATTGCATCTTAAGCTCGCCTATGTTGTGAGGCTGACGATTTCTTGATAAATCCCAGATTTTTGGGATGGAAAACGAAAGAAACTTAATTACATGCACGAACAACTACAATCTTGGCCAAAATACATGGGACAAATCAGAAAATTGCACTACTTCGGCGTTTGATTACAGGCCCCCCGCTCCCCCGTTTCAATGTTGCTTGAATCAAACGCCATTCGTCCTATTCGTCCTAGCCAACATTGAATTAGGGGGAGGGGGGATCACAAGGTCCAAAATGTTCGATTTCTTCTCGATATTTTTAGGAAACATCGCGACCACACTGAAATTTGCCTATGTCCCAGCTCTTTTTGGCCAAGATTGTAGCTATTCGGTAGGGAGGGAAATCACCATATCCCCAAGTGAGAAATTGATGCCTATTTCTTCAAACATAGTCAAAAATTAGCGTTCATTAGAAGAAGCAATTTTTTGTCACGAACTCTCAAATCCAAGATTGAAGGTAAAAGTAATTATTACTAGCCTTTTCAAATATACTTTTTGAAGAATCAAACAACAGCATCCAAAAATATATTTTCTGGAAATTTTAATGAATTGAGATGTATCATACAATGGAGATGGTCTGTCATCGACCGGACAACAAATTCGTGGAACTTTGAGCAGTAAATCTAATTCATTGGCAAACATAGCAATGTATCCAAGTTAAAGTTAATGCTTATGGATTATGAAAATCAATACGATAAATTTGCAAATTCAAGTCACCACCGCAGGGGGCTTTACAAATGGCGCGTTTTTTCTGATACACATGGCAGCATATGACCGAAATGTACAAGACAAAAAATAGGCTCAACCCCCTTATACCGGGTGAGTCAGAAAAATGTATCCAATGTTTTAAAAATCGTACAGAAAAAGTTATGCAATCAAATTGTAGAATTTTAATTCGATCATCTTACTGAGGCTTCAACTAAATTTTTGAGATTTTTCTTATAATTTTTAATGCATTATTTCCTTCTGAAATCAGGATTTAGCCAATGGGCTATTCACCATCATGTAAATCTTGCCTTCGTGAAGCTCAGCATTGATGAGACAGCATAAGTGCAAATGAAACAGTTAAAAAAAGCAATGACTGAGCTAAAATCAACACCATTTTGATGGCTTAAAAGTAGATTTAATGGAACCATTCAATTATAACTTTAGCCAAAGCCCATGGAAGCTGGTTTTCGGGAATTCCTTATTTGAGATTAAAATTGTGCACTGTAAATCATGAATAAATTCTCAAAACTAAGTTACAATCTCAGCCAGACAACGAAGTTGTAAATTTCCAACGTGGATTTTATAGTTTTTGTAGTGCGATTTTTCACACAGTGGATACATTTTTCTGACTCACCCGGTATGCACCAAGTTTTCTATTTAAACCATAGAAGTTATGACTTGCGTAATAAGAACGAATTTGTACTACCAAAAATACAATCTGTTTCCTGCGGTTCTGAAAGCATTAGATTTAGAGGACAGAAAATTTGGCAAATTCTACCTCCTTCTATATGAAACTCGGTGTCACTTACCCAATTTAAATATGAAATTAAGAATAGAGTAGCATCGCCCTTGTTTTGTGGCCTATTAGGTCAAGACTTATTTGCTGAATCACGGATTAAAATATGAGCATTGCACCTACCAACAAACGCTCTGCATGTCCTGTCACACAATCGGCGTTGAGAATCTACTCGTTTTGCTTCATGCAGCATTCGACTTCGTGAAAAAGGCTGAATTCGTAACTCTAGCAAATGTGTTAAAAAGTACCTTCTTTTGTTTCAATGCAAGTGAATAAGAATCAAGTCCTGTTTTGCATTTGAATTTATGTGCAACGATTACAGATCAACTGAACTCTTGATACTTTGAGCACTTTTCTCAATGCCAAAACACCAGATTCATAAACGATTTAGTAAAAAGCTTCAGACCCCAAAAGTTCAAACAAATTATCAACAACATAGGAATGATTTTGGCTTAACCCTATCAAGCCTAGGGTATTTGATGCTCTAGGAAGACTAGGGGGGGGGCTGATTCGGCCCCCCCTATTTTATTCCTGTTATGTACAACATAGAGCCCTGAAACTTGGCATATGTATAGTACATCATGAGATGAACCCAAAAATGGAATCTATTTTTAGATATGTCACGTGACCTGCTCATGACGTCACAATATTACAATTTCAAAATCATAAGGGTTCAGTACTAAAAGATTTCAATTGCTGATTACCAGAAAACGAAAAGCAGTAAGGATATCAGTCCACTTTTTATGTGTTCTATGGTCAAATTACATCTGCTTTGTAGACAAAATTTATTAAAAAATGATGACATCATCACACAAAAATTCAAAGAATGTGCGCATGCGCATTACATAAATACGGTGATTTACTCATCCAAATTTCAAAATAAGTGGTCAGTTCGATAGAGCATCTAAAATAAGTCATATTCCTAGCTTCACATTGAATTCCCATGTTTCCTGTAGATTTTATTAGGGTTTATTCAAAATATGTGGCCGACTTCTTTTGAAAATGAATTTTTTTTACCCCCTGGAATGAATTTCATTTTTCTAAAAAATATATTTTTCCGTGTAAGAAAGATAAAAAGTAAAAGTCAGAAAGTTACAGAGTGGTAAGTGCAGTTAGTACGGATATACAGCAGAAAAGCTGATAGGGGGGGCTGATTTGGCCCCCACCTAGGCTTGATAGGGTTAAGCTCGACCTTTTAAACAAAGGCTGGTATTTTCTTTTTGGCTTGGGACATGCAAAACTGATGTGCGGCATCTGTCGTTTTTGTGTTTGTTCTTTACCAGTTAAAAGTTTGTCGAGAATAATCACTTTATTATTTCAGTTCGCACAACTTGGTGTTCTGCTGGTGTTTCTCAGTGCCAGCCACCCACAGCCAGTAAACTAAGGTGATATTGGTTTATCTTCTACGTTCTTCTGTTCTTAGTAGCTTTTTGGATGAGTTATATCTTGATATACGACCTTTATCATTTATTTGTCTAATGTCTGTCTCGATATCATGGCTGTTCCCAGCAGCGACGTCTTCTGTAGATGTTCTGTCTTTATTTGTATTCCCAACTTTTCTATGTACTGCTCGAGCTTTTTACTGGCAGCTCCAAGTGCGCCCACATTTTCTTGATATCCCGCTTTAACTTATCATATTTCTCTATCTTTTCCTGTTCCTTAGCCCCAATTCTGTTATCTCCTGGGATGGCAATGTCAATTGTCATGCATTTCTTGTCTTCCTTCTCTATAACAACTATATCTCGTTTTCGGCACTCTAAGTGATGATCACACTGGGTCATGAAGTCCCAAAGCATCTTTACTTTATCCGATTCAACAACACCTTTAGAGGAATGTTCATACCAGTTAGCTCCTCGTTTCAGGTCATATCTCCCACATAATGTCCAATGGACAATTCTTGCAACGTTATCGTGTCTTCTTTTGTATTCTCTTTGAGCAATGATGACATAACAAATTCATCGACTATTAGCGAATTTAAGAACAGATTGCTAAAAATCATAAGACCTGTGAAAAACTCTGTTTACAAAGTCTTCCATATATTAGGTGTTAGGCGTTTGACTAAACTTCGTTTTGATTTCAGTGAGCTAAATGCACATAGATTTCGGCATAATTTTGACTGTTTAAATTCTACCCGGGCTCTTTGGGTCAGACCACAGCCCGGGGTGCCAAAAAATGCCCCCCCCTAATTATCTCCGAAACCATAATTGCTATGCCATTGTAACTTTGTACAATAGTAATTACATCTATTAGGAGTCTAATTATAGAATATGAAGCTAACTGGTTACGTGGTTTGTTGCCAGGCAACCAAACAATAGGACTATGTCGCATATAAGCTTAAGTACTAGCTAGAAAAATAAAAAGTGCTAATTAGTTCGAATTTTAATGAATTAAAGGTCAACAAACTACTTAAAAGCAAAGAAAATATGATTGTCTATCGATTGATATCAAAATTTTGAAATTTTGTCCTCTTTTGTTGGAAATATGACGTCATCAATATGAATGACGTCATATAATCTATATTTTGCTGACGTCAGCAAATATCAATAACATATATATCAAATGAAATTACTCTGAAAGGAGAATCGTTTGGTAGCAGTCACGACTTAATCGAAGCTAAAACAAAGAATCTGTGACTGTTTTTGTAATTTTCTTTGTTACCACTCTCCAAATATGGGCATCTCCTGGTCACGTGACTTTAATTATGACAATGAAAAGTTTATAATTTAATTGCCAATTAAATAATAGGAAATGTCAGAACGTTTTGGCTCTCTATTCTCTTTACTTTCGGCTTTATTGTAGAAAGTTTGGTTGGGGGGGGCATTTTTTGCCCCCCCCCCGGCTAGAATAGGGTTAAACCCCTTCTGTTCATGTGGAGTGGCAATTGAAGACAACTAACATTTTCTCCTGCACTGCCAAAGGTTTGACTTGATGCGCAGAGATCACTTACGGAAATTTTTTTTTTTTCATATATCATCATAAAATATTATTTTCATATATCATCAAAAAATCATAAAATATTAAAATATACAGAGTAACAGCAACAGTTAAACTAAAAATAGAAAGAAACATGTGCCATTCGTAGCGAGAAAGGACACAAGGTCATCGAGTTCCCACTACGAATGACACTTACAACAATTTAATACAAGGATAATATCTAGTTTAACAAAAAAAGAGTACACTACAAAAATGAGGGTATACCGGGTGCGTCAAAGAGCTGCACAGACGTCCGAAACCCCGCAGCCCCCAAACCATCCCCCAGATCCCCACAAGCCGATAACACCCACACAGCCAGCATACCAACCAGGAATAGAAAACCCAGACTGCCAAAACCGGTCACGCAGCCCCCAGACGAGAACGACACGACCGACTCCGACAAACCAAGCCCCCATCCCAGCCGACAAGCCAGCCACACAAGCACCACCAGCCCACAGGAACACGACAAACGGCCCGAGAGCCACAGACCCCAAACGCCCACACATCTCTCCGACTCACCCGGTAGGGTGCGCTGTGATTTGGTGATTTAATTCTAGCCTAAACGCTGTGTTGATTTAATAAAATAAATGGTCGCTTCCAGAATTATTCTGTTCGTAATCACGTTGGTGTTTGGGCTACCAAATAGCAGTACTTCGCAAATGTTCTTAGGATCCAAACTCTCAATGTCAATGTCAGGAAGGTCCGAGAGCTGACCAAGGAGATCTCTACGCTGCAAATCAAAGAGAGGGCAATGCAGGAGAAAGTGCTCATTGTCCTCTTTACCTGTTCCACAAGCGCAAATAGGGTCCAGACAATCAAAATTATGCCTAAATTTGTGTTCATTTAAGGCACTAAAATTCAAGCGAAGCTTTGTCAGAAGTCTAATACCTGCTATATCATATATATTATAAGTAGACTTTTGAACAGGCCTTGTGATTCCTAGCAATTTACGCTTGAAATCAGCAATTGATGCAGAATTTCTAATATCAAGAGCAAGCGAGTTCCATTCTAAGAAGGTGTTCTGGAAGTAAGTGTTTGAAAACCGGACAGTTCTACACATGTTTTGTTCATACATACGCGCACTCCTGAGATTGTACGTAACTTGACGCTCTGGTGGAATTTCTGCATACAAGTACTCAGGAAAGTGTGACTTTTTTAACTTAAAAAAATTACACAAGCGCCTATACCATCTCCTGTGATAGAGACTTTCCCAACCCAGTTCCTCATACAGCATTTGCCTACTTGTACCTCTCCATGCACCGGTCACCGCCAAGGCGGCCAAATACTGAGTTTGTTCTAGCTTACGAGTGAAACTTTGGAGCATATCAGGGTCATGCCTGTGGTAGACGATGTCACCATAATCTAAATGAGGTCTAACATAGAGCTTGTACATTTGATTAAGAACGTCCCTAGAAACATAATTTGAAATATGTCGTATTAATCCAATTCCTCGTCTTGCTTTTAGAATAGCTTCCTTGATATGACTCTGGAAATCCAGTTTGGGATCCAGAATCATGCCAAGGTGCTTATGCTCAGCCTTTTCTGTTACCACATTATTTCCTAACAGTAGAGGGGGATGAAGAGGTTTAACTCTTTTTGTGGAGAAAACAAGTTCTACAGTTTTTTCAGCATTAAAGAGCATTTTCCATTGGCATGCCCATAAATTAACTATCTCTAAATCACTGTTTAGCTCCTCGGCAGTTCTAGTTACATCATCCACAACATAAAATAGAGATGTGTCATCAGCAAAGATCTTAACATCACTCTTTAAGTCATCAACAAGGTCATTTATATAGACAAGAAAAAACAAGGGGCCTAAAACTGAGCCTTGAGGTACTCCAGCAGAAATTGTTGCCCATTCTGAGCTTTCTCCATTTAATAGAACACGTTGCTCACGGTTTGCAAGAAAGTCGCGAATTAGTGCAAGGAGGCTTACAGATATCCCACTGCACTCAAGTTTGTACAGCAAGCCCTTGTGCCAAACTCTGTCAAAGGCCTTAGATAGGTCAAGAAAAACAGCCCTAGTTTCTTTACTTGGAATTTCGTCAAAGGCGCAATATATCTTACGACTTATTGCTAACAACTGGTTGATTGTCGAATCACCTGGACGGAAACCTGATTGGTGGGGTGTTAACAGACCATTATCGCAAAGGTGCTCATAAATATGATCATAAATCAACTTTTCAAAAATTTTCCCAAATATTGGAAGCAGGAAAATTGGTCGATAGTTCTGTTTGCATTGTCGACTACCTTTTTTGCGTACAGGAACTATATTTGCTTTCTTCCACATTGAAGGATACTTTCCCGTATCAAGGCATTTTTCAAAGATAAGGCACAAGGGCTCAACAATGGAGAAGTCACAAATCTTTATCATCGATACTGAAATATCATCAGATCCATGAGCTTTGTTAGTGTTTAGGTTACGTATCAACTTCAGAACCTTACTCCTGTCAATCACATTGTTTTGTAGCATGTTGTTACAGCGGGGTAGGAAATCTGGAAGGGTACTCCCAGTTGCTAAAGTGCAGCATTGCGCAACAAAAAATCATTGAAAACATTAGCTTTTGCCTGTACATTAGTCACAAATACTCCATTTTCCAATAAAGGCGGAATATTGACTACTTTCGTTTTGTTTATCAATCTGTTCAGAGCCGACCAATACGCTTTGACACCCTGACCTGGATCAGCTAACTTTCTGCCTAGACTCAGATAGTAATCCTCTTTAGCTTTAGTGATCAATTTAGAAGTTTCTTTCCGGACAGTCTTTACTAGTTCCCAATCCTCTTGTCTCCTCCCACGTTGTACAAATTTTCTATAAACGCGGTGTTTACGTTTGATTGCTGATTTAAGACCAGGAGTTATCCACGGTGGATCCTTGTCGTCAAATTTAACGACTTTGTTTGGTATATTTTCAGTTATGGTGGATACCAGATTGTGGGTGAAACACGCTGCCATTTCATCCGAATTGAGGGCAGAAAATCGAGAAACCCAGTCAATATTTTGGATCTTATCCTTTATTGCTTTGGTATCAGCCTTTGAGTAATCCCAGATGGTTCGCTTGTAAGGAGGTGGAGAGGGTATAGTAATATTTAGTTTTCCATAAATTATCTGATGCTGACAGTGTTCATCCAACGATAGGTGTACCCCGTGCTCAACAAACATATTAGGTTGGTCAGTGACAATGAGGTCGATACAGGACATGCTTTCACCCCTTATGTTAGTTGGTTCATCAATTAATTGATATACCGGGTGCGCCAAAAAAAGCTATCCACGTTTGAACAATCGTAGTACCTAGAGTACTAGATGGATTTGAATGAATTGAATTTTGGCTGATAGCTGAAAGACTGAAGTATTTTTGTGATTTTTCTCGTGTTTTTATCAGCAGAGAAAACATAGATAAATTCAACTATACGAAAATTCATTTGTTGCGAAATGGCTGAAAACAGGCCTAAAACACTCGATCAAATCGTACGAAATCACCCGCATAGAACAAGATGCAAGAGCATTTAATCTCTCTCCCGCGTTATAGGAAATGAATTCTTAAAGAAATACTAAAGATTTTCTATCCCATGGCAATACAAGTGCAGACGACATCCGATACCCGTGAAAAACTGTAATTTTGCATTGTTCGGTGTGAGAAATTTCTGTAAGATTTGATCAAGTGTTTTAGGCCCTTTTTCAGGCATTTTGCAAACACAGAATTTTCTTAAATTCGAATTTAGCTGTATTATCTGTACTCATAAAAATACGAGAAAAATCACAAAAATACTTCAGTCTTTCTGCTATCAACCAAACTTTGATTCATTCAAATCCATCCAGTACTCTAGGTACTACAATTTTTCAAACGTGGATAGTTTTTTTTGGCGCACCCGGTAGATTATTTAATTCAATCAATTCCTCCAGTGCAGTCCCTTCGAGGTAATCGACATCATCTGCCCACCATTGAGAGGATCTGCAATTAAAATCTCCAGTCACAATCAATGTGTATGGCCTTTCCCTACGGAGAAGGTCTAGTGTTGTCTGCATTTTGTCAACGAAATTTTCGAATTGCTCACTATTTTGACTGGGGCTACGGTAAACAGCTACAAGAAAGATTTTCTTCCTTGCAATGGTAATTTCTGAAACAATGATTTCTTGAAGAAGTTCCAGATCAGTCCTACGTTTAATTGGTAGGCCCTCTCTGAAGTACAAGCAGACTCCACCGAGTTTAGTGTTGCTAGGGTGATCACTGCGATAAATTTCTCTACTGAAACCTTCGATATATATGTCATCATTGCTAACAGAACTGTCTAGCATAGACTCAGAAATTGCGATAACATCAAATCGATGGAGGGAATTGTAAGCCTCAACAAGTGATATTTTTACCTTATCCCTTGCACAAATGCTATTCAGATTCCAGTGGAAAAATATTAGACAATTGTCAATTTGAGGGCCTGGATTAGATTCATTGTCACCTGATAGAATTAGGAGAACTTTTAGCGAAAACATTTTCCAGAAAGAACATAGCTTAAATATTCCATTATTAGTATGATATGTAGCACACTTGCCAGTAAATAAATACATCGTTGTCGGTACAGTGGATATTTGATAAGAGCACGGATATTGTCGATCAGAAAGTTGACTGAAAAAGACAGGGCAAAGCAAATAGTGGCCTGAAAGTATAGAGATATTTTTGTAAAATTAAGAACAATGTCCTGCAATTCATTCACCTTAAAACCAGATGCATTAAACCAACATGTATGCGGAGAGAAGTGAGAGAACACTGAAGTGGCCATTACAGAAAAGGGGAGTGTTATGATGGATGACCAAATGAAGAGGTACAAGTAGGCAATGCAATACCACGCAGAGAACAAGAGCCTTGTGTATGAGACATCAAAACAAACCTTAGAAATTAGTCGGGACTTGCAAAGAGCTATTCCTGCACGCCACTGGTCAATACCTATGGGCATTTAAAACAACTTTGATCTCCTTGGTCACTCGTTATTCTGCATATTTTTACAATAGGCTTCCTTCCACAGCGCTCAGAGGTAACGAAATCTTTAAATACACGAGACTGAAAACAATACTTGTACAAAAAGGAATACACGAAAATATTAAAATGAATACAACAAGGACCTAAGAAAAACAGACAAACAAACAGTTTGCCGAAAAAGAATGTATGGAACTGATAATGCATATAGGGCGAATTTTGTTGCTGAATGCATGCAAAATGTATCTTTTTTCAATTGGCTTTTGAAAATTTCATTGAAACTCAATCTAATTTTGACAACAAGCAATACAATTTCATATCAAGGTAAGAGAATTGAATGAAGGAGCATTTTCAAGGCTGTCATAAAGTTATCTATTGGGACCGTGCAATCTTGAGATGCAATTCCTGGGCGATTCCTTTGTCTTCATCTGATCTCAAAAACATATTATTAGCTGAAAAACTGTAAACACAACTGGACTGCGTCCCTTCCGCCAAGCGCAAACGATCTCTCTGCAACGATGCAATTAAAGCCCGTTTTCCACCAGGCGACAAATGTAGCGCGGCGCGACAAATGGCGAGTATAAGCTACCTGGGGAAAAAAATGTGTTTTGTTCGTTGACCGAACTTTTTACTGTCGAATTGTAGTTGGAGTCGATCAAACTTTCTTTTGACAAACTTTCCTCGACATTTTTCGCGCAATGTTTGTCGCGTGGCGCGACATCCATCGCCCAGCGGAAAACCAGCCCAAAAACCAGTGTAAAACTGCAACTTTGAACAATAAACACAATGAAACTTGAAACACAATGAAACGGAAACTCTCAGACATCCCAGGAAAAGACATCACAAAGCTTAATGCCAAAACATTGTGTACGTTGGTTCTTTATGGAAACCCGCACTTTAATGTAGTTGAAAACAGAGTTATCCTTGAAGCAACAATTTCATTCATCGAATCGACCAAAAGGCTAAATTGATATACATACATATTGAAAACTGCAGAGGATTGGGTGGTAAGGATAGGTTAAATGTATGGCTGTGATAACGATCAGCGCTCATTTGTTTGGAATGCCGATATCAACGGTGACATACGTTTTGTCGAGCACTGATTGGCCGTTGCAGCCAATCAAATGCGTGACAGACTGCCTTTAAAAACTTAGCTTAATTTAAAACATCTCCCATTTGCCTTGTGTTGTATTGTTCATTGTTATCATTGTTGACTGGTACTTTGTTGTATTGGTATTGTCTTTTGTTGTATTGTCTATCAAAAATATTGTTGAATTGTAAGTACCATACGCATCATCATCATCATCATCATCATTACTTTATTTACAGTAGGCGAGAATTAATTATAGCTAAATGTACCGCTAATTTAAGCCTACTCTACAATACAATATATACAATATTACAGAACAACTAAATTAAAATATATCAANTGTTTGAAAGATAAAGATCGATCAAAGGTAATACCAAGGAGATTCTCCCCTGTAGAATGGGAGCAAGATGACCCTGTGTCCTCTCCCGTTGCGGATGGTACATAATAATGTAAATACGTTTTTGTTTAGATGTTTTATGGATAAATAAATAAAAAAGATTTTCACAATCACTAACTATGTGCTCGACACTTTCTCCTTTTTATCCACACATTCGGCACAAGTGTGATTCCACCATATTATCTATATTGAACTTTGTGTAATTTGTTCTTAGTGCCTGTTCATGGGAAGCAAAAATACGAGCTTCTGTTTCTACCATAAAATCGCTCTTTTATAACCATCTCCACATTTTGTTCTTATCAATATCACCAACTGCTTCTCTGCAGTATTTTCCATACATCTTTTTGTCTTTCCAATTCTGCTCTCTTTCTGCTGTCTTTTTCTTTTTGTATTGCTTTTTTGTCAAACATTCTTCGGTTTGAATTACAAAGCTTTCTCTAACTTGCACTAACAATAGCTCCGTAGAATTCTTTATATACAGGGTGTCCCAAAAAAGTTGTGCCCCATTTGTGTGGCTGCCTCGGAGGAGCTGTAACTTCTATTGCCCCGTTGTTGATATAGTTGCATTGGATATACTTCAACTTGGGAAGTGCCTGAACATCCAAACAAGAGAACAGTAGTTGAACTAGGACAAGTTAATGCCTTCATTATTCGTTTTAGTTGTTCAGCATCGAGAGAATAAGAAATTCTTGAGAGAGCATGTAGCTGTTGACCAGCCTTTCTTGCAAATGGACTTTACTTGCTGTTGAAAGCATGCTTTTTTGTCAAGAATCAATCCAAGTAACTTTTCTTCTTATGTTCTCTTTTATGGCTATGCTTCCAATATTTAAAGATACATTATTACTTTGTCTCCAAATACCATTAGATGGCATTTGTCCTCATTCAACTTCATACAATTGCTTGGAAACCATTCTGCAATTTTAAGGGCAACGCTCTCTAATGTCTTGATGACACTTTCAATATTGATATCGCAAGCATAGATGGTTGCATCATCTGCGTAGTTACATATTTGAAGATCTTTCACGAACATGAAGAAATCATTGATGTATATATTAAAAAGAAGACGCCCCAAGATTGAACCTTGTGGTACACCTATCGTTGTTAAGGACCCATTAATCTTTACCCTCTGCGTCCTCTCGTTGAGATAGCTATGGATGAATCGCAATGCACTTGTACTGAAACCATAAACACTTATTGTCCAATCAAAAGCTCGTGATTTAAGCAATCAAAAGCTTTTGAGATGTCCACGAGGAGTGCTCCAGCAAGACCCCCTTTATCTAAGGTCTTTT
The DNA here is from genome assembly GCA_004194415.1 of Aurelia aurita. NCBI lineage: Eukaryota > Metazoa > Cnidaria > Scyphozoa > Semaeostomeae > Ulmaridae > Aurelia > Aurelia aurita. The sequence goes on from REGM01000166.1 coordinate 597,202, forward strand.
TGCAGGTTTCTATGAGTCGTACAAGGGCATGTTGGGTTCCATAGCCTTCTCGAAATCCATACAAAATAGGAGAAAGGAAGCTAAGGGCATGAGATTTTATTTGACTCTCTAAGGCTCTTTCGTAAAGTTTGGAAACAGAATATAAAACCATTAAAGGTCTGTAATTCTTCTTGAAAAAAGCATCAAGGCTTTTAAAAAGAGACGAGATCTCACAATTTTTCAATTCCTTTGGAAAATAACATCCTGAAAAATTAGAATTGAAGATTTTCTGGATGAGGACGGCAAAAATGTCTGAATTTTTTTTAAGCAGGAATGCTGTTTCATAGCCTTCAAAATGCTTTTTTGGCATTCTCAGTTTCTGAATCTGTAAAAGTATTTCATTGACATCCACTGGCTTAAATTCAAATTGGCTCAGTTCGCAACATTATTTAATGATCTTAATGCTGGGATGATTTTCGCATTTTGTTATCGCTAAGAGAAACTGAATTGCAAATAAAACAATTATTCGGTTACTTTTAGTGGAAAATATCACCTATTGCCTTATTTTCTCGAATAAAAATTGCAAGCTTCCATCCATAGTGGAACTCCAAAACCAAAAAAGAAATGATCCACCCATTATTTAAAGCCTTAAATGAGTCCAAAATCAATGTTCGGTTTTGATGGATTTTTCGTACATTTGTGGTCTTCAATTTTTACTATATTCATCATATCTAAAGTGTTTTCAAAAATCAACAGCATATTCAGATCTAAGTTGATCTTTCATTGTAGCATAGAATTTCCAATTTCCAAAGAAGGTGTCTTCCACTTTGTGCTGCACCCAAATAGGCACTTTTTCTGTCTCACCCTGTATAAAGATAGAAATGATCTTCCATAATGCTAGTTGCTATTTGTCCTTGGTATGTTTTGCGATAAATTCTTAATCTGATTGCAACTAACCTGTGAGGTCCAGTTGAAAAATAGCATCCATTGTATTTACATCGAACATGACAATAAGTGCAGTGCAGCCAGCAATCAGGTAAGGTGGATCTTTTAAAACCTCTCTACGAAGGAAAGGATAGGAAAGAATAGTTAGGCATTCATCATCTTCCCAAACAGACAGTTCTGATCTGCAAGCCAATATCACGGAAGAATGATGTATTTTCATGAGAAATTCTTTATATAAACCAATCCTCAGATAACCTTAGAATTGAGAAACTGTGAGTACTAATACTACGCATTATTCTAGAAATGTTTTTTCAGTTAAACGAGGGAATCCAACTTTATTATCCCATGTTTCTGTTACCTTGTTATTGGAGTCATCTCTTGTAACAAAAGAAACAAATTCGTCAGATAATTGAGGTCTAATCATCATACAGATTAAGCTTTATATCCCAAATCCGTTTTAAAAGTTTTCGTTACATTGTAAAATAGAATAAAGCGAAGAGAGACAAATTTTTTGTTCAAAACTCCGATTAGTGCTAATCATAGATTAAAATGCTTAATCTGCGATTAAAATCTAACCTCCGATTAGACTGCGTTGCTCAAAGCCCGATTAAGACTAATCGGGGATAAATCAGTGGGTTAAATTTAATCCAGCTCGGTAGGTGTATTAACTTCAAATCCAGGTAATAAATCAGAACAAAATGGCGGATTTGGGACATTCTATGTCAAATGTAACAAAAAAAAATTGAAATCTGAAAGTTATGTCATGGATTTTACTTGAAATCTAGTAGTATGTTCGGAGAACCAATCTATTTCTGAATTTCAAATATTTTCTTGATTGGTCAAACGGCTTTGGAATTACGACCAGTTAAACTTTTGAAATTTGTTGGGATCGGCCACTACACGTGCCACACCTAAAATTGATATCTTCCTTCATATTCAACCTATAAAGATGGGATTGGTGTCAAATGAAAGCTCTTGCCAAGCTGCAACAGAATTTTTAGTAAAAGTAATGCTAGCTTCTAAGGCTCAGAGGCTGAGATACAACATTGGCTTTCTATGGTTGACCACGTCCAAATGGCAAGTACAGTTTTCAAAAAAAGGAATTTTTTAACAAGATACATTCATGATAAAGCACCTCATAAAATTTAAAGGTGGGGTGGGCATGGGTTTTATTACAAATAGTCTCAGAATACTGATGAGTCTGTATTATCTTGAAATATCTAAAATCTGTATAGACCTACAGATAAATATGAAGAAAATTTAAGATAATACAGACTCGTCAGTATTCTGAGACTATTCCTCACGTTGCTTCGCAGCTTGACTATTTTGGATTGCCGCCATTTTTCAAAACATCAACAAACATTAACCGGGGATTAGGAAAGCTTAATAAGCCAATCGGGGATTAAATGGGTAAACCTAGATTTAGTTCTAATCCTGTGTTACCTTAATCGGAGTTTTGAACAACCGGGCCCTGAACTGCAAAAGCTTGTCACGAATTTTTAATAAAACGTACTGTCTTGAAATAATGCAATTTTAAATTAATGTTAATGTCTGAAATGTCTTTTTTAACTTTCAAACCCTTATAAAAGTCGAACCAGTAAATCCATTATAAATCACAGACACCCTTTTGTAGTTATGTGCTTTGTGACCCTGTGTGCCAAGTGTCAAGCGATTTGATTGGCCCGTAAGGTACGCCAAGATTTTTTAGTACCCACCAGTACCCCGGAATCTTGTTTCGAGAAATCAGGCTTTTATCAAATTGAAGCAGAAAGCCCGGGAAAAAACGATTATGCTTGAAAGTGCAAACATAAAGCCGCAGTTCAAGCAATCTCTTTTACTGTACAACTCATTCATAATGTCTCAGTTTAATTACTGTCCGTTGATATGGATGTTTTGCGGAAAGGTTGCCAATAATGATCTAAATCGCACCCATAAGAGAGCACTTCGAATCCTCTTCAACGATTATACATCCTCTTTTGAAGAGTTGTTGCAGAGAGCAAATGAGTGCACTATTCAAAATAAAAACTTGCAAAAGTTAATGCTCGAGGTTTATAGCAGCTTAACACAGCAAAATCCTTCTTTTTTGTGGGATATGTTCCAGGAAAAGGAAAATAATTATAATTTAAGATCAAAGAATCTGTTGATGTTGCCTCAAACTAAGACAAATACTTATGGCAACGATACTTTATCTTTTCGTGGCAGCATATTATGGAATTCCCTAACAAATGACACAAAAATTGCCACCTCCGTCTGTTCCTTCAAGACATGCATAAAAAAATGGAATGGAGAGAATTGCCGTTGTAAAATATGTAAATAACGAACACTCGATGTTTATTCTTGTGGCTGATTTTGTGAATAGGGTATTTACG
>REGM01000166.1:601085-620485 GCA_004194415.1 Aurelia aurita
CGCACCAAAGCTCCTCTGCCACCAAGTGGATACGTTCTGGCGTTTCTGTAACTCGAAAATAACTTCGTATGCATGTGTTTTACATGTCAAAAGTATTATACCACATTGCAACTAGTATACCTCAATGTTCCTGCTTACCAGAAACTATTATGACTTCTGCGTGTATACAAAATTAAAGCCACAAAGACAGACGCAGCACTTCACTTAACAAGGTTAACAGCTAGTAATAATAAATAAAAAGCTTTAGAGGGGTCTTGATCAATCGTTATATCAATAAAATAGCAGCACGAGATGTTATGAATATAGCTGCAAGGTCAAGTGAGTTTACTTTAATCTCCTGATCTCTATTCCCGCAAGTTTTGAGAAATAGGATTGCTTCTTTTAAAATGCTCAAATTTCCCAGTAATTGTGGTTATTTCTGGAAATGAGTTGGTTAAAACGGTACTCAAATACCTAAACCATCAGATTATGACGAAAACGAAAAATCGAGATTTTTTGTCTGAAGGGTTACAGTAACCTTAAAGGGGAACTAAACAAACAAAAATCTTTTCTCAGTTCGAAAGAGAAAGTTCTCAAATGTCAGAATATGGAGAAAGAAAATTCTCAGCAACCCTTTTGGCGGTATGGGGGCTTTTCTGGTACCCCGCCCTGACTTAGGTCCGCACATCTAAAAGGCTAGGCACTAACGATCTAGACGCCATACTGAGAATCATGCGCAAGGCAGAAAGGGAAGGCTTACATGCACGCCCGACAACACCAATCCTGAATTCTGACGTCACTTCCGGCCTCTGTTGCAAGAAAGCTGTCGCACGAAAGTGAAATTTTGCGAAAAATAGCGTCAGCAGGCTTCTCAAGTGAGCATAGGTTTCAAACCTTTAAAAAGGTCGGTGTAAAATTATGTGACCTATTTCTTTGCATGGAATGGCTTGAAAGAAACTTTAGCTACTTTGTAATAATTCTACCGTTGGACTCTTCAGAAATCTTCAATATTTTCAGAATTAGAGTGCTCTTTTTTCAGAATTCAAGAACAATTTTGAAAAAAACTTAAAACCATCGTAATTTCTAAACTTTTTGAGGAAACATCGAATAATTTTCCAGAAAAATATGGTTTATGAACGTCTACAATATGGTATCAAGCAGAAGTCTTTCACTCTTCTGGTTTGCGATTTAGAAATTTGATGACGTCACATCTTCAAATGAGTTGAAATATGAAATACGCCGTAATTTCGAAAATATTCAAGATTTCTGAAAAGTCCAACCGTAGAATTATAGCAAAGTTGCTAAAGTTTCTTTCAAGCCATTCAATTCAAAGAAATATATCACTGAATTTTACACCGACCTTTTTACGCCAATTTAAAGATTTGGAACCTATGCTTCCCAAGCGAATAATAATAATAATAATAAAAATAATAATAAAGAATTTCTTTAAAGTTGGTGAAATGCTATAAATAGTTTTCTCTAAAGAGAAGAGTACCTAATTAAAACCAACTACTTAAATACAAAACTAAATCTCAGATACTATTTACATATATTACAATTGCATTTATCCCCATTCCACGTTTTGAATATTTTCTTAAACTAGGCTATATTTTGGTTGTTCTTTATCACATCAGGTATGGAGTTCCGCAGAATGCTCCCCCTGAATAATATTGAGTTAATCCCATAGGAGGGTGTTTTCGTGTTAGGTAGCTGTAAGAGATCCTTTACTCGGAGATCATATGTCATTTCTCTCCTTTAGAACATAGCCAAATAAACATAGGATTTTGGCAGTTGAGAGACTTGTAAACCTCGATCAAAAGGTTCTGGAGATATTTTACGTGGATTGGTTTTTCGTTGATTCTCTCGAGAAGTTCCTCGAAGGAAGCATCATAATCGTTAAGGAGTATCATCAAAGCATGTTTATGGACCCTATTAACTTCCTTGTATGACCTTTCCTACAGAACATCCAAATAAGGGGACAGTAGTTAAAAGTTGACATAATGAATGCATTATATAGTGGCTTTGCTTTTTACCATCAAGGTATTTAACAACTCTTGAGAATGCTGCAACCTTTTTGTTGGCCTTAGTGCAAATTGTTTTCAAATGTTCAGTGAAATTCAATTTGGAGTCTATTGTAATGCCAAGAAGTTTAACGGTATTAGTAGGCTTGATAAGTAGATTATCAATTTCAATACACAACTTCAGGTTTGTATACAGGCCTAGAAATATTACCTAGAATTTTCCAGGGTTTGCTACCATGCGATTAGAATCAAACCATTCAAGGGTGTATCCATTAAAGCGGTGTAACCATTCAAGCGAAATATCGAGATATAACACAACAGCTGTATCTTCGGTTTTTCAACTTTTTTGAGAATTCTGGATTCAAAGCTTCTTGGTTTTTCATATTTTTCAAAGGCCTAGGACACCTCTGTTTACAAAATCGTGATGCAGCACCGCAGGTAAGCAGACCTTTTCTTACATTTAACGTTTGTCCTTGGTTTCATGGAAATTTTGTTCAAAGTTTTGGATTCCTCGATGTTTTCTTGTCCTAGTTTGCCAAGTTTTACCAATTGTTGTCGAAATAAACTTGTATTTTTCTCGTCTTGAACTGGAGCTGGCTGTTTCGACAAAATCAACTTTATTGGCCTAAATTTACCTAACAAATTTTTACAGTCCAATATTTTCTTTTCAAAGGCAGGAATTCTCGATTTTGAGATATAGCGCAATAGCTGTAAGCATCTAGTTACTAAAAATGTTGGCTGTTTTGCTGTGGCCTTTGCCGTTTTCCCACAATTTTCAAAGGCAATTGTTGCTCGAGAGCCATGACGGGTTAACCTTCGTTAACTTTAAGTGCTTCCTTTTCCAAACTTGTCCACTTTTTAGTCAGTGCATGAATTCATCACATTCGAAGTTCATTTGATGTTTTGGGAAAATAAATATTGTGGAGTACTTGCTAGCCGTTTAGGATACCAAGGCAAGAAATATAGAAACAAAACTTTGACTTCGCGTTCAGAGAACTTTTTGTTGGGTTTCGCCTGAATGGAAACAACCATAATTGTCCTATAAAGTTGATAGTTGAATTCTTGCTGATTTCCTTCTGGCCTAGAGATTTACATACTAGACTGAATAATGTTATTAAGGCTGCCTTCCACACAACAATCATCATTTTTTGCAAACCTACAAAGCTTACTGTAATTATTCATCCTTAGATTTCTTTTAATGTCCTTAAGCAGTGCATCATTTCTCTTATTTAAGTTTGTACAGATATCTCCCATTTGTTTTGCTGCTCTTTCTTTTCTTTTGCACATGAAATTTTCTATGAGATTGGTTGAAATTTACTCTGCAGCAGACATTTCTAGAGTTGTTTAATTTTGTCTCTATCTTTCACTTCAGGACCTCAAAAAGAAAACCCTGAAGTAGAATTAAATTACAACAAAGACAGGAATGCTTATTGTTTTAATACCTAAAGGAGACTCATGCAAAGAGCCTGCTCGACAATTTGACTCAATGGAACATGACTGTAGACAATTAATCCTTAAATGGACAACTATTACAATGCACCAAAATCCTTACTGGTTTAATCTAGATTTAACCTAGTAGCCCCAGCTTGAGATGAAGAAGCGGCTAACTACATGCGAAATTTTGTGTTTTAGTTTCTCTTTAAAAGTTCACGTTACAACGAGTGAACCAAAAAAAGTAGCCCACAAGTTAAACAATTAAAACAATTTCTGAATGCAATATTCTGATTAAATTTATGCGTCACTACGTACAACATGAAAAACACACATTGAGTGACAATCAGTTCAATATCAGCAGTATTTAGAGATAAACAAGCTTTTGAAAAATGATGGTCGCGAAAACCACTGTAACAAAATAAATAATCATCAACAAGCCACCAACAAATTTTTATAATATCGAATAATTTCTGTGCAAATAACATTTTTCCTAATTTCTACTGGCAACGAGACGGATTTTTAAATTGATGTTCACAATCTTGAACGAACTGAATGTACCATTTTAGCAGGATACCATAATATAACATGGTCTGCAAGTAACACAATGTTACGGTAAAAAGTGAAATTTTCCTAATTTTGAAATGTTTGATCATTATTTTTCATTCCTCTCATTCTGTATCAAGATCTCGTAATGTAGTGATTATTTTGACAAAAGAGATACAAGTAGAAGTGGAAACAATGCAGTGGTAGGACAAAAAGGTATTTTATTGTTCACTTTGTTTGGTCAAGTTGTGTCTTTGATGATCAGTGATTTTGCTACAGTGGTTTTCACGACCATCTTTTCTCACAAGCTCATTTCTCGGTAAATGCAGGTGATAATGAACTGATTTACACGTATGTGTATTTTTATGTTGTACATAGTGCCATATAAATTTCATCAAAATTTTGCATTCAGAAAGCTTCTATCTTGGGGGTTACTTGTTTTTGGCCCACCCGTTATATAAATATATAAATATATTTAACCGAGTCAGCTTATGCCGAATGATATTCGGTACACCCCTATTCGACATGAAAATCATCATCTATCGGGTCTGCCAAAATGAAGTATCGGCGTTTACCGAAACGCTTAATCATGGATAATGCACCAATATCAATGCCGTCACCAATCTTGCTGTAGCACAAGGGCTAAATTTGATGTAGAACTATATTTCACAAAAATGTTTCATAACATTAGAGTTCTAAATAATTTTACCTAAAAGCTGTTTTGAAAAGTCTTGTAAAGGATACATATTGGTAGTTACATTTTCACCCTAAAGGAAGATCATTTATTGGAAACGGGAACTTAGGCAAAATTTTATCGAAATTCTAGTCCTCTTTAAAGCATGTTCAAGATCTACTCATAAGAAAATTCTAGATCCGTATGAGCGATTTTGGTAAAGTGAATTTTTATATTTAGGTTAGCCATTTTGCAGCAAAATGGTCTGTAACTCATTAAAATCAGTGCATAATCCATGGCGGTACATTCAGCAAACGATGATACATCATTTTAGGACACCCAGTACATAAAAAGTAAAAGTACCTGACAGTTCCGTCATAATCGACAAATGGATTGCAAGTATCGTCAACAACTCTGCTGGAATCAAGATTTTCTTTCCAATACGCTAAACTCATGACAGTGGCATTAAATTCAGCGTCATCATCTGCATCACTTTCTTCTTCATGCTTCATAACAAATTGCTTATTTGCTTTCTGCCTCCAGCTTGCTAAGCTGCTTATCGTTTTATCTATGGAGTAAATGAAAACATTCAAAGCCTTTCTTGTTGCCTCAATATTTGAGTAAGTCAAATACATAGGCATTTCGGGGGACATATGTTATCATCGATGTCAACAAAGCAGGCTAAAATATAGCTAACACAAAAATATGGATATCATAAATATAGCTAAATGTACAGTAAAAAAACTACTTGAGATCTTGTCAATGCAAACTGGAACAATTTCTATTGCTTTCTCGTCATTATCGTGACTGTCCAAGGCACTTCTATCCATTTATCCGCTATAGTATTTCAAAACTCCTGATAGAACAAGTTAAGCAGTGCAACCAAATATAACAAAATCATTGTGATCGAGAAGGTTTTACCTTTGAAGCCGTTACAAAACACTGCATATCTCATATTTCATTCGTTTAAGGAAGCTGCCCTTCAGGAGAAAACCAATTTTTTTCAAGGCTTCCTCAAACAAACACATTTACAATTAAAAATACTCAATTAAACTTACATATCAATTGATCGAGATGCCTTGTTTGCTGATAGTTAACAACAGAGTAAAACAAGACTGCTTGTGTCTTACGTAATTCTAAAAAATTACTGCTTGTGTTAATTAAACTTACGTAAATTGTTACTGCTTGTGTCAATTAAACTTATGTAATTCTAAAAAATTTCGTCATATAATTTATTATAATGTAGTAAATTGTCATTACGAATGATAAGCAGTAACATCCTCTCTGGCCAAGTGGGGCTGTAAACAGGCTGCGGAAAACATTCAATTGAGAATAAGTATGTGCTTGGGAGTATAGGCTGGGAGACAAATGCGATTTGCACACAATCCCACTGAATATCCCACTGAACTGCATGGTCTTTTAGTTTGAGTTAATGTTTCTCTTATCCATTGCAATGCAACACAATGTAATGTGGATTTCACCTTCTGAAGTCAACTGATGTTGACTTCTTATCAAGGGAGAGAAAAGACCTTTGATAATAGGATGACATGAGAATACCTGAGTTTGATGACATTGCAGTACTTGCTCTTGATGAATCCATCCTTACAGCAGCAGTGACTTCAACCTCGTGTAGACATCGATGGCTAATCAAATCATATACACGGATCTAAACAAGAATTTACAAACGATATGACCACAATCATGGACAACGACATAAGCAAATTCAGTTTTGTGCAATATTTCCCAAAGTATCGAAAAGAAAACGTACGTTTAGGACCTTTTCGTCCTCCTTTCCCTTTACTCCCCAATTTTCACTGGCGTTTGATTTAAGCAACACTGAAACGGGGGAACGACGCAAAGGGGGCCAAGAGTAGCCAAAACGCCAAAAAACTCATTTCATTGAAAGCAGTTTATTATACCGGGTGAGCCAGAAGAAAGTTCCTACTTTTGAAAATTCATCGCACCAAGAGTACTTGATGGATTTGAATCAATTGAATTCTAAATAAAAGTCGAAAGACCATAGAATTTTTGTGATTTTTCCAGCCTTTTATGAGCATTGAAAATATAGGTAAGATCGACTTTACGAAAATGTCTGTGTCTCGAAATGCCTGAAAAGGGGCATAAAAGAATTAATCGAATTGTAAGGAATCTCCTCACACAGAACAATACGCAATGTAATTTCAACCCCTTCAAGAGTTATAGGAAATAGATTTTCAAAAAAAATACTGAAGTTTTCAATCCCATTGCAAAAGATGTACAGACGATACCTCTGACCGGTGAAACATCTTATTTTTTATTGTTTTGTGTGAGGAGTTTCTTTACTATTTGATCAAGGGTTTTAGGCCCTTTTCAGACATTTTAAAACAAAGTAAAACAAAGTAAATTTCGTAAATTCGAATTTACCTGTTTTTCAGTCCTCATAACAACGCCTGAAATATTACAAAAATACTTCAACCTCTCGGCTATCAAGCAGAATTCGATTTATTCCAATCCATACAGTATTCTTAGTTATATCAATTTTCAAAATTGGGAACTTTTTATACCTTCTGATATAGTCCAGAAATACCGGGTGTCCCAAAAAAAAGTATACGGATTTGGTTGGCTCCAGCGATATGAATTTAGCTTTAATCGATGGCTAATTGCTCTCAAAATGTTCCTCGATAGTTAACTTGAACATGGATATCTCGTTTGTTGGTATTGGTGCTTTGAAAGCAGACATATTAACCTCGGAAGCTAAAATTTACATCCACGTGCAAACCAGAGCTTTAGCCTTTTGGCCTAAACAAATTCTTGAGGCACAGCAAATAAATCAGCAATAGCCTTGATAAAATTTGAATAATGTTAGATCTTATTATATTCTATTTGCCAGAAGTCATCCCCCAATCACCCATTGGGCAATTTCTTGATTTTCTTTTATTTCAGTTGTAATTTTTGATGTGCTTTAAGAATTTGCTTAGGCCAGACGGCCAAAGCTCTGGTTTGCACGTGGGTACAAATTTGAGCTTTCAAGATTGACATGTCTGCTCTCAAAGCACCAATACCAACAAACGAGGTATCAATGTTCAAGTTAACTATAGAGCAACCTTTTGAGAGTGATTAGCCATTGATTAAAGCTAAATTCACATCGCTGGACCCAACCAAATCTGTATACTTTTTTTTGGGACACCCGGTAGTGTAACAAAAATTGTAAATATTTTGCATTTCGAGGTACCGGAACATTTTTGAAAGATGAGGAAATATGAACTGATGGATTTTGTATTCCACGAAAAACAAATTTGTTAAAGTGAACATGACGCTAAAATTGTTATTGTCCTACATTATGCAATAAACATCGCTGAACATGATGGCGTACTATATTTCCGAATTTAGAGTCACCTTTCTTCAGAAAATGGGGTTGAACAGCCTCCACTTTGCTTCGAAAAGTGACGGTAATTTTGCGCGGTCAGACAGGTCCCTCTGTGGAGTGAGTTAGTGTGAAGACAACTGCGTACAAGTTTCATACATGAAACCATGATGAAATCCTTGATAAACGGGCAGGTTTGACTTGTTTATTCACTCTTATAACCGAATAAAACTAAGGAATTTTACTCCTAGTTTCTTGAATGCCTCAAGAACTAAATTTACAGTATTTTTAAACATTTTCTCTCTTCAGTAGTAGTTGGTAATACAGGCAATTTTGCAAGTTGCAGGACACGATGGGCGGAACGATGGGATGACACGAAGGTACAAAAGCACGTCTTGCAAACTTTGCATATCTAATTTTATCCCCAATAGGCCAAGTTTTCAAAATAAAATAAATCGTCTTTGTTGCAAAAACTTTCGATATTTGTAGCTTTATAAAGGGACGAATTTCGGTACTTAATGGGACCAAGGCTTTCATTGGGAACGAAGCTTGACCAGGCTTATGATATCTATGCTATAATTACGGGCGGTTCCACCATCAAAAGACTGATCATGCAGGTCTTGCACTAGATTTGTCTTTGGTTTAGTTTGACAGCATGAATAACAAAATCAAAACTTACCGAAGCAAGGTTGTTGTTCAGTATCTTTTCGCCTCATAAAACTTCGACAAATACGATTGCGTGGAAATGAATTGCTTTACCAGAATATTTATCACACACATGGCCTAAACCTGTAGACTCTCCATCGTTCACCAAAGACTCAAGCAGTGGTTGGAATGCAGTCTCTAAGGCGATCTCGCGCTGATTTTGGCACACATGATCCTGCATTTTTCCATCCCTTACTATAACATGTGGCTTTTTGGCACTGTAAAACATATGCAAAGGTTCCTGCGATGTTATATTGTGACCTTCCCATTTCTGTTTACGATCTGAAATCGCATGATGAGGAACCAAACAAGCAGTTGTGTATTATGCCTATTGTATTTCATTGTTTTCTAACTGCGTCATGCTGATAGCCCAGATCCAATATCCCCGCAGTTGAATAGCAGACCTCACCCGTTGAATCACAGAAAGTAATTGAGTGCTATTCTGTTGTTTCATATAATTTAGGTGTACAACAGGCTACAATTAATTCCTAAAATAGTGTGAGAATATAAATGCCATCGTATTCGAAGCATATGAGTTTAAAGATTTGCTATTTGATATCGTTGAAAAGTCAAGAACCCCTTTCATTACTGCACTTTTTCCTTGCTGTGCTGGTATCTCCATTCTACTTCCCCAAACTCTTGACGTCACAAACCAAAACCCGACCCAGACCTCCCGGGCACTTTTTCGAGCTGAAAGCTGATTTTCAAATGGCGATGTCCAAAAAACGGCTTAGTATTGGAAAGTTTAATGTTTATATTTGAAATCAGCACACTCGAATCGACCTTTTTCATCAATAACAATTTTCGCGTCATATTCACTTTAAAGGCAGTCTGTATCATTTGTAAAAGAGGATTAAAAATTTGTATTGCAGGATTACCAGAAAAGAATTGAAATATGATAAGGCCCTGTTACACTACACGGATATTCTTCGGATATTCTGGCGACATCCCATAAATAGAATATCCGTTGGATATCTTGCAGTGTATCATGCCCAACGATATTCCATAGGATAAAAAGACCAATTACCGAGAAGGAAAAAAATATCCGATCTTGCTCGGAATAAAATCAAATCGATTTGATTTTATTCCGAATATCCGAATTGCAGGAATGCAGACATCACAGATGCCGACTATCTGCTGACGTCATGTAACTGCCTTGCAAGTTTCTGAGCACACTTTTTGTTGTTTTGCAAGTATTGGCGAAAGGAAAATGGGTCATTCAGCCTGAGCTCTTCCAACGTTAACTTGTAAGCACCCAGTTCATCACGTTCACGAAAGTAGTCTTTGCACCACACTTTCCTATTCCTCGTTCCACTATTTTCTATCGAATTCACATGAATGATGGTGGAACATGTAGCGATGATAGAGCAAACAAGTGCCCCTTCGATGTTGTCAATGTCCTCGTTCATGTTTAGGCCCACTAAATGGAAATAGCGCGCGCTTTTTAGGACTACTGAATTAAGCGCGCGCTTCTGAAATGAATGGACTTTCTTGACAAGAAGATTATCTCAACAAATATCTGCAGAACCCAAGATATTAGAAAATATTCCATCAGATATTTCATCATATCTATTTAGGGAATATCCGATGGAATATCCTTGTAGTGTAACGGGGCCTTAATCAATTTTCATCATGCAAAAAATTCAAAGAGTCTGGGTTCTAGCTCCTTTCCTTTGTTCTTTAAACCAATCACCTGCGTGACAGAGCTCCTTAGAAACAATCAAAATACTTTTTTCTAAGTTTCTAAGAAACTTTGATAGTTAAATAATTTTCGATTTCATTTCTCAGCTTGTTTAAGTTCCTATGACATTTAACTGTGGTGAAATTTCAAAGGAATATCTTCATACTTGTACATCTTTTTTCATACTATAACAAAATCTGTAAAATCTGTCTTTGGGATTCATCCAATAGGCTTATCTTATCTTTCCCAAATAAGGGTCGGTCTCAATCAATTGAATTTTCACAAATTCAAGCACAATTTTAGGGACCCCGTAAACCCTATATGCCCTACGAATGATGGCATTGAGGATACGGAGCACTTTTTTGCTGCTTTTGCCCTTCATTTGACATTCAACGACAAGATCTTCTCGCTGAAGTTTCTGTAGTATTACGACCATTTGTTAAAATAAATAGCCTTTCAAATAACGTTTTAACACACATTTTGTTGTATGGTGATAAAGACCTTTCTAATGACGCTAATAAAAGTATACTCGAATTGACTCTAAAGTTCATTCACAAAACTGGTCGGTTTGGTTAATGTAAGACAATTTCACATTTTTTTTCTATATTCATTTAAAAATTTACAAGACAAATTACTAATTACGCTACCTACAAATTACTCTTCGAAACACTACAAGGACGATACCACGAGGAGCAATATACTGTGACTACCCCGCGGCCATTACATAGGAAGAAACAAAACCTACCAGGTGAATCAGGACAAATGTACCACCCGCCCGCAAGCCGCATCCACAGAGCCACCCAACCGATTCGCAAGATAGATAAATAAAAAACAAGCAAACAAAAACAAACAAAACAATCATTCAGTCCAGGCCTAAGTCAATGACTGAAGTTAGAGTTTTGGACGAATCGGTTGTGCGGCCTCGCGCCACGACTCCCCGAACAAGTGATACACCCCCGACCAACCCATTACATAAAACTACACGTAATTACTACTATAGAAATAAACTAACGAAACGGGACTTTATGATAAGAGACTTTACGAAAACGGACTTGGTGGTTGAGTGAGGTATAACTAGATTTGAAGTGATCCTAATCGAATCGACCAGTTTTTTTGATGAATTGTAGAGTCAACTCGAGTATATTTCTGTTAAGGTCATTGGGAAGGTCTTTAAAAAATAACAAAATTTGCGTTAAGACCTCGTTTGAAAGATTAATATATCCAAATGGTCGTAGTAATGCAAAAACTGCAGCGAGAAGATTTCGAAGCTGAACCTCAAAGGAAGGGCAGAGCAACAAAAAGTGCTCCGTATTCTCAATATCGTCGTTCGTAGGGCACATTGGATTGATGGTATCCCTAAAATTGTGCTTAAATTTATG
The DNA here is from genome assembly GCA_004194415.1 of Aurelia aurita. Classification (NCBI taxonomy): domain Eukaryota; kingdom Metazoa; phylum Cnidaria; class Scyphozoa; order Semaeostomeae; family Ulmaridae; genus Aurelia; species Aurelia aurita. Next base: position 612,844 of record REGM01000166.1, read on the forward strand.
AAAGTTTAATTTGCTAAGACCAACCCTAAGTTGAGTAAGGTAAGATAGTCCTATTGGGTCATAAATCCCAAAGACAGATTTTTCAGGGGTTTTTTGTTTCATTTGTCTCTATGACATGTTTGTTTCACACAACACAGCCACTAAGTCCCTCTTTTCTATGTTTTTCTTTTTTTACCTGTTTGTACGCCTGTTTCACATTTGATGTTAGGCATATATAGGCAGCGCGCCCTAAATGGTCGGCTTTGGGAACAACAAATTAATTTTAAAAAAAGGAAAATGCGCTAGAAATGGGCAAATCGCAACAAAAACATTCTCACAGCTGAACTTACATGTAACGACTGTCCGCTTGTTTGTCTTGGTAAATTTTCAGCTCAAACGCAAGTCGGTCTGAGCGGCCTAATTTTGATCCTGCTTCTAATTTGGACGTACCCCAAATTCATAACGACGCCCTCACAGTTGACTTGTTGAACTTTTCGCATTGCAAAAAAACTAAGCAGGATTATGAAACTATGGGTGCCGGGGGAAGGAATAAGGAGGTCTACGGAGTTTTGTTTTTTAATCTAGTGGGGGGGGTTTGCAAGGGTCTTAGAATAATATAGTTAGATTTCCAAATATTCATAGATAAAATGATGAAATAGACTCGTGAGTAAAACCTACCACAAATGAAATCGTTAACGCAGTAATTGACAACGAATCAAATATTTATTATTTTACCATTATCTGGAGATTTTTATTTCGACCTTGTGACTCCTAATAGCGTGGTTGACGACAGGGCAGCCAATAAGAAAATCAGAATCCAAAGGCCGACCAATAGGGGCGCAGTCAGTCCAATCAGACTACTAGTGAAAGAAAACCCCCAGTTTCTATACTGTTTTGCCAATTTTATTTTATGTTTCTTCAAAAATCACATCTTGAGGGTTGGAATTGCCTATAAACAAACCATAGTCGTGCTTTATTTCAAATCCTGAGGTGACACAAAGAAAACAAATATGGTGGTTGGGAAACAGAAAGGAGGTCAAATATACTCACATATACCCATTTTAAGGGCAAACCGGAAGTTGAGGACCCTGGACGCAGAATGCAGGTGGGGCCACGCAGGTGTGACCCGGGACCCGGGACGCAGAATGCAGGTGGGACCCGGGACGCAGAATGAAAGACCCAAAGTTATGTCTCCTTTGGTCAATAACAGGAAAAGGCACCGAAAACCGAGGATGATTAACGCCTAGATTGCGTGATTACTTATGCTATCTAAGCAAACATACAACGTGTGACATTTAACCACACAAAAATCCGTCCCAAGTCACTTCAAGGAAGTGAATAAGCCGGACCAGTCTTTTCGAGTGAGTTTACAATGAGATCATCTGTTACCTAAACCTGCTAATTTTTAAAATGCTAGTGAGGAAGAGACGAATCAAAGTTTGATGCTGACGATTGGTGATGGTATTCTTCCTCATTGTTTGATCTGGGAAAAATCATAGTAACAAAAATTGAGGGCAGGACCCTAAAACAAACATGGTGCCTTCCCCTTGGCTCCCCGATCTGGGTGCAGTACTCGGTTTCTTGAGTTCTCAAGAGTTCTTTTCATTTCCTTTCTTTTAAAGAGGGTTGCCGTTCAGCAAAGCTGATTTTCAAAGAACCCTCTACTAAAAATGAGTAGAAGAGGAGTTGCAATAATAGAATCTAGAAGAAGAGTAAAAATCTGAGTAAAACATCAACTGCACTCATTTTTTTATAAGATACTGTGGCAGTGTCTTTTCCAGGAAATTAAGAAACTCTACTAGAAGCAGTCCTCGATGAACTTCGATAAATTGTGCTAGTCAACTTTACGAAGAACTAAGAAAATCTACAAGAAACTTTAATTATATGAATTGGGCCCAAACTTATTGAGCCAAGTTGCTTATAAAACATGAGTGTGACTAAGAATGATAAAAATCAAGGTATCCTTGTTTCCAAATTTAAAAATCATCAGAAAAATGTCGGGTCCCGGATCCCGTGTTCTGGGTCCCGTGTCCTGGGTCTCACCTGCGTCCCACCTACATTCTGCGTCCCGGGTCCCACTTGCATTCTGCGNAGTCAACTTTACGAAGAACTAAGAAAATCTACAAGAAACTTTAATTATATGAATTGGGCCCAAACTTATTGAGCCAAGTTGCTTATAAAACATGAGTGTGACTAAGAATGATAAAAATCAAGGTATCCTTGTTTCCAAATTTAAAAATCATCAGAAAAATGTCGGGTCCCGGATCCCGTGTTCTGGGTCCCGTGTCCTGGGTCTCACCTGCGTCCCACCTACATTCTGCGTCCCGGGTCCCACTTGCATTCTGCGTCCCGGGTCCCACCTACATTCTGCGTCCCGGGTCCCACCTAAATTCTGCGTTCCTGGTCCCGGGTCCCACCTGCGTCCCGGGTCCTCAAATTCCGGTATGCCCAGTTTAAGTATGTGTTTTTAAAATATCCTTCACACAAAAGTTAGGCATTATAAAACACAAACAAGAAGAAAGAATCTCAGAAATGGCATCAGCAAATAATTTTAGCGAGCTATCTTACGAAAGCTAGACCGAAACTCCATTCAAAACGAAGTTTTTGCAGCGCGGTCAGACATGAGGAAAAACGTTAGTCGACCATTTAGGGCGCAGCCCCTCTAGTGTAAATGGAAATTTATCTACACTAAATTGAAATCTTTGTTGACAATCAACAATATCGTATTAAAGAAAGTTCAAAGCGATAGCATGGGCAATGAGCAATGAGGACTCTTCTGGACGAGGAATAGTGGCAGCGGCAGTTGTCGTTCCTTGGCTGGGGTTACTGTTGTTAAATCAAAATCAAATTATCATTATTTAAAGTTGGTGTAACATAGTTCTAAGAAACTAATTAATACCAACTATTTAGGGTATAATACAGTATACAAAGATATAGAAAATTATACAAGCTACATAACTTATGAACAGGCTACTTACAGACTCTACAAATACATTTTTCACCCGTCCAGGCTTTTATCTTTCTTTTAAAGCTTGCAACTGTTGGTAGCTCCTTTATTTCATCGCAAAGAGAGTTCCACATTAGGCTTCCTCTGAATGAGAGCGACTCCATGCCAAATTTTGTCCTTCTCGTGACCGGTAACTTACAGAGATGCTTAGTTCTGAGATCATATTGGACCTCTTTCCTTTCATGAAAGAGATGCTTGTTCAGCATTATCGCCTATGCTAGCCTGACATCCAATGTGAAACCGGTTCCAGTATTTATCAGTCAAAATCGTTTAGGTGTAGTTATTGGTAGTCGTATATTTAGTTGTAACTTAGTTGTATGTTCTTTATGTAATGGCCTTGGGGTAGTCATGATATTTTGTTCACCGGGGTATCGTCCTTGTAGTGTTATAAAGTAGTTCATACGCGATATTAAGCAATTCGTTTTTTTGTAAAAAATTTATATTGAATATAAAAAAATACCGTACTTTGGCATAAGGAAATATCGGATGACCCAAAAAAGTGAACCGAGAAGAACTGTTCCACAAGATATAATAATAGACCGAAACGAGTGATTTGAACGTTGTTATGTAGCTAAAAATAAAAATGACTAGGCTACATCACCATTATTTTTTGTTATTTTCATCGACATTTAAAACTGGCGAAAATAAGGATTTAGTGAAAACAGGCAGTTATAAAACCCGTCGAAAGTCATCAAAATCAGGGGACGATTTTGATCAGCTGCAAAGAAGCGACACAATCAGCAGACCATCCTGGGAATGTGCAACTCAGTTTGGGTGCATCCAAACAATCCCTTTGTAATCTAAGAATTTTACTTTTTTTTTTTTTTTTTTTTTCTATTCAATTTAAAAATTTACAACAACAGAATTTACCTAAGACGCTACTTAAACTCTACTAAACTACACTACAAGGACCGACCAGGAGGAGCAAATATCATGACTACCCCCTGGGATTAAACATAAACCTAAAATACAACTAATTATACAATACAAAATACTAAATATAAAGACTTTTATTTACAATTAAATACTTGAGCCGGTTTCACATTGGACGTCAGGCCAACATAAATAATAATGTTGAACAATCAAGAACCCCTGCCGTGAGAACAACAACGACAACAATCGTTCCCGTCACTGTTCCCCGCCTAGGGTCCTCATCGCTCGGGTCGTGTAGACGAGATGGATAATCAATTACACTATATAAGCCTAACATCAAATGCGAAACGGGCGTACAAAAGGATAGATGGACGGGACTCTGCGACAAGAGACTTTACGAAAATGGACTTGGTGGTTGAGTGACTTTATCTAGGTGTACGGTGACCTTAATCGAATCGACCAGTTGTGTGGATGTAATGTAGAGTCAACTCGAGTATATTTCTGTTGAGGTCATTTGGAAGATCTTTATCACCATATAATAAAAGTTGCATCAAAACCTCATTTGAAAGATCATTATATCCAAAAGGTTCTAGTAATTCAAAAACTCTAGCGAGAAGATTTCGACGTTCAACCTCAAAGGAGGGGCAGAGCAACAAAAAATTTTACTTTGATCAGAAGTAAAAAAAGTTCTTTTCGTTATTGAGAACTGTTTGCATGCACTGGGAATTTCGGTTTGAAATGTCTTTTCCCAAGCTAATGCGAAAAGCATTCTTTACTGTCTCGTACTGATAAAATCGATCCCCTGTTTTTATGCCGTTCGACGGGTTTTAAATCCACCTGTTTTCAATAAATCCTTATTTTCACCTGGTTTTTTATGTCGATAAAAATAAAATAAAATAATAAAAACGTATTTACCTACCGAGCAACGTCATTGATTTCGGTCAATTTCTCTATTATGTGCAGCAGATTTTCTCAGCTCACTTTTTTTAAGGTCATCAGGTAGTAACATATGATAAAATTGTTAACTTTTTGCAGCTGTAGAACTCTCAAGGTCCAGCGGGGTCCTTGCATGCGAACACTTAGTATGCGTGCCAAAAATGAACCTTTAAAGATTTGATCAATACGAAATTGTATTCACTTACATTTATGTTATAAACTTCATGTATTTTTTAATAGTAATTAGTAAAGATCTTCCATAATTTGTAAGAAATTTTTCACGGCACGGTGGCACTGTTACCCACACCAGAAAGAGGCTCAGCTTGCCCTGTGATATCACGCAACAAAAGCGTATAATTTAATGTTTCTTCTTGACTGGCCTCTGCTGTTTTTAATACTGAAACATCTCAATAGGTAAGGAAAAGAAGCATGTCTGCGAAATGATTTTGCCGCTGACCTACAGCACTATGCGCCCCCGCATTTAGTTGGAATCAAATGATCAATGGATTTTAGAGGATTCCTCTCCCTTGGAAATCAACCTATTGCTCTCGGCACGTGGCTACATCTACAGGTTGGAACTTGAAGATTACTTGGACAAAGCGCAAGATTATAAAACATCTAAAAATGCCTCAAAACATTGGAATTTTCATGCATATCAATTACCTTAATTTCGAACCTGAGATTTTTGTAGAAATTTTCCTTTTTCAATCCAATTTTAGGGATTATTCTCCCACCCTCTGAGAAATTAAATTTCTTTCGGTTTCCATGTTTGTATACACGTATTTTTTTATAAAAAACTAAGAATTTGAGCCAATACTGAAAGTTTCTTAAGATTATCAGATTTTCAGTACTCCGAGTTTCTTACGAGTTTCTTACGACTTCCATAACAATCTCCATGTTTACTTCCTGTGCCCTCGTGAACATTTCAAAGGAGACAAGTGAAAATAAAGTAAAAATATGCTAAGGATTTCTTTGATTAAAATAAATAGTTTCTTAACTATTTTTTTCCCAGTACTAGAGTTTCTTAAAGAACGCCAATCAACCAGCATCCTTTGCGCGCTTCGCTTGTTGCCTTTCGACTGCGGCGGCCATTTTAATATGACAACATTCTCTGCAAAGCGTGACCGCAAAGGATGCTGGTTGACCGGCGTTCTTTAACATTTTGGCAATCTGAGAGTTGAGTTCCTTATAAGCAGTTTCTTATAAAAAAATACGTGTATGGCAAGATAGATAATAATTCAGCGACAACGACACTAATTTTTGATATTTTGTACAATAACGTTTTACTTCAGGGTAAGCATGAATACGTCTAAAAACATTTGTAAATTCCTCTGTTTGACACAATGCTAGCTCGCCAGCTCAAGTTATTTATCAACGCCGATGTTCTTGTGGGCAAGATGCAGGGGGAGTTTATGGCCATCCGAGGTCAGTTGAAAACAGAAAAATCCAGGCTTTGCACAAAATTATTACTGCACATAATGATATAGCTTGACCTCTTTACAACACCAATTTTGCGATGAAAATAAGCTGGGTAAACTCAGTCTTGAGTATCCGCCTTTCTTCTGCAAGTTTCTGTGTAGCTGTCTTGTTTTTGTTTTGTTTTGTTCGCCGAATTTGAAAGTAAGCTCTTCGCATAAGTCCTCTACCTTATCTCGTTGTTGTTGCTGCCATCACTCCATAGGTGTAGATAAAAAGAAAAGTTCTAGAGCTGAGACAAGAAGCGTTTGTAATGAGTCTAATTTCACCCTACCTCGGTTTCGATGGACATCTGCGCGCGCATAAAAATCATTTCGTAGACATGCTAGGAAAAGAGCGTTATTATGATATAAAGAAGACATGCGGTGTCCATACTAAATATCTCCTGTTTTGTTCGGCAGGACCGCCGAGAGGGGGGGGGTAGCCGGGGCAACTGCCCCGGGGCCCGGGCCCCGCTAGGGGCCCGTAAAAATGAAGCTTTGTTTTTTCCATTGTATGTTATAATTGCATCATTGAGCTGGGCCCCGCAAGGGGCCCGTAAAAATGAAGGTTTTTTCTTGTTCATTTCACGTTGCAATGATNCCATTCCCCCATTCCATTCCCCGGTGATTCCCCCATTCCATTCCCCTCTTTAGATATAGCCCTCTTTCAACTTCTCTTTGAAACATTGCGGGAGAATCATTCAATATGGAGCCAAATACAGAGAGGAAGTTTATTGTGATCACTATCTTGAAAGTTTGCCGACAACCATAGCCGTAGCACTGTAAACGTGCCTTTATGTGGGCGCTTGACCTCAACTCGCCCTGATCTGAAATTTTCAGATTGAAATTTACTTGAGACTTTCATACCGGCATGAAAAATGAGCTCATGTATATTCCAAGGGGCGTTTGCATTTGCCGTGACACAGTGCTGGTATCCAACTTTCAAAAGCAGTGTCAAGTTGCCTTAAAAATGAATGAATACCGACCTTTCCGTCACCACTACCAATCGAAAAATGCATGTGTTCTGGATGCATAGCTATCGACCAGAATGGAGATGCTGAAACAAAAGTATTTTTCTCATCAACCGACTGAGAAACAAAATTTTCGAGTTTATAAAAACTGATAAATCAGGTAACATTCACAAGTAATATTATTATTAGTATTTTTTTTGTCGCACTGCACAAAACAAAGGTTTTTGAGGCCTTTCCAATGTTTAGACGTTACCCAAGTACCTTTCGAGTAATATGATACAGGAAACATGTGAAAATAAAGTAAATGCTAAGGATCTCCATTGTTAAAAATAAATAGTTTCTTAAAGGGAGTACAAAGACCAGCAGCCTTTGCCATCGTTTGTTTTTTTTTTTGTGAATTTCGTACAGTCAGTTTATAA
>REGM01000166.1:620980-639878 GCA_004194415.1 Aurelia aurita
CTGGCTGTTAATGAAGTCATCAATGGATCTGGCAACTCATTAACAGTAATTTTCAAAATGTGATCTCTTTGATATTGGCAAAGTTCCCTTACTGACAGAAATCTCAGCAATAAAATAAATAATTTCATGTCAACATTATCTACTGTCGCCGATCTTCTCCGCATTTACTGTTTTAGAACTGTAGTAATTCTGATAACAATCATGAAATCTAATCCTAGAGAAGTTGCAAAGTTCCCTTACTGACTGAAATCACGATCCAATATGGACGATCTGGCGATTCTGAGGTAGCAACGATGATGTCTCAATAAAATAAATAATTTCATCTCAGCATTATCTGCTGTCACCGATCTCTACAGTTTTAGAGCTGTAGTAATAGGACCACTACTATTATAGCCTTTTGAGCTTAGAGAACTACAAGAAAGAACGAAATCTTCAACAAATGTCGGAAATTGGACATTTAGGCCTTAGCCTTGGTCTATTCAAGTGGGCCAAGGCGGGGCTAAGTGAGTTTAAGGGACGAATTTATGGGACGGAACATCTAGAGAATGCAAACGAACTCTCTGCCAAATGAACGCTAATTAGAGATCGCTGAGTTTTCGCACGCTTCAAATCAGAACACAGGAATACAAGGAAAGCCAGGCACAACAACAACAACCTGCAAGCTCATTGCTCCCATCCAGAAATGTCTGAGCTCTTTTACGGACATACACGAGAAGGTTGGCATGTGCTCTTTCCTGTGAAGCTGTTTTAGGCTGTCCTGTACCAGCGTTCTTCGTACATGCCTAATGGGCCCCTTTAATTTTTTAATGATTATGAATAAGCAAGAGCTGTTGAATCGAATGGTGCAATTATTTCCTGTATATTGTTTCTATAAGTATGTTTTTTAAAGCCCTAAAGTGGCGATTATCAAGTCTTTTTGTGCGAATAAAAATACGCGGTCAAAGAGGAAGTTGTGACGTAGTAGTCTGATTTATTAGTCGCTGTGGCGTGGTATGTTTACAACTGTAATTCGACCGCAAGGTTGCACGAAGCCTTTGGTCAAACCATGGAGCAATGCGGACACCTTTATTTTGAATAAACTTTTTTATCCGCGGCTACTACCTTAACTGCGAGCGACGTAACTCCGCTCGCTCGCTCCTCCGGAGAGGTAGCTCGCTACGCTCGCAGCGCTCCTCCGGAGAGGTTAAGGTAGTAGCCACGGGTAAAAAATTAATTCAAAATAAAGGTGTCCGCATTGCTCCATGGTCAAACGTTCAAAAAGCAGAAAATATCAGTTTTCTGGTGACTTTAGTAACACCAGCCGTATGATGGATAATCACACGCTCGCATTTTCTCTGGAAAACTTCCATGACACGAGAAGAAGCGTCGAGAACTTGGTACGAGCAGACGGAGGGTTCGATGTGGCGGCATCAGAAGCAGGCAGGTAGCAGGCCTAGGCCTGCTGAAGCAACAAGATTCCAGCCTAATTTATGCTGCAAAGAATTGGTTTCAGTTTTTTAAACTTAGTTTCCTGATAAGATTTAACTGCTAAGACGTTGCAAGATTCCAAGATCGACACAGTATCAACGTGTGGAAAGATTATTCCAAGGAGCGAAGAAGAAATTCTGATTTCATTTGATTTTGCCAGGTGAGTGTATGTTTTGTTTTGCTATTTTCTGTGTTGCTGCTCTGGTTTGTTATATCGAGGGAGTTTCAGTGTTCGAGGATTTAGTCTCCAGGGCCTTTTTGAATTATTATTATTATTATTAAGGCATTTCCAGAAATGAAGCGACTGTGAAGGCACAGTAACTGGTCTCTCGACCCATGAAAATGGTTCTTTCCTCTGTCATGGTTCTTTCCCCTGTCGTGGGCCTATCTCCAACCAGGAAGCAGATGCAGTTATTTTGGGCTCTAATTTACCAAAGGACTGTTGTTCATTGAGTTATGAATTTTTATTTCATATTTTAGGTAAGATAAAGATCAAGTCAACCCAGAACAAGCAGCTGCAGAAATTGTATCAAAGTGCAACTTTGGCCTGCACTCATATCACCATGAAAGACATAGGATATTAACTGTACAACAATCTCCATGACATATTCAATTATATCAGATATTTCCGCAGGGATATGCCTGTTGTTTTGTTCCCCACCAATTTGGACAATTACAAATTTACCAAGCTTTTTATAAGAAACTTAAGGTTCATAAGAAACTAGTACTAGGATGGTCGAAAATTTGAGAAACTCTAGTAACCGGGGGGTATACGACTTGTGGATCTGCCGCCCGGTTTTCAGAAAGCCACCCACTTTTATGATGAATTTTAGTGGAAAACTACCCATTTTTAGCAATTTTTTGTTGATTTCAGCCAAACCGACCCATGTTTATGGAAAATCTGCCGAAAAATGACCCTTGTTTAGAGAATTTTGGGCCAAAAACCCACCCATATGGGCGGCACATACCCGTACCATCAACATGTTATGTACCCCCCCCCCTTCCCCCGGGCTCTAGTACAGAAAGAGCTAAGAAACTTTCAAAAGCAAAATTCAAAGATATTGTGATAAATGTGTCGTTGAACCCTTATTCTTGAGAAATATTAACTAAAGGTCCTATGTTTTGAACGTAATAGAACATTTTTCTTCCCATCTGATGTTTTCTTCCCATCAAGAAACATATCTGCAGCAGTATTGGAAACTAAATGATGAAACGAATTAAGAAACTTTTAGAACTAAAATGCCGACAGTTTCATGTTAAACCAAGAAACTTTTAGTACTATAGCCTGATCCAAGTTTCTTATAAAAAAAGTGTATAGGTGCTGACATTGGATCGGAAAGAGCAAATCAAGGCTGTTTCTACCAAGGTTTCTAGGGCTTTAGGCTTTCTAAAGCATGGCAAATCTTTCTTACCAAGAGAGACTTTGAAAACTCTTTACACAGGCATTGTGCAGCCCCACTTTTGGTACTGTTGCTCTGTTTGGGGCTGTGCCCGTTCAACTGAAATTAATCAGTTGCAAAAACTTCAAACCGTGCTGCTAGAATTGTGACAAACAGCAGTTTTAATGCCCTGAGCAGGCCACTTATCAAAAGTCTGGGTTGGAAGACCATTCAGGAACTCATACAAAATGAGCCTCAAACAATGGTCTTCAAATCCTTACATGGGTTGGCACCACAATACTTGTGTAATCTTTTCACAAAAAGCTCACAGTGCTCCTCTTATAGCCTCCGTAATACAGAAACAGATTTGAGGCTACCTATGAAGAAAACATCAACCGGCCAAAAATCTTTTTCAGAGGAGTGAAGTGTTGGAAGAGCCTCAGCTGAGTCTAAGCAGGCATCCTCCCTAAGTTGTTTCAAACAGACAATTTAGGCTGTATTTTCTTTTGTAAATTTTTGAACATTGTAAATAGGATTTGAGACTGATTGTAAATAGGTTTTTAATAATAGTTTTAATTTAGTTAGTAACCCAATTTTTACTTTATGGGAGGGCCCCTTGAAAACCAGCACTTGTGCTGAAGGGCAACCCTCCCCGTAGTTAAACAAATGAAAATGAAAATAATTAAATTGATTTTGTAAAAGTACCAAAGAAATAAGATCTTGAGATCAATCTGTCTAGTTTTCTGTCCCTTAGATCATTTCAATAAGTTGTATCAAGAGAATGCGACAAAACACTATATCGGATTGCCTCAAACCTTGGAGTATGACAAACTAGTAAACTAATGATGACTCCTGAACTATCAATATTTTTTCTTCTGTTTAGCAACACAACCTCAGTAGAAAAAAACAGAAAATAAGCGGCACTGATTGTCAAATAAAACTATATCATTGTCATATACCTTATAAAACTACTTGCAAGTTTAAACAAAGTTAGTTAAATTAGGGCATGACTAAAACACAGCATGCAGCTACATATGCCAGATAAACAGTCAAAACAATTTTGTAAATACAAATAACCCTTCCTGGCTGATCTCTTTGTTTGGCACTCTTCAGTGTAATGTCAATACCAAAATTAGACAGAACCAAATTTTGTTTTTGAACTATTAGATACAAATCACAGACATGTTTCTTATGATAAATTACTTGTAAAGAACTAACTGCAGGCCTATTTTTACAAAATTAGGAGGCTGGTGTGACCTTCAGGTTAAAATATTAAAATGTTTGAGAATATGTTATTTTGAGTTTGGTGCTTTCACTAGTTGTTTAAAAATTATCTAATTATCCTACCACTCTAACTTGAAACATAGTATGTAAATTTTCATTTTCAAAAGCATTACTGTTATTATACAGTTGGATCTAAAAGTCTGATTTCACTCACAAAATTTAGTTGTTTTTATCATTTATCAAAAACCAAAATCAAATTTGTTCTAATTTGGTATTCAAGAATATGTTATATATGGTATGTCATAAAATACCTCATGTAAAAATAACTTAGTTTTTTTTTCTCAGAAAGACTGCATAACATGAAAAGTTCTTGTCTTGTTTCCATGACATTTTCTCTCTATCTTCCGTGCGATACATTATTTTCAACTTTTTTATGAGACCTCAAAACACAAAGTGTGACTTGCTTTTCCTTTAACAATAAATATACAGTAAGATATTGTGATATTTCATATAATCCTTGGAGCCCAAAGACTAGGCAGTTAGAACAAATGTCAAATTTGCAAGTTGTTTGCTGACATTTGACTACAAAAAGATTAAAAAAGAACTTGCAAAAATGAAGCTTCTAACTAATAATCTTCTTTTAATTTATAACTAAATAGTTGCGGACAACAGACCACCTTGCCCCCTGTGGGTGCCCATATTACATTTGGACAAATTTCACGTTGGTTTCTAATGCATGTTGAAAACAAATGAGTGTGGTGGACTTTTGGACCCATGTATGAGTGGTGCCATGCGTAGAATTTGTGGTTAGCATTTTTAACTGGCAAAAAGACAAACCAAACTATTTTCTATTATGCAATACAAAATAGCATCAAAAGCAAAGTTCCACTTGTTTGTGCAAAGTTTTGTTATGCCATAAACTTTTGAATTTCCATTTCGTGCTATTTTCTGGATTCATGGTGTCACAAAGCCATTTGCATGAGAAATTCTGATCCAACTGCGTCAACAACCATGCTCCACGCACAGCACTGTTTATTCTAGACTTGTTGGATCTGGATAACAATAAATAAGAGAGAAGTCAGCTCTGAATTGGCTCATCAATTACAGTAAATTATTATAAGGCAACACTTGGTTTCTCCACATCTAAGGCTACATAACCTTCATTTTCCATAAATCTACAATAAAACAAAATAAGGGATAACAGCAAAGGATTACTAAAAGTAACAACAATCATGTTGTTCAGTTGCATATCATCTGAAGCTTGCTTTTCCCTCGTTTGTTCGGTTACTGAAGATTCAGTAAGCTTGCCAAAAATTCGTATCTGATCAAGCCAAGCTCAGAGTTTGCTCAAAGTGGTGAAGGAGGGTGCCAATACTCCGGCCACTGGCCGGAGCTTGACCGGAGCCAATTACAAAATGTAAAAAGGGCTTTGGCCGGACCTAGTTTGTGGCCGGAGCACTGGCCGGAGCTGAAAATTTACCGAGATAGTATTGCATAGAAAATGGTATTAAACCTTCAATTTTGACCCTTCAATTTAGCTTTAAGCTTATGCTATGTGTTAAATTCTTCTTTTTTGGTTTCTTACATTCATATTAAAAAAGAAACTTTATGAACTTGATGAACTTAGGCTATATGAGCTGGGTGCTTCTAACAAGTCGAAGAACCCTTTGAAGCATCTTGAAGCATAAACATATTCAGTTCAGAACAAAAGGATTTTTGAAGATTATTGATGGATTTTCTTGAAAACAAAGGTTTTTGCCAAAAGTGTAGTATGACATTTGCTTATTTTTTGGGTCGAATCTAAAAGTTATGTGCCATTTGAAATGACGATTTTAATGGAGTTGTCTAACACTACATACTAGAAAGATTTATTATTGAAACGCGTTTTTGAAGTTTTGGGCGTTTATAAATACTGGCCTCTGGATCAAACTGGCCGGAGCTTCGCCGGAGCCTGGCCGGAGCAGAAAAAAATACAAAAAGTGCCAGAATAATCCGGCCATAGCTCCGGCCAGGCTCCGGCCAAGCTCCGGCCGGAGTATCGGCACCCTCCTAGTGGTGATCACTCCTTCACCAAATACAATGGCCCAAAATAAGAACAAATAATGCATTCAAGCACAAATTCTTACCATGTAATCGTATCAGCTCTTTCATATTCTCCAGGGTGTCCTTTATGTTGAATATCTCATTCCCCAACAGGGCGTAATTGATGCTTCCAATCCCGCTATCATACGATCACGGCGGCTTTTAAACCGGCTACAGCACTCCATAGCACTTATTCTTTGTCATCTCATGGTCACTTGTTGCAACTGAGGCAATGGCAGTTAAATTTATCTCCAAATAGCGACAAAACATGCAACAATCTTCACTTTTCCACACGGCAAATTATCAAGCTAGAGCAGGGACGGACTGGCCCGGGTGGCTAGGTGGCGATCGCCACCCGGGCCCCCCTTAGAATTTTTAAAAGCGGGTCCTTCATAAGAGAAGCGGGCCCTTCATAAGAAGAAATTTTGAACTTGAAATAATCTGTATAATTTCGTAAACTTACGCATACGCCAAGTAAACTTTTTAGAATCATTCGGTATTTCGTGCTAGTTCTGTTTTAGCGCACTGTGCTCTTACTCAGTAGAGTAGCGCATGGTGGTTGGGGTTAGAGCAACTCTTAAGGGCATCCGAGCTGCAGGGGCCCCAAAGAGACCCCTTGAGATGTTCACTAAAATTGATAAAGTACTATTGTAATAAAAAGAGATAGTTTATTGATTTACCTTTTATAATTTAGGGACCCTAGGTATGGAGTGCATTTTCCGCCAAAATGTGCTTTGATTTTCTTTTTTTCACTTGTCCTAATTGTGTGCGCCAATGTCACGATACTTTCATTCTCGAGCAGGGTTTTCTTATGCACGTCATTTCACGATTTTCTTATTTGTTATATTTGTTTCTTCTAAACACGGTTTTTCTGTTCAGCTCTCATTCAATGCTTATCGATATTTTTGTGTCAAACACCCTGCTCGATTTTTCTATTGTTTTTCCGGTTGCTTCGATTTTTCGGTTGTACATTTGCTTCGATTTTTCGATTCTACATTGCTTCGGTTTTTCTGTTCTGCGCAGACAACCGTCGCCCATCCCAACTGCAAAAATGGCGCGCAACTGCACGTGGTTGTGAATTGATTCTATCTAGCAATGGAGTCGTATCAGCATGTTTACAGGTCGCTTTTAAGTGTTAGTAATCAATTAGAAGCTGGCAATTTGGATGAAAATAGTCTTGATCATATAATAACTAGGGTTGATTTCTATAGGGAGGCTGTCACCAGGTTCACCAACAACCAAAATCTTGCAAATATCAACATAGACAGAGTTTCAGGCCTACTGGGAGAGGTAGTACGTATATTGGAATCAGAGCTTCATCGCAGATATCCTACAGAAGATGCCG
Source organism: Aurelia aurita (assembly GCA_004194415.1). Classification (NCBI taxonomy): domain Eukaryota; kingdom Metazoa; phylum Cnidaria; class Scyphozoa; order Semaeostomeae; family Ulmaridae; genus Aurelia; species Aurelia aurita. The sequence goes on from REGM01000166.1 coordinate 628,478, forward strand.
AAACTCATTTTTGGAAACAGTGTGAATACAACGTTCACGGCACCTCGAACCTTGCATTTTCACTGCCCTCGACACCTCTGTTGGCTCCATTTTCAATCTTATCACAACCACGTGCAGTTACGCACCAACGGTTATCTGCGCAGAACAGACAAACCGAAGCAATGTAGAATCGAAAAATCGAAGCAAATGTACAACCGAAAAATCGAAGCAACCGGAAAAACAATAGAAAAATCGAGCAGGGTGTTTGACACAAAAATATCGATAAGCATTGAATGAGAGCTGAACAGAAAAACCGTGTTTAGAAGAAACAAATATAACAAATAAGAAAATCGTGAAATGACGTGCATAAGAAAACCCTGCTCGAGAATGAAAGTATCGTGACATTGGCACACAAAATTAGGACAAGTGAAAAAAAGAAAATCAAAGCACATTTTGGCGGAAAATGCACTCCATACCTAGGAGGCCCCAAGACCGAAAGTGAATCGAAAGACGTTAATATAGAAAGTTTAAATTATTAGAAAACGCTGCAAATCAACTCACTATGTCGTCTAAGATCCCACCGCATGATCCAATAGGCCCTTTTAATCTAATAATTCCAAAAAATAAAGTTCCGAATCCAAAACTGATTTTGGGCTTGCGTCATGTAACATAACCTATGGGTTATCTTCTAGGAAGCTACCATGGGTACCAGAGCCTTAAAAAAAGGTTTACTACGAACGAGGCTCTGGCACCCAGCGTACTCAGGTTACTATAAAGTATGGAATTATCTAATAGATGACTTGACAACAGAAACAATTTCTGTACTATTTCAAAAGCAATATTTCAAAAATGGAAGTCTTTCTTCAACAGCAATCCTTTTCCCCCATTTAATGGCGAACTTCTCACGAAAGATGCTTATTCTGACTATCTAAATGGCAAGTTGTAAAAAATTTCTCCTGGAGGAGAAGTCCCGAACATAAGATTCGGCTTACTTCGTTTGCATTCGATTTTCTCGTTCTGATGGCCTATTATACTTTTGACTATCTGGATATATAGGGCCTGAGTTTAATGTTTCCCTCAAGTTTTTTAAATTGTCCTGTTTTACAAGTTTTGCGTTGCCGTTGTGAATGAAAATAGTTTTTCGTTTTTCGTTGACACATTATGTTCTATTCTTCGCGATAATTTCCTTTTCCTAAGACTTCCTTGCCAATGGCGTGGCAACAGGGACGGATGAGGGGCATCCCCCCCCCCCCACTTCTGTCAAAAGGTGGTCCTCGAGATTCTTTCAAAAACGTGGAGAAAATAGCTGGATATGTGCATATATGTGTAAGGAATTCCTCCAAGAAATGCTGGAAGGTCACCACCGGGAGAGTCCTTCTAAGCCAAAGTAAAGGTTGACATTTAAAAAAATTTTCCCAGACGTACTATCACAGAATTTTCAAGGCTTCCATTTCGAGGTCGAGCAAACTTTGGATCGTGAGAAGCGTTCTAAAACAAAGTATAAGGTCTAGGTCTTTGCGCAAAAATTTTTCCTAGGATGGTGATTCATAGAAAACTGTTACAAAATGGTAAAAGTTTCCAATTTGGCATTGGTAAAGATGGGATGGAGAAAGGGTCTCTAAGCCAAAGAAAAGGATTTTTACTCACAAATTTTCCTAGGGATGGCTATCTTTTAAACAAATTTCACAAAATGATCAAAAATGCTATGTTAATACTGGCAAACATGGGATCGAGAGAATCATTCTAAGCCAAAGTAGAGGGCGTGTCCTCAAAAATTTTCCTGGGGGCTTCGCCCCAGACCGCTTTATTTGAATACCCCCCAGTTAATTCTTCCTGGCCATGCCGCTGTTCCTTGCCAATTCGTGTTAATTTCCTACGATCTTAAGTGCAATGCATATACAGTTGACATCAACTATCTTGAACTCTGAGGGAATGTCAGATGTTCGAGATAACGGGCAGTCGAGATAGTGGATGTTAACTGTATGTGTAGATATACCGTATATCTAAAAAATAATTGTTAGTATCTTTGATTTCCTATAATAAGGTAACCCAACAATGATAGATTATAATGCCAACAACTTGTATCAATTCTTCTAACGCATGAAAGTAGGCTTGCAAAATGGCCACACCCATTGAAGGCCACGCCCTACGGGCCCTTTCAAAGCCACGAAGCCACTCTTGAAAAATAGTGCCAGTCCGCCCCTGAGCTAGAGCTTTCTTCCCACTTGTTTACTGCATATGTTTGAATGGATTGAATTGAATGGAATATTGAGTAAATCAGACTGCGTCACTCGCTCCAGGCTCTTTTCGCAAGGCCATGGGGTAAAAACACCCCTAAAAGTAGCATTTCCCGGCACCAAAATGAAAAAATATTTGCGGTAATTGATTCAGCGATGTTTGATTCATTAGGAAATATCTCAACTCTCGAAAGTTTGACTTCCTCCAAAAGTAGTTCAGTGGCACTTTAAGTTATATTTTCCCAGTACTGGAGTTTTTCTTAATTGTTTCGCGATCTGAGAGTTGAGTTTCTTAGAAGCGGTTTCTTATAAAGAAATACATTTAGTGTCAAACGTTTTTGTGGGATGTGGGAAAACTGGGTGAAAACTGAAATTGCAAATTACAAAACATTTTTAGCTGTTTAATCCAGGTAGCCTGGTTTCTTAATTCTTGAAAAATTGAGCCTACAGTTTTTTATAAGGGTTTTCTTATAAAAAATACTTGTAGTGTTAGTCTTCCACGGCTTTAATCATTCAACGACCCTCTTTCAACTTATTGGATTTATACTAGATCCATGAATACTTGTGCAATTGTTTCAAATCAATATCCATTTCATCACAAACATTAAATTTGACACATTTGCCAAGAAAAAATGTGTTACACTCATTTTTTTGTTATAAGAAACTAAGGTCTGTTGTTGGCAAACAGTTTCTTTAATTTTAGGGCCATTTTGCTACCAAAATTTTCATATGTGTTTCTTATTGTTGATGCCCTAAGTGTAGAGCCAATATATTTTCGTTAAGGGCTTCCAAACTACTTAGTAAGACCTCAAAACATGTTATAACATAATTCGCACCCAAAACAATGTCAAAAACATTCACTACACGTATTTGTTTTATAAGAAACCGCTTTATAAGAAACTCAGACTCTCAGATTGCCAAAACATTAAGAAACTCCAGCATGTTTTCTTTATTCTCACTTGTTTCCTGTATCATATTACTCTGAAAGTACTTGAGTAATGTCTAAACATTGGAAAGGCTTCAAACCCCCTTGTTTTGAAATGTTTTGGAGGTCACAGATCTGATAATTTAAGAAACTGTCAGTACTGGCTCAAATTCTTAGTTTCTTATAAAAAAATACGTGTATTACTGTACAGTGTCAAAATATTCTCGAGTGACCTGGGAAAATTAAATCTATAAATTACAAAAGTTTCTTAGCTTTTTAATTCAGGTAGGGTAGTTCCTTAAGTTTAAAAAAAATTGAGCACACCGTTTCTTATAAGCTGTTTCTTATAAAAAAAGAGAGTACTTTCACAACAGCTAATGAAATGGTACCAGTGAGAAGGTATGTACATGCCGTAAACAAGGCTGACTGAAAGCCGTCGTTGTATGCCGAAGTTACAAAGATATTGTTAGCATATACTGGAAATAAAGCAAGAGAATTGGCTTCTTTAGACAATGCTTTTTAGCAATCAATGCTTCAAAAACTGTTTTCCGTAACAAAAATTAAATGCTCAGGTCCTTCGAATAGCTCTAAGACCTATGACATAGAAGGATTGTGTTCTCTTTGTTATTAAAGGACAATAGCTTCCATTGCGGAGAGTTAATGTCAGGACTCTGCAGCAACAGCCACGTCCTGACACAAAAAACTCAAATAATACCCCTAAATGTTGTCAGAAAAATTGGCACCAACATGTTTCTGTTTCTTGGCATGCTAAAGAAGGTAGAATCGTATATTGCCACGAATTTAAATCCAAAAATCACTCAGTCCAAAATTGCAACATAGGGCTCTGCACTACAAGCTCATTCGAATATTTACAAGTGGAAGAAAATACACGAAGTCGAAGAAAGATTGTCGTGGTATAGCAAGAGGCAAGAGTCGCGGTTTCGGTGACTGTGAAGATTTTCTTTGGACATTTTGAATACTATGGCTAAGGCTAATGGTTTTTAATTTTTAGGCCTAAATAAATATTTGTTCAGGCCTACATTGAACAACTTCGTCACGTAAATAAGAAACACCTGTAAATATTGAAACTGCTTATAGGAATTTTTTTTTTTTTATATATTCATCTAAAAATTTTACAATACACGTTACTACCTACTATACCTTCTAATTACTATACAACTATACAACACTACAGGGACAATACCAGGGAGAGCAAAAGACTATGACTACCCCCCAGCCATTACATAAAACATGCAACTAGATTACAAATAAGTATACAACTACAAACATGTTACACCTAAACGATTAAATACTGATAAATGCTAGGACCTGTTTCACATTGGAGGTCAGGCCAGCATAGGCGATAATGCTGAACGGCAGAAACCCCAGCCGAGACAACAATAACGACAACAACTGCCGCCGCCACTCCTCCCTCTCCAGAGTCCCCACCGCTCAAGACACCGCGCCCATGCTATCAGCGCGCCCATGTTCCTTGTTTGCAATATTATTGATTTGATAAAATTGAGTTTTGTGTGGATGTGTGGTCATTCACACTATATACGTCTTACATCCAATGTGAAACAGGCTTACAAACAAACGAAAGAAACAAAAAAGGAGAAGGACAACTAAATAAGAACCAATAAACAACTACAAAATGCTACAATTTGACGATTAAATACTTAGCGGCTGTTGTTGTGCATTGCAAAAATTTGAAATCATCTTAATCAAACCGACCAGTTTGGTGTATGAACTTAAGAGTCAGCTCGAGTATATTTTTATTGACGTCATCAGGAAGGTCTTTAGCACCATACAATAAAACTTCTATCAAAACGCTGTTCGAGAGGTTATTGATCTGGACCAATGGTCGTACTCCAGCGAGAAGATCTCGTCGTTGAGCATCAAAGGAAGGGCAAAGCAACAAGAAGTGTCCCATATCCTCAATGCCATCATTCGTTGGGCACATTGGATTTACAGTATCCCTAAAATTATGCTTGAATTTGTGGAAGTTCAATTTGCTTAGACATACTCTAATTTGAGTAAGATAGGATAAACCTACTGGGTCATGAATCCCAAAGACAGATTTTGCAGGGGGGCGGATTATCGAAAGAAGTTTTTTCTTGAAAATAGTGACAGATGGCGCATGTCTCAGTTCAGGGTCAAGTTCATTCCATACCGCTAAACAATGAGGATAAAAGCTAGACTAAAATTTTTCTGTCCTTGCCTTTATTCGCCCAATGACATCCTGATTGTGAAGAGAGTAATGCGATTGATGACGCTGGGGTATTGGATCCTTTGTATACAAGGGGGTGAGATTATTCATAATCTTGTAGAACAAAGTAAGACGTCTACTCCACCTTCGGAAATTAAGTGATTCCCAGCCAAGAGCCAAGCTCTGCATAAAGTTTTTCTCGTGATGTTCCTCTCCATGCTATAGGAACTGACGGTGTTTAGACCACAACTGTTCAAAATCTAAATATTAAGATATGGAGAGTGCCTTTCCCAGTAATAAAGCCAGGAATCTATGTGCAGTTGTACAGTTATTGATTCCAGAAATCCAGAGTTACCCAATATAAGTTTGTAGAGTACATAACTCAAACCATACCATGCCATATACAGTAGGCTAGCTGAACCACATTTTTGCTATGTGTATGGTTGTGTATTGCAAATGATATTACTGTAATGCTAATGTTTTCTTTAAGAAAGAAAGAGTAGAAATTCTAAGTGTTCCATCATGTTGTGTTGTTGGTAGGGTCTGGAGGGGTAAAATGGTAGTACTGGTAGCTGGAAAACAATAGCTTGTGAATGGTTGAATCAACATTCACTAGATAAAGGATGGTAGTTCCAGCATTTTTGCAATTGTATTACTCAGATATTTTGACTAATTCAGGGTTCAGCTTTGTGACAATTGTGAGTTCCATTGACAAAAAGACAGGGTAAAATGGCTTTGAAGGTATCAGTGATTCTCCAAAATAGGGGTATATATTCTTAAAGATTGCGATAAAATGTCAGTGGATAGGGTCCAACTGATATACCTCTTGTCAGTGAAAAGGGTACATTTTGGCAACCTTCAGACAAGCTTGCGTATCACTTCTTCAATAGGAGTGCACCCGCCGGGAAACTGACTTGTCAACGCTCAGGGATATTTTTCTTCTGCCAACATGCTACAAAATATTGTCAAAAGCTTTGTGTGGCAGAATCACTACTTATATAACGAACGAAATTGCCTTTTGGCAAAGAGCCTTTCTTGGCGAACGGGATAGACAAGAATTGATTTTCTCCTTGAAAACAGCAATGGATGACTTTCGACATCTGAGCACGATTTTGCTGACGCCTCGATTTTGCTGACGCCTTTGGAAGTGTCAATCACAAATTTATTTTCGGAACTCTGGCAGACTTTAACATCCCTTTGGAATATTGTTGCTTGATCGAAGATATCTATAGGCATTCATCTTTTTCAGTGATCTGTGGTACCCAGCAGAGCAGGGCCTTTAACGTTATCAGAGGAACTAAAACAGGGGATCTGTTAAGTGCGTTACTATTTATTTTGGTCATAGAAAGAGTATGTAAACCAATGGTTGCTACTGCTATAAGGTGTATGGCCATTGAGAATGAAAGAATGGTCAATCCGATACCACTGCAAAAGTTTGCAGATGATATTGCTGTGGTACAATATAACTCAGAAATTTCTCAACTGATCTTTGGTGCCGGGGAAGAAATAATGTCCAGGGCTGGTTTGGAAGTAAAAACCGAGAAGAGCGCTGTTTTTATACGGTAGGAGTTCTGGGAACAATTGGTATAAAGGTAAATAGGACATAAAACCAAAAGTGAAAGTACAATCTCATGAATTAGCTATTTTTGGTCGCAATACGCCATATAAATATTTGGGGAAGTCTTTATCGTTAACTGGAGAGGATCCGAAGCAAGTCGATCAAATATTAGAAAATTATAGAGAGTTACTGGACAAGATCTCAAAATGTAAGTTACCACTATCACTGAAAGCAAGTGCTGTCAATAACATGGCTCTTGCTAAAATATTGCATCATTTTGACAATACAAGGTTCACCGAGGAACAGCTTGATGCATTGGATTAGGCTGTAACAAAAAATAGTTCGAAATCTGTACGACTTATACAGTTCAACTACGCAGCTCATTATTTACCTACCACGTCAGCACGGAGGAATAGGAATTAAACGCGTATCTGCTGTATACCGGACGACTAGAATTGCGTTCCTTGTAAAAATGTTAAATCATGGGGAACATCAATTTAGAAACATTTCGCGTCAGTCTTTAAGTCTTGACATGATAAAGAGGGGAGCAGCAGAATCGGGTCATGAAAATAACTTTCTTGGCTACGAGACTACAATTGATGGATATTTGAATAATAACACGAGCTTTGGTTTTCAATCTGACTGGCTAGATTTGCTTCGCTATGCAAGAAAACTAGATATCTCCATCGTTTTCAGAGATGAGAAAGCATGTGTAATCCTTGATGGAAAGTTTTACGACGACACTTCATCGCTACAAAAGATTCTGTTCAATCACACAGTTAAGTGTGATTTGATTAGTGCAAAAGAATTATCAATTCATGGGTGTTATTTCGGTATGGATGACATCCATTCAAAGTCATCACATTCCATTTTTTACAATTGGAAAATTGATGATTTGTTGGTGAAATTCAGCATAAAAGCACGACTTAGTCTCCTTCCGACTAACGTTACGTTACACATATGGAACCGTGAACATGATCCTTTATGCCCCTTTTGCCGAAGTCATACTGAGAGTATGGCGCATTTGATGCATGGCTGCCGTGAATTTGGAAACTGTTATAGTCATCGCCACAATCGCATCGCTGATAAAATAGAAGATGTTATTTCACAGAGTAACCGTCGTCTACGAGTCTACTCAAAAAAGCTAATGCAAACAGTATTCACCGAATATCGCGCGGAACTAATGTTGATTGAACACCGCAAACCCAACATTCTTGTAATTGATCATGTATCGCGGAAGTGCATTATTGTTGGAGTAACTGTGTGTTTCGGGAAAAGCTGGACCGTTACGAAAGTGTTTGCTGTCTATTACGTGGGCATCGATGGAACGTTGAATTGAAGATTATGTGTTTTGGCTCGCTTGGTTGCATAAAGAGGGATGTTTGGAGAAAACTGAGATCTTTGTCAGTTGATAAATTAGTTGCAAAACAGGTGCTACAGTGGTGTTAAATATCGAATGTTATCATGGCAAATTATATTTGGAGGCACAGGGTGCGGAGGTTGTTCCCGTAATCTAGGCCTACATTTAGCACTTTTCAATTTCGAGGGCTTCGCTCAACCTCGATTCCAGGGCTATCAGTGTCTTCAGCCTCCCTTCAGCGCACATGATACCCCTGGTACCTCCATGACAATTCGTGGTTAACGTAGTATAATTTATGTCAAAAAATTATGCATGCCCAACACAACAATGGCAATGGCGACAAATTCAGACATCAAAGCTGTGGAGGTCATATGACTGTTTCCCGCGCTTTGCAATTTGATGGTGTGGTGCAAGCCAAAATTAGTTTTGTTGTAACAAGATTTGAAAGTCGATAAAAGTGAAGTAAAGGTTGAAGATTTTTACGGAATTGAAGCAGAAAAACAACAGATATACCCGGTGACCCAGAACAAATTGAACAAAGAAAATTATCAATATAAAATAAAGTCATACGCCAAAAGGAGTGACTCGAACAGTGTTTCAAAGCTAAACGATTAACCATCGCCATTGATCTTCGCTATTTGTGGTGACGTCGTCAATTGAATTCCTGCCTAAAATTTAAGAAACTGCCTACCAACCCCAGACCTTTTTTTCTATATTGCTACCTAGCATCCGAAGGTAGTTTTAGGACACTGAGAAGCTAAGCTTATGTCCTGGTCCTGGTCCTTCCTCTCGATGTGACCACACCTCGCGATTCCTTTAGCCTGGAATTACAGAGAGTTAGCGACTCTCCTCACTCTACGTAGCAGGTTTGACAGGGCGGGGACTCGAACCACAAACCCTCAGGTTGGTAGTCAAGCGCGCTACCGTTGAGCCACCCAAGACCTTAATTTCTTATAGAAAAAGTACGTGTATCATTGTGTTACAAAAGATTGGGGGAGTGCCCAGCATATTTTCAAAGTAACCAACCCTGTTCGAAATTATGGAAGTTATTCCTGCGCAGTTGGTTCATTTGTATACTGTACTTAACACTACTGTGACATAACCTTTCATTAAATAAACTTTATCAACTTACAGCTTATGATTGGTGACTGGTAAAGCAGTATACCCTTCTTAATTTCCCAAATCTATGGAAAAATCAAAACATTTTTCATCATTTCAAATATATTAGCACAAGAGTTATACGATGTTATATTCAAAACGCAAGAGTTACATTCAGAATGCAAAATTACACAAGATTTTAATACTGTTTTAAACAGGGCTTGGATGACATCAAAACTAGGATTCTTATTGTCTATCACTCTATTGTTTATTGTCTATAGTCTAGTGTTCTCTTTGATATAATGAACTGACTGATTTGTCCACTTTCAGGTCACATAAATGTGAATTAAATGCCAAAACTACCCAGTGTCCCAAAAAAATCCCCCCGTTTCAAAAATCACAAAACTCGATTTGTACACGGGTAGGAGCGTTGAGGCTGCACGCAGGCTAACGGGTATTGACTTCAATATGTTTTGTAGATTATCCAATCATCTTTAAAGATGATAAAGTATTTGATGACAATTTGCCTTAAAACTAGAAAGAAAGATGTTTCAAAGTGCTAAATGCAAAAAGCATGTCATTTACACGGTTTTGCATGCTAAATGTCATCATAATTGCACTATTCTTGAATTTCAAATGCCAGAATTAAGAACCTTTGCTAGGCTGAGCTCAAAAACGATAGCTCTCATATTCTGAGATTTACTACATCGTTCAAATCCCCAACGATAGTGCGCTTTCTTTCTGACATTGAAGACCAATTTAGAACCGGAATATACACAAAGAAATTAATCTGGTAATCTTATGTGCTTTTTAAAGTGTGCTTCAAAACCAGGCAGCCCTTAACCCTATCTCACCTGGGACTTTTGAAGCGGTCAATTCCTGGGGCGTTGATTCCACCCCCCCCCCCCCCCTCTTTTTCTCCGCTGTTACAGTAGTTATGATCTTTTAACTTAGTAATTAGATGGACTTTGATGCAAACAATTAAAATCACGTGATAAAATCAAATTAAGGCTATTGTTCTTTTTGCTACGACAATAAAAAAATATAAGGTATATGATTAAAAAATATAAGGTATAATGGGCATCATGATTATAACAACAAAATAAGGGATTAAATTATAATTTTTTGTATCAAATTCAGTTGGATATCATTAAATACATGTATAAACATAATATGGATCATGTTTGAGATTAATACTTGTAACAGTTTCAAAAAAGGTATTCAATTTTTGTCCACCACTCAGTAAAAAATTGGTTGCCATGGTTGCGGTGCGATATTTAGAATCTTAAAATTTTCATCATTCGATACAGTATAGATGTAAGGTTAGATTTATATAATCTTGGGATGCTGCATTGCACATTTTAGAAGTAGCAAACAAAAACTTGGTAGGGGTGGGATTTACCCCCCCCCCCCCCCAAGGTGGGATGGGGTTGAGCGAGCCAGAGTTGATGATTTTGAAACCAATCAAAAATTTATTCTATACCTGGGAAAAAATTTGGTCCATGATCTGCTTGCGAAAAACAAAGATATTTCAATGTTGTCTTTGTAATTACATTTTGGTACTTGTTCAAACTTAGGGACAATTTTGGGACACCCGATATAACCATGTTCCTATTCTAAACTAAAGAGGCCATTTGATAAAGCTGGTTTCTTATTTGCGGGTCTTAGCATATCAAATCTCTTGTGCTACTATAATGCCTGCCAAAAATCTTGGAACACCTCAGCTAATTTTGCCTTGTTATGCGATTTTCCCCTCTCCCCCTTAGAACAATGTTGTTCTGTGACGATAAAATAAGGATGACATGACTATTCTCACTGGCTGAAAAGCCCTCGTTTTCAAATTCGGCCTCGATCTAGATATTCTCTGGGGTCCTACATGGCCTAGGATGCCTCTTTGCATGCCCCCACAGGTCCCGGGGGACCAGGAGGCATATTTAAGCCTGAAACCAGTCAGTTAGGCCCCTTTCAAGCAACAAGACGTTCATCGGCGGATTTTCGAGTTTCAAGTCCGATAACAATCATCGCTACAATCGAT
>REGM01000166.1:642201-690725 GCA_004194415.1 Aurelia aurita
GCACTCTCCATATCTTAACCTAATTTGAATAGCGGGGCGGCAAAGGCAGTGAGAATAGGTTACTATTCTCACTGCCTTTGCCGCCCCGCTATTCAAATTAGATTAAGATATGGAGAGTGCGAGGGAATCGCGGATTTGAATAGCGGTTTGGCGTTATTCGATTGCCAATCATCGCTGAGGGAGGAGGGTGGGTCGAAAAACCTGGATAAACGTCTTTTTGCTTGAAAGGGGCCTAACTGACTGGTTTCAGGCTTAAATATGCCTCCTGGTCCCCCGGGACCTGTGGGGGCATGCAAAGAGGCATCCTAGGCCATGTAGGACCCCAGAGAATATCTAGATCGAGGCCGAATTTGAAAACGAGGGCTTTTCAGCCAGTGAGAATAGGTTACGATTCGCGACTCTGATGAAATGCTAGGACAATAACCTTGTAAATCAACATTGTTTGGGGGGTCAACTAATCTCTACTGATAGAATTGCGGAAAAGTGTGTCATTATCAAGAAATGGCCTAAATGTTCCAAGGACTTTTGGCAAGCATTGTAGATTAATAAAACCAGAAATTACCTTAAAAGTACGGTCTTCAGAAATAGTGACAAATGTAGATACACTATGTGGGCAGAAAATTGATCCAGTCACTGTGGCAGAATGTCCTGTCAGAGTTGTTACTAGTTCACATGTCTGAAAAGGAAATTCACAAAATGCAGTCAAAATACGTTCGATCCTGGGATTACTCGCAAATTACTCGCAAATTACATTACTTGCATTACTCGCAAATTTATAAATTTTTGAAACAGACTAAAAACTAGTTGTTTGGATGACACAAAATAAGCTCGTATAACAAAAAGAATAACTTCAAAATGTATTCGAAAACTTTGCTGATGTCTACCTGGTGTCCCAAAATGATCTATCGGTGTTTGCCGAACCGTACCATCATGAATCATGCACTGATTTCAATTAATTACCTATCATTTCTAATTTAAATGTAGAAATTTATTGCAATAAAATCGGTCATATCATTCTAAAGATCTACACAATTTACTTGAAGCTATTTTGAAAAGTCTTCAGAAAAGCTAAATATTAAGATCAAATTTCGTTCCATTTTCAGCTTTAATAAGATGATAATTGCATCAGTTATCTTCCTCGGAACTTAGATAAGCCACCTATGTACATTTACATGTAAGAAGCACATATTTGTCATCAAATTTTGCTATTTAGAGGCTTATCATGCTCGATTTCATTTTTTTAAGATGAATACTTTGAAGAGTTCTCAAGCGCAAATAATTTAGTTTAGCACTACACACTGAAATTCATTGATAGAATGTACAAACACACTTTCAAGTTTCTAGTTATCTTAAATATTCAAAATTGGAATCTTAAATTTTCCATCATTAGCTATTATCTTAAATTCGTCTCTAAGTAGCTGTGCGTAAATATCCGCGAGTCTTTTGTAAATGAAATTATCACATAAATATCAAATCGATTGATTAAATTTAAGTAGTTTGCAGAAGGAGGAAAATATTAATTTTTTATGATACAACGGATGCAGTGTTCATTCAGTTCCATGAATCAGACGATAATGTGCAGCAGCTAAGCGGATGCATTTTGTGCAATTTGCCTACATGAGCATTTTTACAGAGAAACGTGTGCTCCTGGGTACAGGGTGGACACTCAGTACATGCACGCAAGAGGAGGTAAGTCCGATATTTTTGGATGAGAATATTGCCAAAAGCAATATTTTAGGGTCAAAATGAACTGAAAATATGGTCATGATACTTTTTGGAATCCAATATGTTTATATTGATATGTTGGGTTCTTTATAGGCAATCCTGATCTCAATTTTGATCATGGACTAAATGAAATAAAGTTAGACTAGTTATTTCTGTCCCATTCTTCTGATTGATATGTCAAGTAACTTTAGCAATCTGCATTTAAGAATTAAATGTGCAAGTACATTCAGACATTCCAAACTATTTCATCGCAATGGGCTTTTGGAAACAATTCATTATTTTTTCGATTTAAAGAGGTCTCTGAACAGCTCTCGAGTTTTTGAAGCTGTTGTACGGAAGAGGCTTCAACTTAGAGTTTCATACCTTGTTTGAATAAATCGGACAAGTAATTGCAGGGTTTTGTTACAAGAAAGACGAAATCTGAGGTTGCTTCAAAACCAGACGCCTTTAGCTTCTGTACAACACTTTAGAATAAGAGTTAGAGTGTCGACAACATTTTGAAGTCAACATTTTCATGATATAACAAATAAAACAACTAACTTGTCTCCACTGGCCTACAATAGATCTACAAAGAACCTTGTGAAAAATGAAGACTGCGAGCAACTGCATATTTTCTAACTTGCACATAGAATAGACATAAATGCCATTGCCTTAAGCTCTTATGTTGCATATTTTCACTTCTACGAATACCAGATCTGATACATTATTGCTTTTATACAACACTTTGAACCTATATTCAAATTTTAGGACTCTGCAAATAATTTAAAAAATAAGAAGGTACGCTAGGAATTACTATTAACATATTTACTTGATTCTGGCATTGATGGTGAATAATGGACCCTCTGGCTTTGAAGCATCCTCAGATTTCGATTTTCTTGTACCATAACGCTGCAATTACTTGTCCGATTCACTCAAACAAGGTCTCAAACTCTACGTTAAAGTCTCTTCTATACAACAGTTTCAAAAAAGAAACCACGGAAATCACAACTTCTCAACAGCAGCAATTCAAATGGCACACAAGTTTTTTGGGACATCCTGTACATATAAAGCATAAACTATTTTTAGACTGTATCTGAATCACTTTACATTGATCTCACAAAAAACAGCTGAACTTCCAGCATTCAAGCGTCTTTCTCTTGCGTGTTTTGCTTATAATCTCAGTTTATCACGGCCATTGGCAATGATGATCCACAATTTCAAACAAATTTTAAGGTTACTGTACCCCTTCAGCACGATAATTTTTTTATCCGATCAATTTTTGGATTTTTAGATATTTGGATAGCACACACATCTACCTACAATTTCTGAAAATTTAAAGGAATTTTCCTTTATTTTTCAGTCAGTTATCAGCAATTTAAAGCTAGGTCTTCCCAGTTAGGAAAATGCTGTTTACATTAGGAGGAAAATTTGATGACTTGAGGTTCAAGGTTTCAAGTGTGCTTGATTTCTTGTTGGATAAATTTTGCGGTTTTGATACCCATTACGTTATTATGAACTCTGAACTAAATACATAAAGGAATAACTTGAGCAAAATTTCGGCATGCCAATTGACCTCTGTTTTGGATTAATCTAAAACATCGACAACTATTTCAGCGCTTCGCTCGACATCAGATTTCCAGCGGCCAATGAGTATTCATACAGTTCCTTGTACCCAACGGCTTACAGTAATTGGCTGAGATTTGGCAGACAGAGAGAAATAGCATAGGGTGACCAAACAGTGTCTCACTTTTGAGAAAAAATTGAGTGGTTCAAATTAAACATTTAAATGAATTTCACAACGAGGCCAGGGAGCGAAGGGCAAATCTGCTTCATTAATTATTCAGAAGCTAAGACACGCAAAGAAAACTCCTATATACTCTTAGCTAGATTGACTTATTGAGAACGCAAAAATATATTAAGGTCTATATGGAGCTTACTTTAGGGCAAGAGATGACGGTCAAATTTTGCCTTTTCCGGTATATAGCGCACAACTCTTGGATATCTGTATTCTTTTTGGCTCATAAATACTCTCCATTTAATGACAAATCGACTGATGTATAGTTTAACTGTGTTATTTTGCGTCCGTGAAATCAAAAGAGAAAACACGACGAGAGAAAACACGAGTGGTTACTGCAGGGGTACAATAACCTTGAGCAAGATTTATTCTTCTTTGTATGAACTGAAGTTTCTTGTATTACTGGTACACCTAGCAGTCTTTCTTGATTGACGGGGCAACTGTGGTTAAAGAATTAAAAATAAAATGAACTGAAACCTTTCCAAGGGCCAGCGCACAGGGTGGTAGCAACAAAAATGTCAAGCAACTAATTCCTACCTCAGTGTTGATGATCCATACTTCCTTATCAATACAAGCCGATATAAAGAAGTCATCTGTACTGAAGCACAGATGATCGCATTGGCCTAAGTCTTTAGCCAGTTGTAAACCTTCGGTGAACTTCCCTGGGGGCGAAAATATTTGAAATAGATGAGTAGACAGTTTAAGTGAATATCCTGATGTGATAAAGAGCAGCGAAACGGTCCCTTCCTTTTGCAAAAAAATCCAAACATGGGGTGGGGAAGGATGCGATTGTAGGTTATGCTGTTGATTGTAGGATATTATGGTTTGCTGTATGAAGTATTTATATAAGTTAGTTTTTATTAGCTCACTCTTCTAAAGAATACGAGCTATCAGTAGTTGCCGTACCAACTGTAAATAAGAAGTTTATTATTATTATTAAATCATTCAACATATTCATTTCATCGTGAGCTTCGACAGAAAAATGTTTGAAGAACCAATTCAAGATCCTAAGGTATCAGTCTGAAATTATATCTACTACCGGGTGCGCCAAAAAAAACTATCCACTTTTGGCGGGCCACGATAAATCGTATACTGGACCGATTTTTAAGATTCATGACTTGATCTTTAGCTAAAATCCAGACTTAGATTCAAGTATGTTTTAGGAAATTTTTAGTCTTCTGTTTCTTCAGCTATAAGCGAGTTTCTTAAAATCTGTGTTCTCGAAAACTCTCAAAACGATCAAAAACGTCGATCAGATTTTGTAAAGATTCGACGTGAATGGACAATGAGAAAACTTGTTCGTGGTGATTTGGGGATTTAGAAATCGACCAGTTATACTTTGCTACACGAGCGTTTGCTCAATATTGGGAGAAATGTAGCATTACTTTCAATCATACAAACAACTGTCGTTCTCATTGTAATTTCATTGATTTTATACTCTCGTGCAGGTACTAGGTACTGCGCTCCAGTGTCAAAGGAGTTAAAAAGACAAACAGTGAAGCCCCATGAGGTCGAGCAAGCATGAACTCTCGTTGAATTGTCATGTGGGCAACGGCTTGGCTTGGCGCGTCATTGCAACGACTCCAGAATTTCGCAACAGGGCTGGTGTCAACTTCTTTTGTTAGAGTGTTTTCTTTATTGCAATATAAATTCAGCCTCGTTCTGACATCTATTTATAAGCGTTGTTTGTTTTGTTTTCTGCTTTGTGTTCTTTCAACCAATTATATGAGTGACACATGTCCTTTAACCCGTTGATCAATTTATAAAGGATTTCCTCGAAAAGAACAATACAAAAGTACATTTCATTTCCCTCAAGAATTAAATCTTTAAAAAACTATTTACGTTTATAGTAATAACTAAAACTGCTTACTATATATAAAAACTATTTATTTTAACTCTTTGAGAGAGAGGAAATGTACTAGCGCATTGTTCTGTGTGAGGACTTCTCTATGATTTGATCGAGGGTTTTAGGACCTTTTTCGTGCATTTCGCAACCGAGGACTTTTCGTCAAAGTCGAATTTACCTATAACTTAGGGTGTGTTTGATTGGTGATTCCAAACCTACCAAATTCTGAAAACAGTAGACTTCGCAAAGTCTGGTACCCTGACGTCATTTTAGACTAGGGGACTGGGCTCCACGGAAGCGGTCTAAAATAACGTCTGGACAAAAACCGTATCTAAGCAACCACGGTGGATTCGGTTGAGTGGTTTGTTCGAGTTGACAGACAACAGGTGCGTGCAGCGACAAATCAGTTCGGGGAGCGAAACAAAAGAAACTTTGGAATGAGTCTAGATGCTCCGGTCCTGCAAACTTTCATTTCAGGTCCCAGGCGAATGAAAACAACTGGGAAACATTTTTGAAATGATATTAGATGGTCAATTTATTGTTTCCAAGATCAAACACGGCACTCCAAATTACAATAGCATAACACAGTGCGAGCATGCAAGGGTTTCATTTTGCGAATTAAAAGTTTGTTGTTTTCAACCGGTGTTATTCAAATGAAAAAATTGTCATTTCGATATCGTAATTAATGACAAAATTGCTGGAAGAAGATACACCATTATACATACATTTATTCAAAGAATTTTGGCAGTTAATTTAAGGTGAAGGCCTCAAAATATATCAATAGACTTTGAATAACCTTGCTGAGGGTGGTTCCAGAAAAAAACCGTACCCCCCTATGGAAGAGAAATCCAGAGGTAGGCATCAAAATCCCAAAGATCCGGGGGGCATGCTGCATCTGAGAAACAAAAATCTAGGGGTAGGGACATGAAATAGGAAAAATCCGGACCTTCAAGTTGTTTGTAAACTCTTCCATAGGGGGTAAACTGTCCTTAAAATCGAAAAATCGGGGCATTTCAATAGCTTTAAAGGCAAAATCCGGACCTTTCAAGAGATTTTACTACACAAAATCCGAGGTCTTTGCATTTCTGAAGGCTCTTCCATAGGGGGGTACGGACATTAACTGGAACCACCCTGAGACTGAGAGGAGAGAATCCGCCAAACTTTGTTTTGACAAATCTTTTTTCCAAAGACAGGACAAACCTTAACTAAACTTAAGTTATAACCTGATGCAATCATCCTTTTCAGGTGGTTAGTTTCCGTATTTCATCTGACCAGTTAGAGTACAATATTTTATTTCTTTCATGCGACAAATAAGAACCTGTCTAGACACAAAACAAAAATTTGAACATTTGCAAATCAAAGCAGAAAATCGCAAAAGTTTGAACCGATTTGCAAAGAAGTTTTTAAATACTATCAAATAAATGAACTTAAATAAGGGAATCATTTTCAAGCAAGTCAAAACAAGGCCGAAGTAATTTTCTTTGCAAAGCTTGCTTCAGAATAAGGACGTTGTCGTTGGCGTGTTTGCCAGGCTCTGATTTTAGTTTGAAGAAACCATCACATACATCGCCGAGAAGACATATTTTGTTGTGCATGCGCTATCAGAAATTTTAATCAATTTACCCTCACCTCTTAGCCTGCCATTTTTGCTTTTCTTTTCGTTGGAAACAGTATTGGAAATGTTAGTCCTGATGTTAGTACGTGAAAATGACGACCGTATCTTGTCTAGGTATAGTTGACTGAATTGTGAAAGACTTTGTTTTGGGCCTAACCGGATCTCTCCGCATGGAATTTTGAGGCAATAAATGAAGCTTCTTCCGTATATTCTGCAGTAATGCGAAGCTGCTTGATACTGTCATCATCGTCTGAAGAATCAAAATTACTCTCTTCATAATATTCTGCCATCTTTGTCAAGTTCTGCCATCGTCTATCACTGTGATTTGTTCACAAACTTGCAGCTTGCCCGCAAGCCCGCAACAGAACAACAACACAGAGCCGGTTTTCCAAATAAGGAGTGAGAAGCTTCAGTGAGAAGTTTCGCTGGTTTTTGTCCAGGCGTCAACAAAATGCTTCCCTGGCGTCCAGGACTCTCACGCGAACGCAGCCAAGTTGACGCAGGGAACCAGGCTGGACTTCGCAGAGACGGAAATATATTTCCCAATCAAACACAAAAATCTTGAGACGGTAGGTTTCGGGTTCACCACTAGGGTTTGCTAATGAAAGCGAGAATTTCTCCGAAGTCTGCCAAACCTTCTGCCTTTTGGAGCAGAAGGTTCAGAAGGCCTTCCAAACCTGCCAAACCTACCGTTTTAAGAATTTCGGAGCCAATCAAACACAAATTCTGAGTCTACCAAGTCTACCGTTTTCAGAATTGGTACCAATCAAACACACCCTTAGATTACATTTCTCTCGTTTCTTGGGGAGTAAAGGAGAAAGAGGCTAGTTGTAATAGGAGCAAGTTATAACAGAGGCAATTACTTGACCACTATTAAAGCTGTGTTCACCAGCCAGTTGTGTGAATTAATGTCTAGCTATTACCCTCAATTTAAGCAGTGTGCTTTATTCCTGCTGTTAGCTACTACGTATTTGCATGACAATCCTACTATCTAGGCCAAAAGTAAATATTCGAACAACTGAAATAATTGCTCTGATGATAAAATCGAGTGCAACCATGGAATAAAATATTTCTTGTTTCTCTCAAAGCAGTTTTTGAAACAGTGTATCCAATTAATATTTTGAGAATCCAAGTTGTCATTCCAAGCTGCAACAGTAACAATAAATGCTATTAACTATTATTTATTTCGAACTCTTTCGTATTTTTTGGATAATTCGTGATTTACGATGATCGAAACATTACTGTTTAAGATCAACTTTGTTATTGAAGTTTAGATAATTATGTTTTCCGAAATTGTTTGCTGAAAAAATAGCCAGAAATTTGCAGGCAAAACTTTGGAAAGCATGAAAATGTCCTCACCTTATTATGCATGATATTCAAAGTTTATGACTTCAAGAAATGTATCGATATCTCAAGTTGTAATTAATGTACCAAGAACTATCAATTTGTCACCCATATTTATTTCGCTTTGCTACCACTAGCCCCATGCCTGGGGTAAGTTGCAACGATCCGATCTGAATTTCTATTCCCGATTTACCAGAAACACAGCAGCTCCATTTAAGGCCCTAGTAGCCCTTGAAAATAAAAAATTGGTCGAAAAATCCAAAAAAATATATATATAACAAAATTTTGTCAGCTATTCGATAAAATAATCCGTTTTTCTTTATCTGATGTACTTCCAGAGATACGGTCATCTAAAAATAGACATGTCACAGCAAAATTTATTTCAGCTGTACGATTTTTGGGTTGAAATTCTCTCTGGGACCACTCTGAAAAATAGCAGTTTGAATTTCCCACCCAATATATTCCACTGACATATTGGTCAGCGGTTTTTGTCTGTATCGTTGCTGTTGCTGCAGGTACATCAATCTTTTTGCTTGTTTTGTTGAGCAAGAAACATTCAGAGAAAATTTCGGAAAGTATCACTTTCATCGTGTTGAAAATAAGTAAGTAATCAAAGGTTGTGTACTAAAATGCCAGGTAAAAGAACTCGCAGCAAATACAAACCAGTGAAGAGAGGATTTAACGGTACACCTTAGTGGGAAAACAAACCAGGCAAAGAAGATGTTCCTACCTAGGCCTGGCCTACTTACTAGCAACATGAGCACTCCACAAGCAGGAAAGAATGACAAACTGTTTCATGTGGATGTAGGGGAAGAACTCACCCCACTAAATAGTAAAAAGGCAAGCATTTCAACAAGAACATTTCTGCCCAAATGCAATGCTGTACTCGATGCTGGTAAATCAGGGGATGCAACTTTGCTATGGAATGTGGAATTGGATATTCAAGCCTTGAAAGGTTTGGGCAGATGTTTAACCTGCCAATACTGACAAAAAGCTGGTATTACAAACAAATGGATAGTGTTGTCTCTATCACTGTCCCAAGCATAAATTTCATGGTGCAAACATTGTAAAGTTTGCCTCTGCAGCTGTCATTTTACAATATGAAAGAGATGGAAACACCTGTAAATGAAATTCCTTTACCAAGCTTGAAAAGAAAAATAAAGAAATAGTTAAAATGGCAGAGAAGGCTGGAGATGAAAAAGAGAAACGTAGAAGAGCTGCTATGCAGCATCTAAAGACTGCAAGAGAAGAGGCATTAAGAGAGATGGAAGGAGAGACATATGGTGCAGGATGTTTTTAAGACATGTTTATACCATTAAAAACAACTCGCAAAAAAGTTACTTTAGGAATTAAGATCTTTCAGTGATGCAAGTAGCAAATTTGCTGTTTTTCTTTGTATCTCTACATAAAACATGCGATTTCTCAAAACGAAGATTTTCGGACTTGAGAAAGGATAACTCCAGATAGAAACAACATATTTACATGAAATTTTCAGGATTTGTCCTTCTTTGGTAGTTGATGGTTTTGAATGATTTAGATTTTTGATATCTATTTCTGAAAAAATTATTGAATGTCACATAAGAACAAAAATTATGTTTTTGGAAAAAAAATCGAAATTTTTTTTTGGGATGAGATATCAAACTTCAGAATCATTCAAAACACTTACCAACTCTTGCTTGTAAGTTGTTATGATGAAATCCTAATTCAGAATAAAAGGTATCACTTCAATCTTTTCTAGACCAGTCGGCGGTAGGAAAATAGCACTTGTTGTTTAACAGTTTGAAATTTGTTACAGATAGCCCAATTGTAATTTCTGATTCCATTTTCTGAAACGTCATGAAATTTGGATTCAGAAAATGTATAGGTTTGTACATTTATCAACTATAAATTCTGAAAAACAGATTTTGAAAATTATGCATGCGCAAAACAGTTCAAAGGGAGACTAGGGCCTTAATTCATTTATTTCATTTTAAATTATTTAAACAGGGTAAAGTTATCAAGACATATCATACTTGTTTTCCAAACTGCCCTTTACAAAGAAAGAAATGTAAAACAAAGTAAAAGTAGATTATTTAAAATAGTTGAACGATCTGTAAATTTAAAGCCCAATTATGAATCAACTCGTTTTTCTTTCTTTTTTAATCGATGAATATTGTAAATAGGTCTATATCATATATTTAGTTATTATCAAATTATTATTTTAGCATGGCTCCCTGTATAACAGTATTTAAATATTGAGTGGATTACCATGGATAAAAAAGTTAAAATGAAGAAAAATGAATGAAAATCAAAATGAGGAAGCAGAAAGAGTTGAGTGCTTTTGCTCATGTTCTGGAGCTTTCAAGACAGGATATAAATTGCTTGAAAGTTTTCTTTAATTTTGTTTCAACGTCGAGGCCATTCCATAATTTCGCCCCTTTAACCCTATCTGGCCCGGGCTTTTCTGAGAACTCCGAATTGACAAGGGCTGGAAGAAAGAAAATCGACCATCTTATGTAATTTGATGTGAAAAGTTCGAATTTATCATTCATTTTACTCTAATTGTTGTATATTTGATGATGTCATCATTATTCTTTGTTTTACGCCAAAAACAGTACTATTACAGATTTGACTGTAAAATCTCACTCGAGAGAAATACTATGCTTATTTAACTGTAATTGATAGCTAATATATCAAACTCTCATAAAAACTTAATTTTTTGAAAAAATAATCAACTTTGTAAACCTATTTTATTACCTAAATTCAATATATATGACGTCATCAATGACGTCATTTCTTAGAAAAACAATAAAGTTGTTTTCGATATTCTCTTATTGATTCGTGGTTGAACTGAAAATTTCATCCAGTCATCTTATTTTGTCAAGAATTATCGTAGTTTGAAGATATAAAGGGTTTGACCGTAATATTAAACAAACAAGATACTAAAACTACTCTCTCAGAAAAGTATTATATTCCCAAAACTACATGAGATATCTTGAAGAAATTTGGATAGAAGATGCTAAATAGATAGTTAGGAAAAGTAACAAAAAATAATACATTAAGTACAAAAAATTTCGGCGTGACAAACTTTCGGACATTGACTCGTCCGAAATTTATTTGTACAAAATATGGAGTTGTCCGAAAATTTGTCACGCCGAACATTTTTGCGTAGATATGCGCATGCGCAGTGTGAATTAAATGACAACAATGGGAACCAAAGCAGGAGCATGACACGAAAGACTATAATGAATATGCAAATTTTTTGAAAAATGTATGTCTCCAAGAAAATATTAGTCTAAACAAATAGCATCATCGTCCTCTGCAATCGTTGGACTTGCCCAAGTCGTCTTGTTAGAAAGAAAGAGAACTTGGGCAAGTCCACTTCATCGTCTATTAAAGGTAATTTTTTCTATACAAGTAGACCTCCCAGAGAAAGGCATGTGATCAACAACATTTCTTTTCAATCACGCATTACAGCAATTTTCTCTATTCATGTGATCAGTTTGAATATCAACCAATCAATTGCCGAGAATTTGATGGATGTTGACAGGTTGGGTATACGCTGGCCTTATATATGGACACATTACCTTTAAAAAGCCATTTCACTTTTTTGTACGATTACATTTTTGACTGTACTTGAAATTGAGCCAGTAGACCCATTTGCAGATTTAAACTCGTAAACAAATATAAGCACGTATAAAAAAGTGATGAATACGAATATTAACAAGAAATTAATGACTATTCATTGCTCTTCTATTTCAGAAAGTTTTATGCGAGAAAGGACTTCGTTCGAGAGATGATAGGGCTCTATCCCAAACTTTATAAAGGTGTTTAGTTTCAATAAATCCAAAACCTGACGTGGTTTTGCTAAATGATTCAAAAGACTGGTCAAAATTTTGTCCGAAAATTAATTTGTCAGAAATGTCAAAAATGTGTCCGGAAATATTTTCGCCGAAGTTTATTGTCCGAAATTTTATCCTCCGAAAATTTTTGCACTTAATGTAAGCCGAGAAATTAGCAAAACAAAATTACCCAGACGAACATGTTAGGAGGGGGCTAATGAGGGGGGCTAATAATTTAGCCCCCCCCCCGGTGCAGATGGGGTTAAAAGAAAAGCATTTTTAGCCACATGTTGTTCGTAGGAAGGGGATGCATAAGTCGATTTCGGTATTTCGAAGTTCCCGAGTACTGGTTTCGGACAACCTGTCGAACAGGCATGCAAGATACGCGGGAGCCTCATAATTTGTACACTTGTAAACCATTTTTCAATGTTTTTAAAATTTGAAGAACTTAAAATTAAAAAATAAGATTGTGTATCTTTTGTAGCTTGTCTTTAGCCGTGATTCCACATAACCCCCATACTGGGCAACAATATCTAAAGTATGACTCTACCAGACTTTTACACATTGTCTGAACAGACTTTATTGGGAGGTATTGTTTAGAATAGCGCAGCATTCCTAACGCCTTTGAGATCTTTATAATCATACTAGTTGTCTGTACACCCCAGGTCAAATGTTGATCTACATATACCCCCAAATTATTTGGTGTCCTTAATCATTGAGATTGTCTCCTTACCAACTATAAATAACGATAGTTAGTGAGTGCGGCGATTTGAGCATTCAAAAAACCAGAAGCAAAGTATGGAACAGCCTTTCTAGTTCTGTTGGCATGACAAGATTGATGCCTGTCTTGCAATAGCCTGCTTCACAGACCATAACAAGAGGGAGTTATGGTCTGTGTGATGGACTCACTTTTTGTCCCAACGACTTCAGTATAAACAAATTAAACAAACAAAGAGCTAGACAATCCAATATCATTATTTGAATAACCATGGAATAACAGATTTCACAAGATCTCTGTGAAACTGGGACAACAAAAGTGAGTCCCCCTCGTTATGGTCTGTGACGCAGACTAGTCTTGCGACGGCTAGTTCTTGCAGCCAGTTCTGTTGACATCAAAAGATCAATGGCCGTCTCAAAACTCATTCAGCTACTACTTTTTCATTGTTCATTTTAAATAGAAAATTTCAATCAAACATGAAAGTTGTTTTGTTCTCATCGCAAGGTCTGATACAACTCAACTAGTTTTGCCGCGATTACAAGATATGGCTTGAACCGAAGGGGCTGGGTAAAGCTTGTTGTTATCGCTTGATGTTATTCCCCTGCATAGAATGTTCAGAGGCGAAAACCCTTCCATTTGAGCGGCACATTTGACATGTTATGTAGCCCCTATGTGGCTCTCCTCACGCCTTAATCCATGCAAATAAAGCTACATAAAATCAATACCTATAATAACTACAACCCTAATGCACAAGAGACAATACGCACCAGTTTTGTAATCCAGTATAGATTGTTCCGTTGCCCACAAGTAGATGCTGTCTTCCGAAGCACTGCAAAGATATGTTGGATTTTTCACGTGTCCAAAACAAAGGGCGGTGATTTGAGATGAATGACCTCTAAGATGGTAGGGCTACAAAAGAACAACACAAACTGTTATGAGGTGAATCACCATTAAGGCCGATTTCCAGTCAGTGGAATTTTACACAATCAAAATTCTTCCAACCCTAAACTTCTATTCAGTTACAAAGCGACATGTTCTCTCATAGACAATAGAATTTCCGCCCACTCGAAAAATCCACACTGACTGGAAACTGGCAGTTAGGGACAAAAATCGAGCATTTGATCTTTCCTGCGCTCACGCATGGACATTTCATGTTTTTAGCAAGATTTTCTCCCAATTGACAAATTGGGAATTCTTACAAATTTTACAAAAATTTATAATATTCACGTTTATGTCACCTGAATTTCCTTTTCCTTCTGATTACAAATCTGAAATCTTATTTCTCTTGAATTCGTTTGTGTGTCATCTCATCTTAAATCGAAATCACTTAGCTACTAAAACATAACTAATCTAATTGGAATATTTACAAACACACAAATAAACAATTTTTTTAAAGGAATTTTTATATACCGGGTGTCCCAAAAAAAACGCAACAGATTTGATCTGGGCTAACGACAAGAATTTAGGTCGAATAAATCCCTAATAATTTTTGAAGTAATCCTCGATAGTTAACTTGGAGATAAATACCTTGTTTGTTGATATTTGTGCATTGAGAGCTGAAATATTAATCTTGAAAGTCCAAATTTGCCTCTACCTTCAAACCAGAGCTTCTAGGTTTTGGCCTATACTGCAAATGCGCTGTTTCGGGAATCTCCTGAATCATATCGAAATACGAGCAAGAAGACTCGTATTTGAATAGAAATCCAAACTTAACTTGACAACCAGATTCACTAATTTAGTCCCGAAGAGACATCTTTCTTCATTCTACAAAAAGTTCAAATTACTTCTTTCTGATAAAAGATAGCCATCATCAGCGGAATGGTTCCCTTGGGTGTGAAAATAGATTATTTCGTGCAATCTTCATTGCTTGAATGAAATGCATTTTGTATAATCTATCTTGGAATTATTACGAAACAAGCAATCGTATACACCCAAGGGAACTAATTTCCACGGATATGATCTTTGAAAATGATCACGCACTCGTTCTTGGATTAGTATTTTTGTAGGTGCATTTTGATTGAAGAAAGCTATTCATTGGTGATTGTATGCATTGATATGTTTGTCAATTCTCAGCTTTCAAATTTATATTCAAATGTGTGCCAAAGCATGGGTCCTTGTTCACAACTACTATGCTATGTCTATGATCGAGGAGATTCCCCTAAACAGCGCCTTTGCAGTATAGGCCAAAACCTAAAAGCTCTGGTTTGGAGGTGGAGGCAAATTTGAACTTTCAAGATTAATATTTAAACTCTCAATGCACCAATGTCAACAAACAAGGTATTTATCTTCAAGTTAACTATCGAGGATTACTTCAACAATTATTAGGAATTGATTCGACCTAAACTCTTGTCGCTAGCCCCGATCAAACCTGTTGCGTTTTTTCTGGGACACCCAGTAGTTTTACAAAAAATCATGTTCGAAGGCACACAATACATTTGCAGGTGGCCCCATCCCATTGTTAGTCGTTTTAATTGGGTCAGATTTTCGGTGATTTTATTTCATCTCCAAAGGGTTCCAAATCTGTTGTCCAAAAGACCCAAGACTGTTTGAATCAAAAGTAGTTTGGTTTGGTTTGGTTTGGTTTGGTTTGGTTTGGTTTGGTTTGGTTTGGTTTGGTTTGGTTTGGTTTGGTTTGGTTTGGTTTGGTTTGGTGTTTGGTTTACTGCAAATCATTTGCACGACGTAAGGGTCGATGACAGGTCCTTATTTCGAACACATTTTGTATAAATTCAGGATTTAGCCGGTTTACAGTTCTGAAGATCTCAATATAGAGGATTCTTATCTGACTCAAGTGCACTGTGCACTTTTCATATTTGGATAGAACTTGTCCATAAAACGAGGTTTGGCCGTCGTAAAGAAATAGTAGGGATCTCTCTTGATTTTTGCGATCTTGTAAATAGATTTAGCAGAGGGAAAAAATCATATTAAAGGGCAATAGTTGAAGTTCGAAAGATAAAGATTTGAACAAGAACCTTCTGCTTTTCAAAGCCAATGAATGTGTTTAGCCTTTTTAGCATATTTAGCTGCGCTGCCGCTTTTTTGCAACGATCAGCAGTCAAAGTTAAGGTAGAAGACCCCTTCATTTTGACCCTGAAACACCAAAATTTTTAATTGTCGATTCGAGTAGGGAAATCATTCTCTGTAACTTGCAACTGGCCTCTGTAACTTGCAACTGGCTCCTCAGCTGTTTTGTAGGTGCATAGCTGCAAAATTTGAGAGAATATAGTGCTTGGTAGCATTTTTTATTCACAGCAACGCAAAAGCAACGCACTTAGCAACGACAAAAACTGGGAAATTTGGGATACCAAGGCCCCCTTGCCTCCAATTTAAGTTTATTATCTAACTTCACAAAAAGCAACTTAGCTTCTGTAGCTTCATTTATAGTTTTCCCTTGATTAGAAATACTATGCCCTGAGGTGTCTGTTTGATCTTTTTCACGAGAAGTGCCTCGACTTTTTTGGGTTGGCAATCATTTCATTCTGATCAAGCCATGGCCTCCTTGTCAAGAACATTAATTAGTTGCGGGAGGCTGTTTGAAAATATTTCAGAGTATTGTCATGTGCGTAATTAAAGGGAATCTAAGCATAAATAAACCTTTGATCAAAATAGCCGTGCAAAGACAATGAGCCGTGACACGTGCCGAACCATATTTGGGTAACTGATTTCCGTCAACAGGAAGTAATGATAAAGATGAAGATTTCCAGTCAAAAGCCAAAGAAATGACAGCATTTTTTCATACCAATAATTATCCTGAAAAGATCACCACATCAGCCCTCGACAAAGTCAACAACCTCTCACAGGACGACGCCCTGCTACCAGTTGATAAAAATCAATCTAACAACAGAATGCCTTTTACCCTTACTTATCATCCACTAAATAACAGAATCAAGAATATAATCTACAACAATTTCCAGTTATTAAGCAATGATTCCAAAACCAAACAAATATTCAATGCCCCACCCCTTATGGCCTTTCGGAGAGACAAGAACATCGGAGATTCCCTTGTACGCACAAACCTTCGATCCNGTTGTTAAATCTCAAATTTAAACAAGGATCGAAGCCATCATTGTCATTGCTGCAAAGTTGACGCAAATTTTCATTGCAACCATCTAAATAATCGGAAAGCAAAACTTGGTTAAGACTGAATGGAAAAAGCACAAAGACAAATACCTTTTTAAAAAATTATCACAATAATTCATCAATGATCAACTTGAAATAACTTAGCGTTGCCTATACTTCTCAAATACTTCTCAAAAACCAATCACATTACCTAAAAAGGACAACAAATTAGCATTTTACGCCCATTTTGCCTGCTTTTAACATTCTTCATGATACAATCGATACCCTAGCAGACTATCTGCGCTAGCTAAAATTGATATTTTCAAAAAATGCATCAACCCCTCTTGAGCCAAGGATAGGATGAACAAAAATTACCATAAAAACGGCCTATTCGACATGTAAGAGGGACTCTTTGGCTATCCAAAACTGGCTTTAGACAAATCGTACAATTCCTGCTTCAGAGGTATTGCCATTTTTATGCACGGGGTGTCCCAAAAAACGTTTGCCTCGTTGGAATGGCTGCTGTGGAGGAGTTGTGATTTCAGTTCTCTCGATTTTGAAACTGTTGTGAAGGAAAGGCTTAGTACGTGCATGATAAAGGTGCCATCCCTAAAGCATGACAATTTTATCCCGGGCGATTTCATCCTCCCAAGAGGATAACACGTGCTAAATCGTGTTCAAGTCATTGTTGTAAAGCAAAAACATTAGGAAAATTTGATCGTGATTTCAGGCAATTTTTGAAGGTTTCTTGTGGGAGCTTTCTCGAACAAATTTCTCATAATTTCAGAATGTAGTGGCTGATTTCAGTCAGGTAAACTTCAAAATATATTTGAACATGGCCATATTAAATAACATATTAGCCAACACCATTGCCACGTTATCTAGGGAGAAGTGGCCTTTCAAATGGGGATGTTTTTTACTCACGCAGTATTTTCAATCAAAAGGAAAGAATTTTGAGAAATATGCGAGGAACTCTTTAAATTGCAAAAAGGAGACCGTAACTCAAGTTTTCACATTAAGTGAAAGCTTTGGAATAGAATTGCTTGATGAGGAAAACTTTGAATTTCCACAGGGAAACTTGGTTTTTAGAATTTTCAATTATGTAGCAGTAATGTTTTAAAAACCAGGAATAACTTTGAATTTGTCACTAAAACAGCTTTTTAGAATTTTCAATAAAAACGTCAAGTCCAGAGACCACTTGTCCAATTTATTGTATATGTTTCCATAATTGTACAATTAACGATAAATTGGATTGCAGATTTGTTTCACAGTAGCAAACAAGGACAATTAATAGGCGAAGAGCCTGAACTTTTGAAACAGACTTTGAAACCTCTTCCCCCAATATAAATTCAAATTTATTCCCAGTTTTCCCAGAACATCAACTCTTTCGTTCAAAAAGTAAAAAACCCGTTCTCCCACTAAAAATTCCAAGTCATTCCTCGGTCTATTACCTGGTTTAAGGGTGAAAAACCATGTAATAACTGTTTTTGAGGGTGATACCGAAATATTAACACTGCGCCACTGTACAAAACCTNGTCCAATTTATTGTATATGTTTCCATAATTGTACAATTAACGATAAATTGGATTGCAGATTTGTTTCACAGTAGCAAACAAGGACAATTAATAGGCGAAGAGCCTGAACTTTTGAAACAGACTTTAAAAACCTCTTCCCCCAATATAAATTCAAATTTATTCCCAGTTTTCCCAGAACATCAACTCTTTCGTTCAAAAAGTAAAAAACCCGTTCTCCCACTAAAAATTCCAAGTCATTCCTCGGTCTATTACCTGGTTTAAGGGTGAAAAACCATGTAATAACTGTTTCTGAGGGTGATACCGAAATATTAACACTGCGCCACTGTACAAAACCTCGCAAAGAACGGTCTTGTACTGGTGGCTTCCGGTTGATATTTTCTGGTATTGCCCACAGAAACTGTTATTATAGGCTTATCCCAAAACATGGACTTTTTTGTATAAAAATTAAAACCACGTTTTCCCTACAAAATTACTCAGTCATTCCCAAAAATACTTAGCAATAGTATACTGCAGTTCAAAATTATCCGACCACTCTGCAAAAACCTTAAACATGCATTGACGCGTTAAGATAGGCTAAAGTTTGAATGCCCCCTGGAAAAATGTGATAACCAAGTTCATTTTTGGAATCCACTCACCAAGATCTTTCATCATTATATCTGATTTTGTGTAGAAATTGTTTGAATCTTAACCCATTTTACGGTTTAAACCAGAAAGCTAACAGTGAGGTTTATAAATCTACTCCAGAACATTTTTCTCCAAGTTGATTTTAGCGCAATTTAGATATGTTGCAGAGAAAACAATTCTGCATCAAATGGTGGAAAAGAGAGCTTGTTCTGTTTCTGCACGGGTAGGCACAGCTGCCGACTTGCCTACTGGTATTCCAAAGTTTCCTATAAACTTCATTGCGACGTCACAAGTAAATGGCGCATAATTTCGCAAAAGAACATCGATAATCGGAATCTATGTGAAAAAATGACCTATAACAACGTAGAGTGACAAACTTGCCAAATCAGTTGCACTGGATTACAGTAAAAATGCATTTTTGAGGTTCATGCAGGGTGGTCAGATACTTTTGGCCAGTCTGTTGACATGTCACTTGGCACCAAGCCTGTTTGCCCTTACGATCTGGTTCCTTACAAAATCCTTGACATTTGTCCACGATCGTTTCCCCAGAACTGGATGGCTGTTGATGCAGCGGACACAATCACCTTTTCCAGGGACCACCATCTTTCTGATTTGATCTGCGAACCACTGCATCACGGCCCTCTTTTCATCGGCAGTCCAAGGGACTTTGACATCTCTCTTCGACACTTTCTTTTTGATACGTTTTGAGACTTTCTCTGTCATGGAAAATATACGATAATCAGCAAATATCTCTTTGATTAAAAATCAGACAAAATTTAAACAAGTTAAAGACCGATAAAATTGAAAGCTGCAGCCGAGAAAGCGTTCACCAAACTTTGATGGCAAAGAGAATTTAACAAGGATAGGGAAACAGATGAAAGTGATTCTGAAAACGAACTTGACACTTATGATGATGATCAAAATAACTTTAATCTTAGCAGAATGCGTCCAACCAGCCTATCTTTTAACAAAAGAGTATATTCGCCACTATATTCTGATGAGGAAACTAGATCTAGATCTAGCTAAATCTAAATGATGAGCTAAAATGATGAGGCAAAAATAGATCTAGTTAAATCTAAATTGCATGTTGTCATAGTAAATGCGCTGCTAAGTCCAAGGAAATAACAATCTAAATCAACAAGAGCAATCAGGAAATGAAGAACTTCAAACTAGAATGAAGAAATAGTATGCTATCAAACTGACAAGTTCCCGGGAGATTTTCAATCGATACAAGTAACAATTATACAGAAGGAATGATATCACATACCGAAAATATGCAAAAAGAGACACAGAATACAAAGAAGTAGAGAAATCTTTAAATGCACACATGTCGGCTTGGGTTACAATCTTTAAAGGGGATGAGAGAACTGTCAGTAATTACCAAGCTACAAACAATGTGATACAACCATTATATAGCCTGAGAAAAGACCACAAAACCTGCGAGGATCAGGTTAAAGCCTGTTTTCCATTAAATCGTAGAGCAATCGTAACAAGATCGGCGGCGGTCTGCGATCGTCGGCGTTGTATTCCCGATTTAATGGAAACACTTCCTTACGATCCTTACGACTGTCAGTGATCGTGGATCATAAGCGTCGGGAACTTTGAAATGAGTTCAACTTTCCCGATCATTACGACTGTCCCGATCAATGAAAACTTTAATGGAAACACTAGTCGCCGACGATCGGCGATCATCGCAGACATCTTTTTGTTTAAGAACAATAACATGGATCAAATTGCCCAATTAGATTTACCAAGAGGATTCATGTTTATATGCGGGGATCAAGAAACGATTGGCAATCTCCTAAAATTTATTGAACCCAATCACTGATATCCGAGAAAAGACATTACAAGTTTTAAATATCCCCAAGTCTCTTTAGATAAACAAGGACAGATGATGTTACAATAGGATCCGCTAAGTTTGATTGACACCCAAGTACAAGGTGATTAGCGAATGCAGATACAGGCAATTCTATGCCTGGTCTTTCAAGTTATAAACAAAAACAAAGCAAG
Source organism: Aurelia aurita (assembly GCA_004194415.1). NCBI lineage: Eukaryota > Metazoa > Cnidaria > Scyphozoa > Semaeostomeae > Ulmaridae > Aurelia > Aurelia aurita. The sequence goes on from REGM01000166.1 coordinate 663,273, forward strand.
CCGCAGAAGTTGCTCTGAAACTCAGGTAGCTGGCTCGCTTGCTGTGCATTCCAGAAAAGGTTGTTTTAAGAGAAGACATGGGCATATATCAAAAGACGAAGGATATATCTAAACATCTGCCACGGGCATTTTATTTATTTGATTTAGAAGCTGATTGGTAGGTGAGTCAATTCTCATATTTGTTGGGTGTAATTGAAACACTTACTACTCAGCTTCTGAATCAAATAAATAAAATCTTTCAATGTCAGAGCAACTTTTGAGGCTTGCTTTGTTTTCGTTTATGTCTTGACCAACCGGGCAAAGAATTCCCTTTGTCTGCAATCGCTAATTGCTTTGTACTACTTGGGTGTCAATCAAATATAGCGGATCCTATTGTAACATTATCTGTCCTTCTTCTTTAGATATTGAAGAAGATAAGTTTTTTATTTTGTTTTTAGTTGTACTAAGTTAGTTGATACCATATAACCTTGTTAGTCCTTTTTTCATATCATTCGGTTCTTTTTATGCTAGTAATTGTTATATCTTATGTTATGTTATTTTGTAGTTTTGTTGTGTAGCCGTATAGTTTAAAAGCCATTGTGCTGAATGAAATAAAAAAAAAAGATTTGAACTTCCTTGTTGAAGCGCCTTCCTTGGAGTTTGAAAACGTTCTTTGACTGCTCCGTTGCAGACGGTCGCAGACTGCCAGTGACTTATGGAAAAACTCTGCCTGTGATCGCAAATAGGAGAAGGGATTGTCAAAGATCGCAGACTGTCGCCAATCCCCTTACGATTTAATGGAAACTAGGCTTAAAGTACCACCAATAATGAGAGTAGTATGTGGAACCATTGTATCTTGTAAGTAAGTATCTTGTATCTCATTTCTTGTGCATGATCCTAAGACCTCCAGTTAAGCTCGCACAAGAAACTTGCGAAAGCACAGAAGATCTACCAAGTAAGATCAAAGAATGCAATGAATCAGAAGACTTAACAAACAGCATAGTAGGAAGCATGGACGTAAAAGCACTATACCCGTCAATAGATGTCGATTTTGCTGTTGATAAATGCATTGAACTAATCAATGAAAGCGACATGGAATGCATAAATATAGACATTGACGAACTTGGTTTATTTGATGACAAATGACAAAGAAAAGTTAGAAGCCAAAGATCGTTTAAAGTATTGCCCGGCTAGAATGACAAAAAGAGGAAGAGCTCCAAAACTCACAGCCTCTGGAGTAGCCAATAACAAAGAGAAACGCTGAACAGGATGGACAAAAAGTGACATCAAACCAGGCTCGTTAGAAAGTTACATCAGCCTCACAGAACAGCTTAATAATTACCATGAAAAATCATATATGCCAGTTTGATAACAACGTATACAAACAAAGACAAGGAGGCACAATAGGTGTAGAAATTGCAGGAGATGTAGCGACACTATTCATGGTTTGGTGGGACAGAGAACTCAAAAGCAGACTATGTAGACAAAATATTGAAATCCAACTTCACAAAAGATATGTAAACAACAACAACCTTGTGGCATGAACTATTCCGAAAGAAAATAAACAACAAAACGATAAAGTAACAATGGAAACAATTCAAAAGATAGCAAATGAAATGCGTCCAAGTATTAATGTGACATTGATTTCCCAACAAATCATACCAATAACAAAATGCCGGTCAGATCTGGAATTATGGATAGATATGGTGGAAGTTGACAGTTCAATAAAAGACCAAATTCTGGTTACTCATTACATGAAACCGATGGCTAATAAATACCTCATATCAATAACAAATCAGCTTTATCTTCAACGATGAAAACCAACGAACTAGTAGCTGATCTGGCCAGAATCCTGAGGAATGTTTTTTGACAATGTCCAGTAATTGAAAGACAGAAACATATCCATCATTTCATCAAAAGAATGCAATTCTCATGATACCACCAGCAGGAACGTGTCAAAGTGTATATTACAGCAAAACAAAGGTTTGAACAAATCATAGAGAGAGACCGGAAGGGAGAATGTCCAATTTATAGAGGAATGTTCTGGGAAAGACGGAGAAGAGAACAAGAGAAAATAAAGAAGAAATGAACTTGGTATGAAAAGGGCGGATATGAAACAGTCCTCTTTGTTGACGCTACCCCCAAACATAGAACTAGCGAAAGAATGCCAACAAATCTTAAAACAATCAGAACTAAAGATAAAAGCCGTGGAGACAGCAAGGAGATCATTGAAAGAGAGTCTTGTGACATCAGATCCATTCAAAAGCAAAACTGCAACGAAAGTGATTGCCAAGTATGTAAAATGAATCCCAAAGCAAACTGCAAAGTACGAGACGTACTAGAGGGAGTGCACCCTAAAAGGTCGGCTTTCGAAACAAAATCAATTTAAACATAAGGAAATGCGCTAGGAATAAGCAAATCACGATGAAAATATTCACAAACTCTTTCTCAAGGCTGACCTTAAATGTAACGACTGTCCGCTGAAAGGCCTAATCTTTGGCATGGCATCTAATTTGGACATACCCCAAATTCATAACGACGCCTTCGCAGTCATCTTGTTGAACTTATCGCATCACAGAAAACCCAATCAAGATTATGAAACTATGAGTGCACCAGGGGAAGAAATAAGAATAAGGAGGTCTACGGAGTTTTTTGAAAATCTAGTAAGTCGGGGAGGGTGTTTGCAAAGGGTTATGAAACAATACAGTTAGATTTCTAAATAATGATAGATACAATGACGAAATAGACAAGAATACATAGTTTGTAGAACCCACCACAAATGAAATCAACAAAGCAGTAATTGACAACGAAGTCAAGACTTATGATTTTCTACAATATGTGATTTTGAGCGTGGTTGACAGGGGGAGCCAATGAGAGAATTCAGAATCCAAAGGCCGATCAATAGGGGCGATGTAGGCCAATCAGGCTACTAGTAAAAGAAAACCCCACTTTCTAAATTGCTTGCAAATTTCTTTAATCTTTCTTCGAAAATTACATTTTGAGGGTTGGAGTTTCCTATAAACAAACAGTATTTGTGCTTTATTTCAAATCTAAAAGCAACACAAAGAAAATAAATGTGGTGCTTGGAAAACAGAAAGGAACATCAATTATACTGGCATGTATCCAGTGCCTTTAAAACATTCTTCGCAAAAAAGCTAGGCAGTGCAAAAAACAAAACAAAACAAGAAAAACGTAAGAAATAGCGTCAGCAAACAATTTTGCGCACTTTCATAAAAAGCTAGGCCCAAACTCCTTTTGAAACAAAGTTTTTGCAGTGCGGTCAGATATGATGAAAAACGTAGGCCGACCATTTAGGGCGCAGCCCCTTTATAAGAAATGTCTCACGTCGGAAGTAAAGAAGACGGACCATTTGGAGAAAGGTACATCGGAGAATCAGCCAGAAGTTTGACAGAAAGGATCAATGAACATATAGACAAATACGAAAATAAAGATAACAACTCAGTACTCTTCAAACAATGCAAGAAAAACATGGCGGAAGAAAACAAAGAATCATAGTACAAGGACTAACTGCATGTCCAGCAGACCCAATGCTTAGACAAGTACCAGAGGCTGTTTACACTCAAGAATTGTGACCCACATTGAATTCCAAAGAAGAATGAGGGAAATACTAATATCCCAAGAACAAGACGCAGCAACAACAACAGGTTGCTCAATGATTGTAACGTTGGAGGCCTTGAAGATGTTCTAAACATACGCGATTCATTGATTATGAAACAAATCTACCACTGAAATCAAGTTTTGAAGATGAACAACATCTAGTTGCTGAGGCCTCAGAAGTGCTGCGAAAGCTCCAACATTATGAAACAATGTAAGTGCACGAGTATTTAAAATAAATGGCAAGCAAACAGACAAATTATAATGGATGTCCCAAAAAAAATGTAAACAAGTTTCAAAATTCTGACGCCAAAACTTCAAACCCAATTACCCAAAGCAACGTTTTATGTTCACCCTCAATGACAGAATTGAATGTTGATATTTGCCTTACCATTATCGGTAACTTGGTTGTAGAGCTATAAATCATCCAACACAAAATTTACTCTCAGGCCCAAACCAGAGCCGCCATTGTTGGACCCTTGAGATGGCAACAAACCCTCAAGCATGGCAACTGTCGATATTCTCAGCAAACAATTTCTTGCTGATTTTAATCGAACAAAACTAAATCAAAGATTTTCCTTGAGAAATTATATCATTGTTTCTTATTGGTCACAAGAATTCTTTACCTTTACTGCAATGAACCAGTTATTGTTAAAATTACAATTTCGACGTAAAGTGAAGTAAAGAAATCTCTGGATTAACGATAATGTAATATGACTGTCTCTTGAGAATGTCTTTCTCTCGGTTTCTAACAATTAAAACCACGAGGCATATAAGCTTTGGACGTCGAGGGCAGACATGCCTCTGCCTTCTCTAGAATCATTAGCTCTTCTCTACTGAAAGCTCTGGTTTGGGCCTAAGAGGAAATTTTACACTTGCTGATTTATTGCTCTACGACCAAGTTACATAAAATTATAAGAAAAATATCAAACTTTAATTCAGCCGTTGAGGGTTAACATAAAAATAGATTGGGGTGATTTCACTCCTGGCATCAGAATTTTTCGAACTTGTATACAGTTTTTTGGGAAACCCGGTAGTTTAGAATATAGCACCGGAATGATGAAAATAAAGATAACTGAGGTCATAGATGAGGTACCGTAGTTGTAGAAAACAAAGTTCAAAGGATAAAATGGGNATCATTAGCTCTTCTCTACTGAAAGCTCTGGTTTGTGTCTAAGAGGAAATTTTACACTTGCTGATTTATTGCTCTACGACCAAGTTACATAAAATTATAAGAAAAATATCAAACTTTAATTCAGCCGTTGAGGGTTAACATAAAAATAGATTGGGGTGATTTCACTCCTGGCATCAGAATTTTTCGAACGTGTATACAGTTTTTTGGGAAACCCGGTAGTTTAGAATATAGCACCGGAATGATGAAAATAAAGATAACTGAGGTCATAGATGAGGTACCGTAGTTGTAGAAAACAAAGTTCAAAGGATAAAATGGGATGATCAGCTAATGGATCACACGATAAGAAATAATTGAAAAACAACAAGAGAAAAGTTTTAAAACAAACCACTTATTTCTGCGTTTGGCATGCCCTCGTCGGGTTGATCTAGCGACTGGGTGTCTGCTTCACCGTCCGCTTCTCCATCTGCTTCACCATCTGCTTCACCATTTGCTTCATCACCACTCTCAGCCATCTCTTCATCATCAAGAGCAAGTTCTAGCAAATAATTAATATCAGTTAAAACAGTCAATTGAAGAGTCACGTTAAAGGGGTGCCATGATCGAATGCAAACCCAAGGTAGAAAAATGACAAAACCAATATAACGTTTTCGCAGAATAACTGCTGCCATAGCTAGCTAAGAACAAAGATTTGCTGTCATTGCATTGCCTGTTCTGGTGGCACCAAGTACGAGAAACAAACAGGGACCAACAAGGATTTGCAGTTCCATTGCATGTGAACAATCCATCAAAATACTGTCCCATCAACAAGCCCTAGAAAAATGAGTCTACCAGCAAATGTGCTCGTTTTCTATAATTTCATCAGCCGTTATGTAAAAGGAAGGGAAACATTGAGGTATTGCAGAGTTTTTTGCTTTCAAGCACAATGGGAAAATTCATTTTTGCTTTGTTTATATTAATGTTATACTACTTTAAACTCCGATGCAGCTTTCATTTGAAACAAGAGTTTCTCAGTAAAGAACAACAAAATAAACAAGATATATTTACCATCTACTGTTATTTCACTTAATTTTTTGCCTTGAAATTTGGCAACATTGCCTTCGTCGACAGCAAGGAGTAATCTGCTAACTTTTGAGAGCTCTAAAGTACTGTCATGCAGACGATAGTACTCTCTGTGTACAGATAGGTCGTGCCCCATATGTCTCGCTAGCCACTCAAGTTCCGATTCACTCAGATCGATTATCTGTGATACTGTTGCCACATACTTCCTGAGTTTTGTACTTTTGATGGCTGCAGGATTCTCTAGCTCTAGATTATTTACAATTCTGCTGAGACAATCTGGGCCACGCAGAAATTTCTTGGAGCCTCTAGTGGGTGCCGCAAAAACAAATTTGTTCTCTGCTGACACCCCAACTAACGATCTTGTAGAAATCAATATTTCGATTGCATTTACGATTTCTTTTGTCATTAGAATAGGGACGCGTCTGCCTCTTTTTCCTTTGATATACACCAGGTCCAATCTGCAAAATAAGATGGCAAGTTAGATATCTCAAATCAATTTCACTTTTATATCGCCAGACGCATAGAACATAAATGGCTTTAAAAAAATTGTTCTCGATAGTTTTAAAACAAACTTTGATAAGCACTATATTTGTGAACTAAACAAAACAGAAACTTCCGTTAACTGAGAATAAGCATACCACTGATAGTGATTTTAATCCAGTTGTACTGTTTTTTGTTTTGTTTACAAAACCTATGGTGAGCTTAAAAATGTCTGTAAGTAAGTAAGTAACTGGATATGTCTGAGTTCTTTGAAATCAGTTTAAATAAAAGCTAGAAAACCATAGATGTGCAGACATAAAGACTTCCTTTCCTCACTCGGAATTTTTCAAGTAATTCTCATTGGTCCGCACCTGTTTTACATGGTTTTGCAGTGATTTTACATGCAAAGACAGTTTAAGACATAATTACCAATCAAGTCTTGGATGTTTCTGATTGGCTTATTTCAAAATACAGCTGGTTATAAATTATTGTTTCATCTGGCGTTTCATAGTCAGATCAATCGAAACGAAAAGCTTTCAGTATATTATATGATGGTTTCGCTTTTCAAAGCAATCTTCAGGTTTTGTGTATATGTATAAAATATGATTATATAGTGTACGGTTGCTCTGAAGATGCCCTAGTGGGCTAATCTAACAGCACTGAGAGAAAATAAAACGCGCAAAAGATCAAATTGATGCCTGTTTTNTTCAGTATATTATATGATGGTTTCGCTTTTCAAAGCAATCTTCAGGTTTTGTGTATATGTATAAAATATGATTATATAGTGTACGGTTGCTCTGAAGATGCCCTAGTGGGCTAATCTAACAGCACTGAGAGAAAATAAAATGCGCAAAAGATCAAATTGATGCCTGTTTTCTTTGAGTAGTTAGACCTTCTTCAACCGTACACTATACAGGGTGTCTCACAAAAAATTTGCGCCGTTTCAAAGGCTACTGTGAAGGACCCATGAATCCAATTTTCCTGTTTTTCAGATTTTTGAATAGAAGAGACTTCAACCAAGAGTTTGATACTGAGTTTGAGTAAATCTGAGAGGTAGTTGCCGATTTATGGAAAATGGAAATAAAAAGTACTGGTTGTTTCAAAACCAGATGATTTTTATCTCTGTACGTAACTTTATAATTTGAATTTTAGCATCAAATGGACTTCAAATTTACATTTGTACCAGTAAACATTTGGAAATGGTTACTGACCACAAAACTAAAGAAAATTACCAGCAAACCTATGGAATGTCATATTGTTGGTTTGAAAGGACTTCATGACTTTAGAGAAACAAAATAACTGATGGATGCATATCATGGTCTGCAGCACTTGCGTTGCATAATACCATTTCTAGTAACCCTAGATATATGTTCTTCTTGGTTATCACAAAATCCAAATTTATGACTATGTGTTTCACTTGTGAACATTAGAAATCTGGGCTAGGCACGTTTTTTCACTCAATTTCCTTGATTTTGATATTAATGGAGAATCTTATATACTTTGGTTTTTAGGCAACCAGTAATTCTGACTTTCTTTCTCCATAAATCAGCAACTACTTTTCAGATTTACACAAACAAGGTCTCAGACTCTAAATTGAAATATTTTCTATTGAAAAATTAAAAAAGCGATAAAATTGGATTCATGGCTGCTCCGTAACAGCCATTCAAAGGATGCACATCTTTTTTGGGGCACCCTGTTAAATAAAATATGATTAACGTACCTTTTGCAAAGCTCTAATTCAAGTGGCTTCAATGAACGGCTCATCTCTTCCATGCTCACCTCTGCCCATGTAGGACGGTCTTTGAATTGGGCAATCTCTAATTTTGTTCCCTCGTTACCCCTTCTTTTGTTGAACACTATTATTCTAGATGCAGTGAGCTCTGCCAGGGTTCTCCAATTTTCTAGCGTTGGGTGGGACTTTAAGGCACTTGTAAGATTCGGTATTTCAGATAGAAGATATTCTCTCAGCTTCACGAGATCAGCAGTGATAGGTAGAATCGGAGTTTTCTTGAACTGGGCATCGCTCAGTGTCCGCAAGGCAGCTGAAGAGATTTTGCTTGACCACTCTGAGCTGAGAAGTTCCATAAAGGATTCTACATCTTCTTTGAGGTTCTGGTCTCGTTTCCTCAGTGCAGTTCCTCGCAATAATGAAGCGCAGCTTTTCAAGTAGTATCCAATATGCAAAGCAAGAGAAGGCCTATCAAAGGCAGACAGATGATCATTATCAGCTTCTACGTTATGCGAACATAAATGTTTGGTTGCGGTAACCACCAAATCAAATTCTGTTGGAGAGATGAAGTCGGCGAGGCTGCAACCCTTGCCAGCAGAAAGTTTCCGAAGCTCTATAAGCAATCGTGCCAGTGATCGCATCTTCTGACTGATGTAGTTAGCTTTACCTGACCCACTCTTCTCAAACAACGACTTGCCAAATGTTAAAATCAGTTGATCAGTTTTTGCAGTCAATGATATTTCATCCACTCGCATGGAGCTGATCACATGTTCACGTAAACCGAGACTAATGGCATCATGGTTAGTAGAATCTTGGCTTCCAAACAAAAGAAGCTGACTTTCATACTGCAACTTTCGATTGTTTGCTTCGGTGTCTCCTTTTTGTTTTCTTTCATTGAACGGGCAATGTGCAACGTGGCGCCAAAGCTCATGCTTTTGTACAAATCCTAAGCAGTGCGGGCATGGTTTAAATGTCTTTGAGTCGATAATTTCATCTTCTGCTGGACGACGGCAAACTTTCAGCTCTCCCCCATATTGTAGTATCTTCATGTTGTGGTAAAAATTTCCCTTCAAACGCAACCTGTCAAATTCATGCTTTTGGCGGTCCTTTCCATCTTTGCTTTTATCATCGATGGCCAAAACTTGCATCACTTCCGACTCTGATTTGTGGACGTTGCGAAGATGCCTTGCAATCTTCAAGTATCCATTCTCACAAAATAAACAAGCATTGGATTTGTCATAAATCCTGCCGCCATGCTCATTTTTCTTCATTCTTGGGATAGTAACTAAAATAAAATGGGCAAGTAAACTTCATAAAGTGCTTTATGTAAGTATGAAGTTCTTAAATTGAGGATCATAAACTAGGAATTGTGAACTTCGCTGAACATCCCCCCTCTGTTTCGTAACTGTGTGAATATCCATTGCTACAGTATTTTAGTTGTAGTCAAGACATAAAACCTGCCATTGAATGCAAATAATACCGGATTGCCTAATCAACAGGGTGTTGGACTATTAACCATATCAATTGTGCTATTTTTGGCCTGATTCAGATTCGCTGATGATGAACCAAGTTCAGTAGGGGATGTTCACACGAAAACATGTCTATTCCTAAATGATTAATTGATTTTTATACTTGGAATATCTTCGGCCGTTTACGTCTAAAACTGGAATGTCATCCGGACTTATCGACGTATTTTACGATAATATGGAATGTCGATGAAATTAAAATCAAGAATTACATAATGATCGTTGACCCTTTCTTCATTCTGCGTGATCCCATATTCCTACATGAATATGCTTATTTCATTAGTAATAATAATATAAAAATTGGTTTAACATTCAATCTAGCGATCAAAAGCAACCTAAACAATATATTATCATGGCTGAGGAAAATATTTAGCCATTCTCAATAACAATTACATTGGTACGGTTCAGTCAGTAAAAACGTGGAGCATTTATCAAGTAATTCGAGTTCATCAAGTGGAAAAAACAGTGCTTGTGTTGAAGTTTTATACCAGGTGAGAATAAAAACAATCCCCAATTCCAAGGCCATTCTCCCTGGATATCAAGACAATAATATTAGCGAATATGTCATTCAATAGTGGATATGTTCACATATACTTAAAATTTACCTGAGTGAAATAGGCCAGTTCGTTCTGAAATTATGAAGTAATTTCTCGAGAAAACCCTTTCAAGAAACCTTCAAAAAGGGCATAAAATTGCGGTCAAATTTCCCTCATATTTCTGCCTTACAGCAATGACTTGTACATCATTTAGCACGTGTTATCCCTTTGGGAGGAGAAAGTGCTATCCCTAGGAGCATAACAACATTATTCCGCGCAATTTCATCCTCCCAAGAGGATAACACGTGCTCAAACGTGTTGAAGTAATTTCTGAAGGCAATATAATAAGTACTGCTGTAAGGAAACATAGAAAAATCTGATCGTGATTTTAGGCCTGTTTGGAAGGTTTCTAGAAGGGACTTTCCAGAGGAAATCCCTGGTCGTGATTTTAGGCCTGTTTTGAAGGTTTGTAAAAGGGACTTTCCTGAGATCCCTCATCATTTTAGAATGGAGTGGCCGATTTCAGTCAGGTAAATTGTTGAGTCTATTTGAACATGTCTACGATTAATAATATATTTGCCAATATTATAGGCTTGATATTCAAGGAGCAGTGCCCTTTTAAACGGGGATTGTTTTTATTCTATTTTACTCACCCGGTATTGCAGAAAAATTGTAATTAGTTTAAAAATTTTGTTTGCTAAAAATATCTATTTTGATTGTTATTGTCCAATTTTTACAAAGCGATTTCATTGAAACATACATAGTACTTAGTGAAACTTCTGCTTCAGAATATACATAGTACTTAGTGAAACTTCTGCTTCAGAACGATGCCCATTTAATGAATATAAGATGAATAGCAATAGATGTTCCTCTTTTGCTCAAAGTTTGTCATGTTTATCAGATAGTTTGTGCCTGAATACGAAGCTAATTCTAGTCCTAATTTAAGAGTCCTGCACGGCACTTTTTACAAAAACTGCATTTCAGAAAAAAACCAGAAGGGCCAATTGTGACCAAATAAGTTATTGCCTACGTTAAAACCTTTACACAAGCAAGAACTTAAAAAGAAAAGAATTTAGGGAGAAAGCGCAAGTCATAAATATCGGCAAAGTTCAAAATTGTCTCTGACTCCTACAGTAGTCTTTCTAAATACGCCCAATTCTACTTCCTACCTTCAATTTCTGAATTTCCTGAAGTAGTAGGTTCTTCTGCTACAACTGGATCAATGTCTGGCACGTTTGTTGTGACTTGGCAAGCCACACCATCGGGAGTTATGGTGTTTTTATCACCAGTTCCACCCAGACCATGCTCACTCCCAGATTCACACTCAGATTCACACTCAGATGAGCTGGTATATGCATCAAGAAAATCTGGATCAGCAACAGTGTCGTCATCTTCATCACTGTCCAGAAATTCGAATGCCTGAAAATTTACATATATTTATCAGTTTTCAAAGATAAATTAATAGGAATTGTTGCATTTAAAAAAAAAATTTCCTGCAAAGTATACAAACAAAAAGAACTGATTAGCAATATGTAAATACCAGCACAACTTAGGGCCTGTTTATATGGGGAAAATCATCCCACCTTCCAGGCCGTGAGCTGAGAGGTGAGATCCCACCCTCCTATATGATCCCTTGGAATTTTCATCTTGCGTTTATATGGAAAACAAACCATCCCGGTTAGGTGGGATCCCACTCGACGAGAGGTGGGATCTCACTGAAGTGGGATGAAAATTTTCCATATAAACGCTGGAAGGTGGGATGAAAAGCTGAAAGGTGGGATGAAATCGTCTGTTATGCGCACGCGTCAAGATAAAACAATAGGAAACCTAATCGCTGCTGGCGCCAAGACCAATTATGATTGTTGTTGTCTGAAATTATAAGCTGGGAGGTGGGATGAAAAAGCTGGAAGGTGAGATGAAATTTTACATATAAACAGGCGCACATTTCATCCCACCTGACAGCTCATAGCCTGGAAGGTGGGATAGTTTTCCTCATATAAACAGGCCCTTAAACTGAGCACAAGAGAGCTACATCTGTACACCCAATAGGAATTCACTTAAATTTATCTCACAAAAAACTAACACAAAAATTTACCAATATTTTATAAGGTATAATTGTTACCTGTCGATGCAATCCTTGTCTTAAATTAGCACTATGATTACCCTGCAAAATACAACAAAAATACATTAAAACTTTCTGTACAACTGAAGTATAACATTCCTACTATTTGTTCATAGTGAAATGATGTCAATTGCTATGAAACCTAAATGCATTATACATAAGATCCTAACTAATTATGTATAGGCAAATAATTTTGTTGGAATAGAACCTAATCCGTTTAAATATAAGGTCCGTACTAACTTCCTATTGCCAAATTTGATAATTAGGATGAAACTTATCAGCATTTTAAGTATCAGTTCCCTAAAAATTGCGTAAAGCGAAATAGATATGGCATAAATGAGCATATCCACTACAAGTGTGGCTCTTCAACTCTAAAAAGTAAATGTAAGTTGATTTTACAGAGTTAAGAAATAAATGAAAACATTAAATATTTTACAAAGTCTCATTCAAGAGAAACGAAGAGGCATTCTGAATATAAGATTCTTATTTATTGGGAGTAACCAAATAACTTCCTAGCAATAAACCTTTTGAAGTAAAACAATCAGTTTTGGCAAAAAAACTATGTTAATTATGAACTCCCCACTAATTGTGTACAGCCAAATGAAGTCATAGAAATAGAATTATATACATTCTAAGTATGAAGTCCCCACTAATTGTGTATAGTCGAACAAAGTCATAGAAATCATATGCATATATTAAGTATGAAGTCCCCACTAACTGTGCATAGGCAAACGAAGTCATAGAAATGGAATTCATATGCATTTATTAAGTATGAAGTCCCCACTAATTGTGAATAGCCAAACGAAGTCATAGAAATGGAATTATATCNTTGTAACTTACCGATATATTTACACTGCTAAAACGCAGGTCCTATTTCCAACAACAACACGAATTCTGCAAAGAAAAATAGTTGTTACTTTCTATGCAATTATAACTCGATGAAAGAGAGTCCAGTCTTCAACAAATTGATAACCCCTGATTCGAAGACATAAAGGCAAAGATCCATTGATGCGAGATGTAATGTGAGATACAAGGACTGGATACAATACATACTCTATTTGGGGCAGTATTAGATAAAAACCGTTTCATTTTGGAAGGAGGGTTCCAAACAGCTCAGGCCCTTATTTTCGAGTGAAATCGAAAGAAAGAATGGAGTCTCTGAATTGACCATAAACTGACCAAAGAGGCTGACCAAAGTCATCCAAGAAAGAATTGTAACTTACCGATATATTTACACTGCTAAAACGCAGGTCCTATTTCCAACAACAACACGAATTCTGCAAAGAAAAATAGTTGTTACTTTCTATGCAATTATAACTCGATGAAAGAGAGTCCAGTCTTCAACAAATTGATAACCCCTGATTCGAAGACATAAAGGCAAAGATCCATTGATGCGAGATGTAATGTGAGATACAAGGACTGGATACAATACATACTCTATTTGGGGCAGTATTAGATAAAAACCGTTTCATTTTGGAAGGAGGGTTCCAAACAGCTCAGGCCCTTATTTTCGAGTGAAATCGAAAGAAAGAATGGAGTCTCTGAATTGACCATAAACTGACCAAAGAGGCTGACCAAAGTCATCCAAGAAAGAATTGTAACTTACCGATATATTTACACTGCTAAAACGCAGGTCCTATTTCCAACAACAACACGAATTCTGCAAAGAAAAATAGTTGTTACTTTCTATGCAATTATAACTCGATGAAAGAGAGTCCAGTCTTCAACAAATTGATTACCCCTGATTCGAAGACATAAAGGCAAAGATCCATTGATGCGAGATGTAATGTGAGATACAAGGACTGGATTCAATACATACTCTATTTGGAGCAGTATTAGATAAAAACAATTTCATTATGGAAGGAGGGTTCCAAACAGCTCATGCTCTTATTTTGGAGTGAAATCGAAAGAAAGAATGGAGTCTCTAAACTGATCATAAACTGACCAAAGAGGCTGACCAAAGTCATCCAAGAAAGAATTGTGACTTACCGATATATTTACACTACTAAAACGCAGGTCCTTTTTCCAACAACAACACGAATTCTGCAAAGAAAAATAGTTGTTACTTTCTATGCAATTATAACTCGATGAAAGAGAGTCCAGTCTTCAACAAATTGATAACTCCTGATTCGAAGACATAAAGGCAACGATCCATTTATACAAGCTGTAAGATACTATATCAGGACAGGAATAAATAGATACACTGTTGGGAGTACAATTAGATGAAAACGTTTTATTTTGGGAGGAGTGTTCCAAACTGCCTGGGCGCTTATTTTGGAGTGGAATCAAAAGGAAAACTGGAGTCTCTGAATTGACCATAAACTGACAAAAGAGGCTGACCAAAGTCATCCTAGAAAGAATTGTAACTTACCGATATATTTACACTGCTAAAACGCAGGTCTTATTTCCAACAACAACACGAATTCTGCAAAGAAAAATAGTTGTTACTTTCTATGCAATTATAACTCGATGGAAGAGGGTCCAGTCTTCAACAAATTGATTACACCTGATTGAAAGACACAAAGGCAACGATCCATTTATTCAAGCTGTAAGATAGTATATCAGGACAGGATTAAATAGATACACTGTTTGGAGTACAATTAGATGAAAACTTTTTATTTTGGGAGGAATGACTTTTGATGGTGTAAAATTCCGCCCGCTCGGAAAATTCTACTGACTGGAAATCAGCCTTAATAGGGTTAACAACAATTCCACATTTCTAACAACGATTGAAATTGCCTTTAGTACTTTTTGTTTCAATACCTACCAAGCTATATTCTTCTCACTGCTAAAACGAAGTCGGTGTTTCTTTTTACATAAACGGGAACTGCGAAGGAAAAGAGGAGATATTACTTGACTTTCGGATAAGAATAAATAATTTAATAATTAAAATAAAAGCAATCATTAAATCCTTTTCAGGTTCGAAAGTAAGACTTGTCATACTGGGAAAACCTCTTTATTAAGTTTTAGTTTTAGGTTAAAATAATAGCAAATCTTGAGAAAAAAACCATGATAATATGCTCTTTGGATCCCTCTAGTTTTAAGCTAAAAGAATAATAATAATAATAGCACATCTGGAGATTGAGAACAAGATAATATGCTCATTCAATCCCTCTAGTTTTAAGCTAAAAGAATTACACATTTTGAGATTGAGACCACGATAATATGCTCATTCATTCAGTGGCGGATTTAGGGGGGGGGCAAGTGAGGGCAACTGCCCCCCATCACGATGAAAATTCAGCTTGGCGCCCCCTATTTGGCGAGAAGTGCGCCCCTCATCGTGACCCTAATGCAGTCTTTTATGACTGTTTCGAACAAATCAAGGTGTTATTTAGTAGAAAAATCAAAGAACTTTCTTAACCAAGAGTCCAAAAATTTTCAAATGCCTTCGGCGCGCTTTCTTTCTATTCTATTTTTTGGCGCCCTCTCCGCATGTTGCCCCCCTTCAACTTTGGGCTGGATCCGCCCCTGCATTCAATCACTTTAGTTGTAGGCTAAAAGAATTGCCCATCTTGAGCTCTTAGTGAAAGATATAATTTGCACAAACGTCGCAATCAGTTTGCAATGAGTAAGCTCTATTGTTTTTTTTAGAGTTGCAAGTTTGTACAGAGTTTGTGCAAGTATGCATGTTTTCTGGAAGCTTCTGTCAAATTGGTGTTAACTTCAAACTATTTACTAACAATTTACTGTCCCCTATTGAGTTTAACTTTATTTGTAGGGTTTGCATGTAGCTTGAAGCAAATTCAGGCCCGTAGGAAGCGGGGAGGGTCTGGGGGGCTCAAGCCCCCCCAATAATTTTGAAAACTATGGCACTATGTCACAAACATTAATTAGATGTTTTGTTCTCTATTGTTTTAAGAACAATTGCCCCCAATCAGCAGCTGCTTCATACGGTCCTGAGCAAATTTGCAACAAAGGTTTTCAGCAGTTTTCTTTGAGTATGTTTAAGACTTAAAAGGCAAGGCAAGAAACTAAGAATTTGAGCAAGTACTGAAAATTATCAGATTTTGAGTACTCAGAGTTTCTTACAAGTATCTTAACGGTTGCATGCAAATCGTCATATTTACTACCTGTGCCTTGCTGAACATTTCAAAACAAAGTTTGTTGGAGCCTTTCCAAAGTTTGGACATTCCTTAAGGATAAGGGAGACAGACTTTCAGGTGAAAATAAAGGAAACATATATATGTGAAGGATTTCCTCTCTAAAATAGATAGTTTCTCATGATGGATTTTCCCAGTACTGGACTTTCTTATTTTTTTGGCGATCTGAGAGTTGAGTTTCTTATAAGCAGTTACAGTAAGGCCCAGGCCTTTTCGTTTTACGCGGGCGATCGCCCTTGCCAGCGCCCTCGCAAAATTGTTTACGCGGGCTATCGACCGCCCTCGCGAGAAGGTATTTCGCCCCCGAAGATCAAATACGATTTCGTAAAAAAGACTTACGAAACGAAACCCTCTTGATTTAAAATTGTTCTTTCAATGATAATCGTTCAATGATAATCGCGCTTCGAGTTCTTTACGAAAGAAAACCGTTGTGAAGGCTACCCACTGGCCTGGTGAAGCAAACAAGATGCAAAAAGAACCCAAACAAAACCCTAAATATTATTGAATTTATCTTAGCAAAATGAATTTAACAAGAAACCTTTAAAGAACTGCAAGATACAGAGGAATCACTGGTCCTTAATAATCATTGCACATGTTCTTTATTTTTCGACAGAAGTGTTTCCGAAATGTTTGCACATTTTCTCCCATTTTTCAACACACCTACCTTCTTTTTCATTGAAGTTTCTAGTTTAACTATCGTTTTAAAAGATCAGGGAGCGACAATAAAATGAACAATACTCACAATAATCTTACTTTGCTACGAAAACTTTCTCCGATTTAACTTTCTGTAGCCCTTCTTTAGAGCAGGCCTACTATGAGTTTTGCGTAAAGTTTTCCTACAAACTTTTAAAAGAGGTCTGGTTGTTTTGCTTCAGGGGCTTATATTCTCTACTCTAATCCCCTTCTATAATCTGTTAATGACTTTCCTGGAACCTTAAATAGGATAACAGGAAAGTGATTGGCCTAACTGATTTGACCTTTCTCTAACTTGAAGCGTAAAACAAAGGAGCAAGGAGGAAGAATATTAAAAACCAAATGAAATAAAATCTTTTCGCTATAAGTCTTTACCTGTGAGCAGACTCTCTTCTCAAAAGTAAAAAAAGTTAGGTGAAGGAGAGCATCACTGATACAAGAACAACATAACACGTTGAAAGCTTTCATTGCCTATCAGTAAAAACAGTAAAAATGCGAGACTATTTTAAGGGGGCGATCGCCCTCGTAAGCTTAACTACGCGGGCGATAAGCTGCCCTTGTGGATATTTCCTCACGAAAAGGCCTGGTAAGGCCCTGCATTTAAGAAACCACCTAAAAGAAACTTTTAGGCTACTGAAAAATAATTAGCCTCCCTACTTATAACAAACATTTGAGGCTCACACCCCAACATAAAGTTGCCTGTATTGTGATTGCTAAAATAAAATGCTCTAAATTCTTGAAAGTTTATAAAAAAACAATTTGTTTTTAAATAGTGTAGGTCCTTATAGTAGTTCTCTCAAAACGTTTACCTAAATTTTAACTGATTTTCATTACAATCATTTATGAAAAATACATGGGGTCAATGTATCTATGAACAATCCCGTTCTTTTTTAACCTATTTTTTCAGGACTTTCCAGAAATGAAACTAGAAATTTAAGAAACTTTCAGCCTGCAAAATGAAAAATTTCCATAGATTTAGGAAATATTTTAGTCTAAGGTGTGAAAAATTGGTTTCTTAAATGTGGGTCCTTACTTTAGAATGTATGATTGCAAACTGCAAACAAACTGAGTACTTTCTGGCTGTTAGTTTAAATAGAACAAAGGTTTGCTAGCTGCAAACTTGAACAAATAGACCAAACATTGCAAAATCTGAATAGAGTTTGCAGTGAATATGAATATTGACAAACTCTGCCAGCACACTGCATGCATATTCCCTGGAGGGAGATTACTGATAGCTTTTTTGTGTGGGTAATTGTGATATTGATTAACACCTACTGAAGATTTAATCATGTTAAGAAAAATAGCTGAAGGCAGGGAAAAATGGAAAGAACTTTCTAAAATGCACTGCAAGCCGGATATGCTCCAATAAATAATACATTAAAATCTGTTTAATTCAAGTATATTATTACTAAGTATGAATCACTACTTGTGGGAACTTGTTTGTGTTCTGAGCATTTGCAGTCGTTTTAGTAAAAAAGATGGGGTTTGCATGTAGTTTCGCAAATAATGAATTCAAAAGAACCGACCTCATTGTGAATGGGGTCTATGTAAACCTGATTTTTGTATTGAGTCCCATGCTGTGAGCTCAACACATGCAGAGTTTCAACTTGGTTGATATTGTATGCCTTCATCATGTTTAATGAAAGAGGCTCAATTTGGCAACTCAACCTGTGCTGAAATTTCAGTGTTGAAATTAGTGAAAATGCCCAAACAGAAATCATTTTCAGCTCAGGTGTGTTGAAAGCAAAGATTGGAATGTGAACAAAGGAGATCAATCTATATCTGCCATCATTCAAAGTATTGAACAGGGCTTGCATTCCTGTTGCTATAGTGTGTGGTTGTATTTGTCTCATTTGACCTCATCTCAACCTTGTGTTGTGATTTCATATAAATGCAAAGCAAAATAAGCAATGCTGTCAAAAATTCCTAACTCCAAAACTCCAAATATAAATTTGCAGCAAAATACTTTTGAACCAAACATTTTTATAGTCCCTTGGTGATAAATGCATCCTTCAGAACATTTTGTTTCAAAGTAGGCTTCAGTGGTGTAAGAATCAACTTGATTGCCCCCTGGGAAGATTATATATACTGTTAAGGAAGTTCTTCAAAACTAAAGCTGTTGTTTTTGCTTGCAGTAAAACTAACAATCTAAAATACCAATTAAGTATACTATTATTACATCTAAGACCATGTAATAATCCCTAAAGATAAAACACATTAAAGAAAAAGAACAAAAGGAGGAAGAGGTGGAGGGGAATTAGCTTAGATGCCAAGCCATGAGAACTAGAGCATGACTAACACATGAGAAACACCAATACCCCAAATATGGCAAACTAATCCAGAAGGGAAGTGCTATTAAACCATATAGGGTATAAGGAAATGCAGGTATTCCTCATTACTAGGAGGGAGTGCCACATACCAATATAGGCAGGAAATATTAGGAATGAAATCATGTTGCCAATATTTTCCCTAGAGGTTAGGCTCACCTATCCATAGGAAACTGTTTATCCCCAACACTCTAAGTATTTGGACTTACATTGAGGCAAGCCACAATGACCACCTTAAGGAAGTTCTTCAAAACAAAAGCTGCTGTTTTTGCTTACAGTAGCAATGTACCAATCAAATTGTTTTATCAACAAAACTTAACTATCTTTGCAAAAGCTTTTGTATAGTATCTCCTCGGGCATATGGCAACTAGCCAGGTTTTAGACTGTGTCCAAATAAGCAGCTCAATGTGTGTATAAAAGCAGCTTTTTGGAGCAGGCTAGGAAAAGAAAGGCAGTAATATAGCTGGAATGTAGATAGCTGCGATTAAATGCATTGAATATGAATTTGAAAGGAAAGAACTTTCAGTTTTTCTCAAAAGAAAAACGCATGATCCTAAAATATAAAGCTGGCACACAGCAAACATTTTATCAGCTGTCTGATTACTCCCGCGCTTTGACATAATATTATTGACTTTTCCTGCACTTCACAAGTGACAAGAAGAGAATATATCGGAGGCAGCACTAGTCTGATGATGTACATGGGATACAAAAATGTGGAAGTAAACACATAGCAGCATCTCTATCAATTTAATAGCGAAACTAATGCAAATCACTTTCAGTTTTAAAATAAGATCATACCATCAAGGCGGGCCTAAGGTATGAAAATTGCCCGCATCCTCTTACAACATCAGAGAACTAATTTACCTGCAATACCGAAATAACATTCTTTGACATATTCTTACCTGATACGATTTGGAAGGCCGATGAACTACAGTCTTTTCAAAATTCCAACTTTTCAGCTTCCAGAAACAATTTCAAAATAACAAATCAAAGTCGAAAACTTTCCCGCTTTGATTCAAAGTGAGAAGCACGTGAGAGAGGCTGAGTTAGGGCACCAATGTGGAATTAGGGCACCACGGACAATAAATCCATTCTAAAAGGTGCAGTTAGGGCACTGGAAAGGGCAACAAGGGCACCGGTGCCCTTTTGCATCTTTCTGTAAGAGAAATAAGGGCACTTAGGTGAAATTAGGGCACCGAAAATGTGCAGTTAGGGCGGATAAATCCGCTGNAGTTGACTATACCTACCTTTTTGGCAACAGAATAAGCATTTGGATCCTGAGACATAATTAAAAATAAATTAGTCAAGTATTAAATGAAGGAAACATTCAAACTAACTAATATTTTAGCACATTGACCTACACAAAGAGAGACCATATTAGAAATTGTTGCTGAATTTATAGAGAAGGCCTTAAAATCACAATGTATCAAAGAAAGCCTTACCAAATAGTTTTCTAGTACAAAATAATAAACCATTAATAATTACTGAAGGGTATTTCGCTAGCAAATAGCAACATGATGATGATGATGATGATGATGATGATGATGATTTTTAGATAGTTATAGGTGCCCTTTTGCTGCTTTGGGATTTTTGCAGATATAATGGTACAAGCTGTAAGAATTTTTAAATGTTTGCCTAAAGCAGATACTGCGATAAGTAATCAATTGGTTTACCAAATTTTTTTGAAGTAGATGCAATAAACTGCAAATAATAAATATTAAACTTGTGAGATGTGAAAAAAGGGCACCATATGGTGGAAACTGGTTAAACTTCATTGGATATCAATGCCCGTTGCATGAACGACAGAGCCTTTCAATTACACTTGAATAGTAGTGATTCCACTCAATTCCAACAGCATCTTGGTTCCTTGATGATAGAATTAACAAAAAAATTCGAAATTTGAGTAAATGGCAAATTTTATACTTTAGTATGACTTTCCTCTGACAAAATGCAGTTTTTGTAAAAATATCGTTTTGATGATTTTTTTTTAAATGATGCTATTTGGGTGCTTCTAAAAGTCTGAAATCACTTAATTGCAGTACTTCCTGTGATTTCATGCAAAAAAAAGTATTTAATTTTTCTATCGGGGCTGTAGGGGGGGTGAATTCGTTCCTTTTTTGACGGCCAACTGAAGTGAAAATAGGGCGCTCTGAAATCATAACATCTAAATTTCCTTTTTGCTGTTTGCTTTCACAAGATGGAAATTAAAATCTGATTTCTTATAGTTTTTTGGATAGGCTGTCAAAGTTTCGTCTTTCTTGCGTGAATAGTTTTTCTTTTTTGAATAAAAAGCCGTTGAAACAAAGTTTTTTTTACAAAAGTGACATTAGGGCACCAGTAGGGGTTTTCCTAACCAAGCGATATAATTTTTGAGAATAGATGATTTTTAGTAAATTTTGGGGCACTAACTCCAAAAATCGATGTTTTGAGGACATTCAGGGAAATTCTGGTTCTTTTTAGGGGGAAATGTCTCATTTCATGGTCTTAACCCTACCGTGCTTTTTGGACACTTGTAGTACCAGGGGGGGGGGCACAACGTGCCCCCTTGGTAGCTTCGTCAATATTGCAGATATGAAGATGAAACTTTGTAGAATGGTGTAAAAGAGCAAAATCTACACGATAGGTTACTTTTTTAATCCTTCATTACATCCATGACGTCACTATGACGTCATAATTGAGGAAAATTGCAGCTTTTGCTTAC
Source organism: Aurelia aurita (assembly GCA_004194415.1). Classification (NCBI taxonomy): domain Eukaryota; kingdom Metazoa; phylum Cnidaria; class Scyphozoa; order Semaeostomeae; family Ulmaridae; genus Aurelia; species Aurelia aurita. The sequence goes on from REGM01000166.1 coordinate 685,275, forward strand.
TATTAGCAATATTTGCAATATTTAAATTGTTATTTGATAATTTATTTCATACTGCTACTAGAATGTATCCCAAAGCATCACTGAGTAAAAATCGGCAATGTAATATCCATTTAAGCTCATTATTTATATCATATATTCATAATTTATTTGCACCAGTTTGTTATTGTTTCATTTAAACCCCTAATTACGAATGAAATTACTCTGAAATGCCTTAGAATTGTTCATGACAATTAATGGAACCAATTTTGACCATTTAAGGTTATCTAATACATTTGTTATTATTTATATGAGGTCATAAACTTTGATGACGTCATGAACGTTAAATTTGCTGACGTCATTACAAATTGATAAAACTATCGGAGCTGGGGTTATCCGATGGTCTTTTGCTTTTTAACAAATATTTTTATATGATCAAATATCGCCATTTATTTTATGCTAGTGTTGGGTTAACAAACACCCTTATTTATGAGTGTTTGTATACCCTCACAGTACTGTTTCTCACGAATTTATCAGAAGACAAGCTTAGCAGATTGTTGTGAAAGGTTTTGTCTAAAATTAAATACGCATTATGCCAAAAAACAGTTTCATCATCGCCATCATCGTTACCACAGCTTTGAATATTCAAAGTTTCAGCAAGCGATGCAAAAATAAAATGCTCTCATGATACATGATATATGGGTGTTTTAAAACGAATTTCAGTTGCTGAAAGATAACTGATAAGCGAAGTTGTCCAAATCTGTCAATTGCTGGATGTTAACCCTGCAACGAGTGCGGCTATTCTCTTTGTAGCAAGACGTCTAAGAAGTTGCCTTCTCTCTCTAGAATGTCCAAAAAAGTATTTCATAATTTGGACGGATGATATATGCTTCGCCCCCATACCCCCTCAGAGTTTTTGACTGCTTTTTAGCCCCCCCCAATCCAAAATATGCTCCGCGGTCCCTGCTTCTTAGATTACAAAGTTGGACACCTTTTGAACAATCAGCCATATCGTCCAAATAATCATTAATTGCGCTTTTGGAGGTAGATATTGTAGTTGTATCTCTTGGAATAAAATAGACCTTAGTTTCCATCACGTGGAGCTAATTTTTGTAACGATTGTGATAGTTTTAAAATCAGTGGTCAAGTGTTACAATTGCCCCCGTAACGTGGGGCAAATGAAACACGTGGTTGGAGCAATTGTTATATATCTTTAAAATCATCACAGATAATTATTGCATGACTCTGCTTTTTCCTTACACAAAGTGTAGCAACAGGTAACAGATTATTCATGGCTTTAAAAAAAGCAAATTAAAAATAAGGCATGGTCTTTATTCCTTTGTAAATTTGGGTGCATCAGTTAAAGAACATTCACTGTGATCCAGGGCATCGAATTTAGACCAAAATTTGAAGTTTTAGATTCCTGATTGATTTTTGGCTTGAAACATACACCATAACCTTAGCAGTTAATTTGCTGCAAACGTTTTCACGATCAGTCCACAGAAAGCGGAGATATTGATTTTCAAAGTTGGGCCTAAATCAAAACTTTGTTTACATGTCCTGTAGAGGCATAGTACTGTTTTGATGGCGTCTTACATTTCCTTGTTTCTAGGCTTAGACTTCACCGATCTTTTTCATTTTAGTCTTATTCTGGTCCCCTAAATATGTGCTTCAAGGCAATGTTAAGCATGTTGGAATATTTTGCCTTTTTGTGACCGTTTTTAGACAATTGAACAATGGTACTTTTCTGAAAAATGTTTCCCTCCAAAAATCAATTAGAAAATTCAAAGCTAAAGACGAAAAATATATGTTTCGCTATGCTCTTCAAAACAATTTCAAAAATTAGAAATACCTTTGTAGCATGTCTCTACCAAAGGGCTCGTGCCAATTCGTACCCAAAAAGTTTGTATGATTAATTTAATTTCAAAAGTTTCGATTTCGATTTCTAAAATTTTTAGATGCTTTAGGAACTAAATTTTAACAGACCTCCAATGAAAGGACTTAAGGTGACTGGACCTCACTTACATGTTAAAACAATGTGATAATTAAATTTGAGACATTTTGCAAGGCATTATTTGTTAAAATTCTAGTGAAATTTACAAATTATGAATTCTTTAAGGGACAAATGGCAACAAAATACGGTTTTGGCCTTAAAGACTTTTCACTTGCTTAGATGCGAAATAAATGGCAAACCTTCGACATTGCATCGTTTTTCAACAAAGGGGAAGCTTTCCGTCTTACTTTATCTAATTTTTCATCAAAAAATGTGCAAAGACGGCAAAATCATGTACAAAACTTGTGAAATGAAAATTTCCCGGAACTTTTTGGGCACGAATTGGCACCAGCCCTTTGGTAGAAACTTGCAACAAAGGTGTGTCTAATTTTCGAAATTGTTTTGAAGAGTATAGCGAAACATATATTTTTTGTCTTTAGCTTTGAATTTTCCAATTGATTTTTGGAGGAAAGAATTTTTCAGAAAAGTACAATTGTTCAATTGTCTAAAAACGGTCACAAAAAGCATATTATTCAAACATACTTAACATTTCCTTGAAGCACACATGTAGGGAATCAGAATAAGACTAAAATTAAAAAGATCGGTGAAGTCTGAGCCTAGAAACAAGGAATTGTAATCCGCCATCAAAACAGTACCATGCCTCTACAGGTCATGTAAGCAAAGGTCTGATTTAGGCCCAACTTTAAAAATCAATATCTCCGCTTTCTGTGGACTGATTTTGAAAATGTTTGCAACACATTGGTCCCTAGGTTATGCTCCATAACGCCAGCCCAAAATCTAGCTGGAATTCTGAATTTTATTTTTTGGCAATATTGGATAAAAAGGGCCTAATTGATCACAGTGCATTGAATCGATTGAGAAAAATTTGTGTTCACAAATTAACTTTTAACTCTTTAACATATCCTGTTAGCATATCCTGTTAGCCAGACCCAATTTCAAAGGAAATAGTGGACAAGAAATAGTGGAACTATTTCCTTTGAAATAGGGTCTGGTTAACAGGCTAGGATGCACATTGTTTGACCAGATTATAAAATGAATCAAAATCAAGCCATCGGCCAGCTTACACCGAGGTCCAGCGTGTTACAATTGCCCCTTACCTGGTCATCTATCGTTATTTTCCATTTTCACATCTCATAAGCTGTGGAGCTTAAAAGTTTTAATAAATACAGTGAAAGCACGCCCTTACTTTCGTGCTCAAAAACATGTTTTCGCCTCGAAATTGTTGCAAACTTTGCTGAACAATCCTGTATCTTAAGTCATATAAATAGGGTTAGAATGAGCGTGTTGGTACAAAAATCAGATTTTTTTGCATTTTTCTGCAAGGCGTGAGAGCCAATGTTACAATTGCTCCGTGTTGCAATTGTCCCCAGTCTCCCCTATGCAATTGTCCCCAGTCTCCCCAGTCTCCCCTATGTCTCCCCAGTCTCCCCAGGCAGTGCTTTGACAGCTTTGGGCGGAACCCAATTCAAGGGTGTATACATGAATCACGGAAGGAAGGGATCTTTGCCAAATTTTGGGTATGAGGGGTCGACCACCAGCAGTTTCAAAATAGCATCACTGGCTAGACCAATTTTGTTGCAAATGATACCCTTTGCTTGACTGACTGATTCTGAAGACAAAAAGTTACCAAAATCTGAAATTTCACCCGAGACTCTAGAGAATCTAAGTACTCCCGAGCCTTGAAATATTGACTTGTACACAGTTCGGAAAGCCTCATTCACATCGGGTTCTTTAAAGCAATCGGAGTTGCTGCAGTCTTCAAAGTGTTTTTGTGCGAGTAACTCAAATTAGCCAAATGACTGAATGTGAACGGCAAAAATTTCGTCTTTGGGTTATTGGGTTATCATTCAAACTAACTAATATTTTAGCACATTGACCTACAAAAAGAGAGACCATATTAGAAATTGTTGCTGAATTTATAGAGAAGGCCTTAAAATCACAATGTATCAAAGAAAGCCTTACCAAATAGTTTTCTAGTACAAAATAATAAACCATTAATAATTACTGAAGGGTATTTCGCTAGCAAATAGCAACATGATGATGATGATGATGATGATGATGATGATGATGATGATGATGATGATGATGACAATGATAATGTGAAGGGCGATCGATACTGTGATGGTGGTGATGATGATGATGATAAATTGTCAGTCTAGTTGAGAAATTTTTGTCAGGAACGATCAACAACCAAATTCTAATACATCTAACATTATTATTTTACTCAAGAATCATTACCATTGGTAATGCATCATTGGCAGTGTTGTTTTCATCTTGACTATCTTCAACCTTGAGTCAATAAAGAAAATACAAAGGGATCAATCAACCAGCAGCATTTCAATTCGTAGATATTAATAATCAAAACCATAAATAAGAAAATTGTTATGTGTTCATTAGGTAACAGCAGTATTAACTTTACAGACATGACAGGAAGCTCATCAAATGGTGTATTTTTAAAATTGTATTTTCTTTGCCTGGAAAAAACTTGTGCGTAAGAATAACGTAAATGTAATTTAGTTATATTTGTGAAATAAATGTATTATTGGAAGAGCACATGGGGAAAACAGAGCGAAAATTAAAAATGGAAACACGAGAAGTAGCAAAGAGACAAGTACTGCAACTTCATTCCGAACCACAGTTCAACAACAGTTCTGTTTCCACTGAACGTCCAAACCCAACACCTCAGTATTCAAAAATATTTCAAGAATGAAAGCCCATGCCCAATTTAACATAACTGAAAAGTATATTTTTAAGAGGTAGCCAATAGTGAGCAACAGAATGAAGCAAATTCTCAACCACATTTAGCCAGATGATTTTACTAAACAAATGTGGCAGTTTTATCTAGTTCACTTGAAAAGAAGCCTCCAATTCCAATGACACTCTGATAGAAAAAGGTTTATTGCGCTGTAACTCAAATATATAAAATAATGCATTGCCACAGCATAACCTCCAAATCTTTGGCATCTTTAAAAGAACATCGCACGGATGGTTAATGCATCTTCCGTTTGATTCAATGGCTTGAAAGGAACTTCAAGTACTTTGCTATAATCCAATTTGTAGCATTTCTGATATCTTGAATATTTTCAGAATTACAGCGTCTTCCTTGCTTGGGCCAGTTTTGAGAATGTGTTGTCATCAAATTGCTAAATCGTAAACTAGAAAAGCTACACATTGCTGCTTACTGCCATATTAAAGAGCTTCTTAAACTATGGTTTTCTTGAAGATTGTACCGTTTTTCATATTTTAATTTAGGATCTATGATTATTCTAATTGTTTCAAAACTTTTCACAAGCTCTTTCAATAAAAAGAAAACCGCTGTAATTCTGAAAATACTCTAGATATTTGAAATGCTACATGTAGGATTATAGCACAGTACCTGAAGTTCCTTTCAAGCCTTAAAATCAAACGAAAGATGCATTAACCATCCATGCAATGTTTGTTTAAGATTTGGAGGCTATGCT
>REGM01000166.1:692167-718630 GCA_004194415.1 Aurelia aurita
TGAAACTAAGAATATGACCCAGTACTGAATTGTTTTTTAAATTCTGATAATTTGAGTTTGGGAGCTTCATACATAACATGCATTTTATTTACTACAACATGTGCCCTGATGAACTGCAGTCACTAGTTATTTGTTGAATTTCAGAAATGCATATGATAAACTTCTAGTGCCAGTTATTTTACAAGGATGTGAAAGTGTTGCATTTTCAGTTTGTTTATTTGCTGCTTGTAAAATTGCAGTTGAATTATTAACAACTGCAATAACAGTGTGATCATTTGGTAAAATATCAGACAAATATCTATGAGCAAGTTCAGATCTTTCAAGTGCTGATTAAAACTTTCCAATTGAAGCATGTGCACAACTAAGCAAACTTTCACAACATGCAACATGGTAGTTGCTGATAAGATCACAGGATATTGGATCAAACATTGAAAGAATTTCAATACATTTCTCATTTTTTCCTAACTAAATACTACAATTTGCAGCATTTATCAGCAAAGAGTTGCATAGTTGCTTCTTGGATACAGAAGTAAATTGCTTAAATATTGCTGACTCAAAATTTTCACACACAAACAATTAATTATAAACTTCTATTAAGAGATTTTTGTGCTGTTATCAAGCAACCTTGCTTTCTCTGGAGTTAGCCTAATAGCCTAATTAAATTATAGAAAGAATGACAATGTCTACATCTTGATATTCATATGTGTGCAAGTTGCAACATTGTATTGCCAATTCAACTAATTTTTTTGCTGAAAAAATCCCATTTGGATGGTCTTTAAGTTTGTCAACAACACTGATTGATTGATTTTTGCAATGATGTTGTCACATTCAGGAAGTCTGATAACAGCATTTGCTGTTTGATGATCTACAAAGCACCAGGGCACAAAGTAAATTTGAGACAAAGTACCAGATGCAGAATTTGCTGATATTAGTTGTTTGTTGATAAATTTTGAAGCAAATAAAAAGGGTGGAATCGCAACACTTGGGATGTCTTCAACCTTAGATAGTAAATGTGTTAAGAATGTTTCTAGTTCTATTGTGGGGTCAGGTGTTTTTTCCTCAATTTGTTCCTCGTAGTAGCGTTCATCTCCAAGTTGTCTGTTAGCTTCTTCAATGTAAGATTGTCTAGGCCAAAGGCGTAAAACGAAAAGGCCTGTGTATGTAGTTATAGTACATATGCCATAGCATTGGAAAGGATTATCTACAGTGGAATTTGAAATCATTATGACATTTTTGTGTATTTCTACTGGAAAATACAGTGTGAGCCAAAAAAAGTACAGGCATTTGAGAATTCATATACATAGAGTACTGGATGAATTGGAATAGGATAACTTCTGTCATATAGCCAAAAGACCAAAGTATGTAAATGTTCTCATGTTATTATGAGTAGTGAAAATATAGATAAATTTGGCTTTACAAAATCCATTGTTTGCAAAATCCCTGAAAAACATCCTGAAACACTCAATCAAATCATTAAGAATCTTACACAGAACGACAAAAAAGTAAAATTTTAACCATGTATTGCATTTCGTCTGCATATTTATTGCTAGGAGATCGAAAAACTTGAGTATTTATTAAAAAATTCATTTCTCACAACTCTTCAGAGAATTAAATATATATATACCCCTCTGGAATATTCTGTGTGAGAGATTCCTTATGATTTGATTGAGTGATCGAGAGCTGATTCACCCTATGTTTTCCTTGCTCATAGACATGAAAAAATCACAAAAATAATTCAGTCTTTCTGCTATAAAGCAAAATTCAATTCATTCAAATCCAGCCAGTAGTTTAGGTATCATGATTTTTTAAACACCTGAATTTTTCTTAGTGCACCCTGTAGTAGATGACAAATCAAATATCTTAAGACAAATAATGAAAAATGGATCCAAAAAATAGGCCTTTTATTTATAAAGTGTACTGTATCTATTTCTATTTTCCTGATAAAGTGAATTAATTATTATTGCAAAATAACTAACTACCTTTAAAATTGAAATTTTAAAAGCTTGTCTACGGTACATATATTCTATGAAAATATATCAGGTCTAAAGAGTAGGTCTCTTTAGGTTTAACCTGTAAAATATGCTTTGTATTGTTAGTCAAGGCGTCTTTGATCATTGTCTGAATGGTTTATAATTTACGTATATATATATATATATCACAAACCAAGAGAAAACATACCATTAATCTCCAAGGCAAATTTTTATCGCCATAGTTGTACCGCAACTCTGTTCCTATTTCCATGTCTTTCAAAGCATTGAGGAACAGGCATGGAAGTGAGTTGTGTACTAACTTTCTCATTGAGCAGTTTGGTTTCGATGAGTCATTTACAAGGCGACAAAGCCTGCCATCAGGTTTTGTGGCATCGATGCTTGAAATAAAATAATTTCTAAATTACTTTCAACAATTTTGTTGTTTACACCCTGAAATGGCACTTCAGGAACGCTTCATGTATGATATGCTTGGCAGTCAATTAATTTGAAACCAAATATATACATACTAATAAAACATGTATGGACATCGTCAGCTTGCCAGCAATCTCATTTCTCATTTATTTTGTGCAAATTAAAGGCTCTGGGCAACCAGCATGCATTGTTCACTTGTTTTGTGGATTTCATTCTTTCATTCAATTAAAAATCCACTGTTTAGCATGTAAGGAGAAATATGGCCACATCTCGAGCAGCAGCTGACTTAGAGCACACATTTATTTCATACAGCATGAAATTAGGCCACCATTACAAATAGGACTGCAATACGTATGCCAGTTACGCAAGAGCCATTAAACATAAATTCTCTTCATNTTAATTTGAAACCAAATATATACATACTAATAAAACATGTATGGACATCGTCAGCTTGCCAGCAATCTCATTTCTCATTTATTTTGTGCAAATTAAAGGCTCTGGGCAACCAGCATGCATTGTTCACTTGTTTTGTGGATTTCATTCTTTCATTCAATTAAAAATCCACTGTTTAGCATGTAAGGAGAAATATGGCCACATCTCGAGCAGCAGCTGACTTAGAGCACACATTTATTTCATACAGCATGAAATTAGGCCACCATTACAAATAGGACTGCAATACGTATGCCAGTTACGCAAGAGCCATTAAACATAAATTCTCTTCATAAAATTCAGGGAGAAAAATATCAGGAAGCAAGGCGGATTAAATCCACAGTCACCAGATTTCAAGTCATGGATCTTAACCACTCAACTATTACACTTGCAACTTGCATAGTCAAGTGTTTAAGACCCAGCCAGGAAATTTGAATACTTTTTCCATGTTGCCTGGTATTTTTTTACGCGAATTTTAGGAAAACAAATAACAAAAGATAAATATCTTACCAATGTCCTATGCCATTATGTATGAAATAGTACATATAGCATCCTTTATTCTGTTTTTCGTATTTTTTTTCACGTTTTCGGGCCTCATCTTGAGTTATAACATCACCCGAGTAAACCAATATAAAATCGCCTTTCTTGAAAACTCGGGTTGTGAATACACCAAATCCTGCCAGACAAGATGAGATATAGTTGAACATAATTGCAAAATAATGTTTTAAAGTACACCACAAGAAGATTTATAGGGCCAAAGGATCTCTCCCATTAAAGACAGAACAGAATGAAAAGTCAACTGATAACACTTTGGTTTGTGATATTTCAATTTCAAACAAATACTACTGCCTAACATATAAAATACAATATGAACTCTAATTCTACCCATAAAAGTTTGTCTAATAATGATAATCACAGCAAATATATCAACACCATTTCTAATGACATGCCTTGGAAACTTGCCGACAAGTTTCAATAGTTTTCTAAGGGGAAAAGGACATTTCTGTTATATCCTAAATTTAATCTAAATATTTCTGCATACATATCTTTTTAAAATTTAAATGAAAATGCAAAAAGTTACCTATATCATCATCAATGAATCTGGATTCAAAGCCTGGAGAATCTTCCTTCAGCCAATCTGGGTGAAAAGACCCCGGCACTTTAATATGCTCTTGCACTCTTTTCTGAAAGAAGGAAGAGGTGCAAAATTTATTGTGACATGCATTTGACACAATCTTTTAAAATGCAAAACACCAATTAATCAATCAATCAGAATGATTCAAGATGTCAAATTGTCAGAAATGCAAAACATTTTCCCAGCCAGACAAGAACCGTTTCCATCCTGAATTCAAAAATAATAAAAGAATAGTTAAAATGCAAACAATCAATTCCTTTAAATATTTCATGAATTAGTATACACAGTAATTAATATGGATGAATGCTGAGCCTCAATCCTAAAATTTCATGAATGAATACCATGTTAAACTGGACTCTGGCAGTCACCAACTAAACACTTGTAGACTGGAATTTCCCCGAGTTTGTGAGGTTAAAAGCGATCATGACAATCAATTTAGCCAAACTGCATGTTAGACATTAAGTAAAAAATGTGAATTCAGTTAAGGGGGGGGGGCAGTCAACAATTAACTTCTGTTTTTAACTGTCCAGTGAGGTCAAAGCTGAATGGAAAAAATCAATTGTTGGCAGCCCCTAAGATGGCCTAAACTTTGTAATACCAATAGGAATAGGGTATTGGCAGAATTTTCTGGATGGTGGTATTTTCAGGATAACGATATTTTCTGGACACTCTGTTTATAAAACCTGTTATACAAATCCATTAACCGCAAGCAAACTAATATCTTATTTGCATGTTTTCCATCTTCTATTCCATCTTTTCACATATATTAACTTTTTGAAAATAAGCTACTGCCAACTGTAAATCCATTATAAACCAAATGGTGTTCTGTTACGCATCCAAATTGGCAGGCCCATTTTTGCTTTTGTATACCTGGAGCCTCAGGATCATAGCGCGACAGCAAAGGCTATTGGCAGAGAAAATTTAACCAATATGATACTTGTTGTCAGTGTATCATGTGACAAATCCCGGTGCCTGTGTCAGAATTCCAAATCAAAAACTTTTCAAATTTCTAAGAGAATGGGGGGGGGGGTTCTTGTCACTTATTTTCCTAATGGTATTTTCCGGACACTCACCTTTCTATGGGGAATTACCTGATGCGGAGCAATACACTTACCTTGTACATATATTTTTTAATTGTTCTTCTATTTCTGAGTACCTTTAGCATACCTCTGTTATGTTTAACATTTAAGAAGACTTTGCGTTTTCCTATTAATCCCCGTTGCCTTGAATGGCTTCTTCACCATGGCAACAATAGGTTTCGTTTGTGAAAGTTTGGATAGACACAATTTTGTGACCCAAGGTTGGAAAACATGCATAATTAGGCCTACGCGTAGTTGTGAGTAAAATAAATTGGTAGGTGCTGTGAGTAGGGGTTAAAAGGCAGCAAGAGTTAGAAAAATAACAATAGGCACTTTGTTCTTTCATGCAAAAATTTTCCATTTATGCTGCAGCAGCCAGTTTTGATGCAGAGTGTACTTGCGAGTGAAAGCAAGTTGTCCAGCCTAGGAATAGTTGTCATGTCAGCAGAGTAATGCTGATGAAAACTGTACAAATCAACATTTGAAAGTCCATCTAATAAAAATTAATGGAATCTCCAAGGAAAGGTAGCGTTTTGCACATTAAATCTACGATAAAATTGAGTGTCTGGAAAATACCCCCAGTTGGCAAGTTAATTGGTAGGCCAAAACAATCCTAACCTCACCCTAACTCTGTTAGAGTCAATGTTTTGTTGGCAAAATTATAACATTTGCATGTGTAATGGAACAAAACAGTTTAAATACGAATTGTAGGTTCAGCCACAGATCTGATCATCACAAACAATAGAACAAAACAATAATAACAATAGAATATTTTTTGGCGGGAATCTGTGGCGTGGCAAACTCATGGAATGCTCTCTATATAAGTGATAGAACTCTGTTAGAATCAATGTTTTGTTGGCAAAATTTATAACATTTGCATGAGTAATGGAACAAAACAGTTTAAATACGAATTGTAGGTTCCGCCACAGATCTGATCATCACAAACAATAGAACAAAACAATAATAACAATAGAATATTTTTTGGCGGGAATCTGTGGCGTGGAAAACTCATGGAATGCTCTCTATATAAGTGATAGAACTCTGTTAGAATCAATGTTTTGTTGGCAAAATTATAACATTTGCATGTGTAATGGAACAAAACAGTTTAAATACGAATTGCTCTGCAAAAAATAGACAAACTCACCCGTCTTGACATCTTGAATCCTTCTTGAGTGCACCACAACTTTTGGCAACCATGCGACATGCGAGTGATAAATAGAAAGGGACGATCCCTCGCTCTCTCGCTCTGGATATATTAATGGGAAAGAGGCCTCGATCACAGTGCAAAAATCACTAGTGCAAAGTGCACAGTGCAAAGTGCAAAATGCAAGCCAAACGCAGGACGCGGACACTAAGGGGGCTAGGGTCCAGGGACTCTACATCATGGGGTGCTGGGGTTATAATTTTGCAATTGCAAAGGAGGCTCTTTAGTTTGAAGGCAAAAAACCGAATGATTATAAGGATTCTTGAACTTCGGATAGGCTTCATCAACATTTTTATTTTGCAATGATTGTGAGAATTCTTGAACTTCAAATCGATTTAATACCAGGGCAAAGCCAGCTCTGAAAAGGTGGGGTGGACAAGGGATAGAACTGATTGCCAAAAGGTATAACTAATGTTTTTACATAGAAAAATGAGGTGGACAGTTCCACCCCAGTCCATCTAATGGCGCTGCCCTTTCCATAAAGACTTTTTAGTTTGAAGGGAAGAAACTGAATGCTTATAAGGATTCTTCGAAATTTGCATTCATTTAAACAACAATATTTAGTTTGAAGAAAGAAACTGAATGATTATAAGGCTTCTCCAAACTTGGGGTCGATTACATGAAAACTTTTTAGTTTGAAGGGAATAAATTGAATGCCAATAAGGATTCTTCGAAATTTGGATCAATTTCATAACAACTTTTTAGTTTGAAGGGAACAAATTGCGATATGGTATGGTGCGAGTTGCACTGGATTTGCGAGTTGCTAGTTGAATGAAAATCGCTAGCTAGAAACTGAAAAGTGCGAGTTGAAACGAAGGTTGCGAATTGCTTATTTATTTTGGAATATTGCTGTTACTGCCAAATAAAAGGGTTTTTTGAAAAGTCACAATTCAATTTGCAAGTATTTTGTTGGTTTCCTTTGATGACCAACGCGTTTTTCCTGTATTTATAGCACCATAAATTAAGACAGTTATCAAGAAAGTTTTGATACGAAACTGCGCTCGAATTTAAGAAACCCGAAAGCAAGGAACAGCAGTCAAGGTCTCAAGTTGAGGTTTATGACTTTATAATTTTCTTTATAAGAAGCCACTGCAGTAGGCATCAAACTCCTGTAAAGTTTAGTACTTTTTGGCAAAAATCTTTGCTGTTCGAGAAATCGGTAACAATTCCATATGCACACTTTTGCTTTTCAAATTCTGTAAGTCTTTTCGAAAGAGTGATACACCACTCGTGCCCAATTTTGCTTCAGTATGATTTGTTGTATTTACTTCAGTCAGGCCTGACGCACGCTCATTTTTTATACAATAAACCGCTTATAAGAAACTGGAAGCATCTTCCAAAAAAATTAAGAAACTCTACCAGAAGCTATCAGAGGTCAACTCGAAGTTAAGAAAATTTTTCAATTTGTGGTTATAAGTTGCAAAATGCTTCAGACAAAAAATTATTGCGAACTCAAATAATACTAAAATAATAATTTTTGTAGTTCTCTGGGCAAAAAAACTATATGAACGGCACTCTATGATAAATTGTAAAATTTTATTTTATGAAAATTAAGAAACCCTTCTTTACTACAAAGATTAGTCGAAAAGCTAAGAAACCGTACTACGGAGATCAGAGTAAAGTTTCTAGTTTCTTATGAAGAAATAAATATGACAATCCATTTTTAGGCCATTTGGCTATCTCGCTTGATCGAAGCAACCATTTTCAAATGTAGTATTGTGAATTCATAGATTTGATTTAATTCCTTGAATTTACGATAGCTCACCTAAAAAAAATCAATGTATTTCAGCTGCAAAATATATAAATTTGAAGTTTTTTTGCGGAACTCGCAATTCACATTTTAAATGTACCAACTCGAATTTTCATTAGTAACTCGCACCTCGTTGAAAACACCAACTCGCAACTCGTATCTAGCAAAACAAGTGCAACTCGCAACTCGTACTTTACCAATCCACACCAAATTGAGATGCCAATCAGGATTCTGCAAACTTTGGATCATTACATGAACATTTTTTAGTTTGAAGGGAAGAACGTGAAGTACTAGACGGATTCTCCAAACTTCTGATCGATTTCATAACAACTTTTTAGTTGAAGGGAATAAAGTGAATGCCAATAAGGATTCTTCGAAATTCGGATCAATTTTATCAACAATTTTTAGTTTGAAGAAAGAAACGGAATGATTATAAGGATTCTCTAAACTTCTGATCGATTTCATAACAACTTTTTAGTTTGAAGGGAAGAAACTGAATGATTATAAGGATTCTTCGAAATTCGGATCAATTTCATCAACAATGTTTAGTTTGAAGAAAGAAACGGAATGATTATAACGATTCTCCAAACTTCTGATCGATTTCATAACAACTTTTTAGTTTGAAGGGAAGAAACTGAATGCTTATAAGGATTCTTAAGTTCGCTGCGCAGCACAATCTAATCACGGAAAATAACAGGAGGTTGATTTAATACAAAAATAGAAGTTTGAAAATAACAAAAACTACAAAAATCAACAGTTAATCTGGTTTCCCTGTGGTTTGAAGGGAATAAATTGAAAGCCAATAAGGAATTTTTGAGCTTCGGATCGATTTCAGGAAAACTGTTTAGTTTCAATGGAAGAAATTGAAATACTATACGGATTCTTCGAACTTCGGGTTGATTTGAATGATTGAATGATTACATTACATTACATAGTGATTAAACTGATTAAATGCTAACAAATGGAAATTAATTTGTTTCATAACACATCTTTGAAAATAAATGACGAACGACATAGGCAGAATCGACCATACTGGTTGCCAGGGGGCATCTAGGCGGGTTGTGGGGGTTGCAACCCCTGCCCTTTTTGGCAGAGAACAAAGGAGAACAGGCACATGTTGGAATAATTTGCCCCATTTCATGCCCCATTTCTACCATACAACCCCTGCCCTTAAAATTTCCTAGTTGCGCACCTGGTTGCCCGAAATGAACAGGGGAGTTGGCCGAAATGACTATTGGCCGAAAAGGAGGTTTTCCGAAATGAGAAAAAAATGCATCATATAAATATCACGAGAAATATGATCATAGCTTTCCCAGAAAGTGTGATAACCTTTAATATATCGAGTGTCTCCACAAAGTGTGTACATTGAATGTCCCCAGAAAGTGTGTACTGAGTGTCCCCAGAAAGTGTGTACACTGATTGTCCCCAGAAAGTGTGTACATTGAATGTCCCCAGAAAGTGTGTAAACTAAGAGTTCACATATCTTAAGTTCAGTGAGCATTATGGAGGCAAAAATTGGGTTAACTCTCAGGATAATTCATTTAAGTGGTCTTAATATGGTATTTCTGACCAATAAATGCTAAGCTGAAAAGATGTCCCCACAACGTTGGTGTGAAACGTACAGACCCCACAACGTGGATACACAAAATTTGATCGCATGTTTGATACCATTAAAGCCTGTGCAAGGTCAAGCTCTTTGTTTTCCTTTGACCCGCTCTCAGCTGCTACTTACTGTTTTNTCATTTAAGTGGTCTTAATATGGTATTTCTGACCAATAAATGCTAAGCTGAAAAGATGTCCCCACAACGTTGGTGTGAAACGTACAGACCCCACAACGTGGATACACAAAATTTGATCGCATGTTTGATACCATTAAAGCCTGTGCAAGGTCAAGCTCTTTGTTTTCCTTTGACCCGCTCTCAGCTGCTACTTACTGTTTTTGAGTTACATTGAAATATAAGTGGTCCCCACAACGTATGCGCTGAACATAAGTCCCCACAACCATAGTCATGTCAGTATGTATGTATGTATGTATGTATGTATGTAATAATTTCTTTTAAGTGAAATACAGGGCTAAGCTAAAGCTTGTTTACAGCCTGGTCCACTAAAATAAACAAAAACAAACAAACAAATATATTTACTAAATGCAATCCATAATACTTGTATATATAAGAGTCCATTTACTTCCTGAAAAGGAGTCAATTTAAAAGAAATATTAAAAAAATTTACACTAGCAATAAAACATCCAATTTATACAGGTGGTAAAATCAATGAAAAAAAACTATATTAACCATTTATATTGTGTGTAATTTTCACACTTGAAGATATCCATGAAATAGCTAAAGCTACGTTTCTTGAACTGTTCTATTGAGGACGCTTGCCTTACTTCTGTTGGCAAAGAGTTCCATAACTTGCTTCCATAAAATTGAAATGTTTTTGTGTATTCACGGCCATTTCCTCTCTCAATAAATAAGTTCCTTCTACACGAAGATCGAGTGTCGTGATTATGAATTGTTCTTGACTCTTTAAATATTTCTGTCAGATATGATGGTGCAGTTTTATTCATGATGTTAAACATTAAACAACTTGTAAGATATTCAATTCGTTGGTAAACAGGCAACCAGTTCAGTTCAATGAATAATGGTTTGCTGTGGGTTTGCCTGTTATAACCAAAGATCAGCCGTGCACAATACTTTTGTAACTTAAGAAGCTTGTCCAACTGAGTAGCAGAGAGATTGCGAAGGAGAGGGGCACAGTAGTCAAGGTGACACAATATATGGGAGTTTGCTAGTGTAATTAGATTCTCTTTTGGTAAGTAAGATTTCACTCTCCTTATTATCTGGATTCCATAATTCATTTTTCTGCAGATGTCTTTCACATGAAGGTCGTATTGCGAGGTTTCATCAAGGTGAATCCAAGGCACTTATGTGAATTTACGTATTCCACTACATTTTGACCAAGGGTGAGAAGCGGTCGATCGTCAGTAATTTGCTTCTTTTTGTGAAAAATCACAACTTTGGTTTTATCCGGATGTGGCACCAAGTGATTTTTACGTGCATATTCATGAAGGTTATTCAAATCATCTTGAACACCAGCTGAGACTGATTCTATTGTACGCCCATGGGATAAACAAGTTGTGTCATCAGCAAACATAATGTTTTAGGAAGTAATGATACCGTAAAAGCTCTATTAAGCTCTCGGGGAGCTTATTTAATTTCGGAGACTCCAGAGGGGGGCTTAAAAGAGAGGGGGCTTATTAGAGAGGGGGGCTTATTTACAAAGTCAGATGACAAGGCTATAAACGACAGCTTTAAGGTCTTTTACCTCATATTTTGCGGAGCCAACATACACTTTTACGAGTCAAATACACAAATTCAACACAGTTTTAATCCCAAACAATATCAAAATTAACATCCAAACTTATTTTATCTAGCAAACGGAAAATCTTCGGTATCCTCTCGCATTTGATATAAGTGGGGTGGGCTTAATAGATAGGAGGGCTTGTTTATAATTTTGACTCAGAAGGGAGGGGCTTATTAGAGAGGGGGGCTTAATAGAGAGGGGGCTAAATAGAGCTTTTCAGGTATCTGATAGGCTAGAATTTGACTGCAAATGGCTTGAGCCACTTTTATATGCTCACATTCTCTTTAATAAGAGTTGCTTCCTTGATGAAGCAAAACAGGTGATTGAGCACATAAGCAGGGATGGCTCAATGGTAGCGCGCTTGACTACCAACCTGAGGGTTGGTGGTTCGAGTCCCCGCCCTGCCGAACCTGCTACGTAGAGTGAGGAGAGTCGCCAACTCTCTGTAATTCCAGGCAAAAGGAATCGCGAGGTGTGGTCACATCGAGAGGAAGGACCAAGACATTGCTTCGATAAGCTTAACTTCTCAGTGTCCTAAAAACTACCTTCGGATGCTGGGTAGCAATATAGAAAAAACAAAAACAAAAAGACAGGTGATTTATATAAAAGTTGAAAAATAGGACCTAGGACCAATCCTTGGGGTACCCNGAAGGACCAGGACATTGCTTCGATAAGCTTAACTTCTCAGTGTCCTAAAAACTACCTTCGGATGCTGGGTAGCAATATAGAAAAAACAAAAACAAAAAGACAGGTGATTTATATAAAAGTTGAAAAATAGGACCTAGGACCAATCCTTGGGGTACCCTGGTAAAACAGATTGATAGTTGCTTTAAGCATTATTCATTCTTCAAACCGCCTGTACTCGCCGTTTTGTTATGAATAAATGAAAACAAGAGAAATTTCTCTGAGTTGCGCTATAAGCAAATCATGCGGGATACAGTTAACCCTATCTGGACCGGGAGGGCTAAAATAGCCCCCACCCCTACTATGGTGGTCTGTGTAATTTTGTTTGGAAAATTTCTAGGCTCATCATTTTTGTGACTTTTCCTAACTATCTATTTAGCATCTTCCATCCAAATTTCTTAAAGATACCTCATGTAGTTTTGGAAATATAACAATTTTTTGAGAGAGTAGTTTTAATATCTTGTTTGTTTTGTGGTCAACGCATTTATAACTTCAAACTAAGATAATTCTTGACAGAAATAAGATAATTGGATGAAATTGTCAGTTCAACCATGAATCAAGAAGAGAATATGGATAAACTTTTATTGTTTTCTAAGAAATGACGTCATTGATGACATCATATATATATATAATGAATTTAGGTAATGAATATAGGTTTACAAAGTTAAAATTATTTTTTCAAAATTATGTTTTTATGAGATTTTGATATTTTATCTGCCAATTACTGTTAAAAGAGGCATAGTATTTCTCTCGAATGAGATTCTATCGTCAAATCTGTAATAGTACTGTTTTTGACCTAAAACAAAGAAAACTGATGACGTCATCGAATATACAACAATTAGGGTAAAATAAATTATAAATTCGGAATTTTCACATCAAATTACATGAGGCAGCTAATTTTCGTTTTCTAGCCTTTGTCAATTTGGAGTGCTGAGGGGGGGGGCTAATTTAGCCCCCCGGCCAGAGGATGCTCAGAAAAGGCCGGTCCAGATAGGGTGAAGCTTTGGAAAATACATCAATATTGACCCATAATGTTATTATCATGTGGATTGATCTTCCAGTCTTCAAACATTCGGATTAGGACATGCTGCGTTGCGTACTGTAAGCCTTCCCCTATGCTGCTTTAAAGGGGCTCCGTCGCATAAGTAAGAACTTAGCAGTTTCGGAGGCCATAAGGAAGGGTAAATTCCCCGATTTTTTGTATTTTATTTGTAGGCAATGATACAGCGAGTTATACGAAGATCGGCATATCAACGATTGGTGTTTCTATGAGCCTAAAATCAATTTCCTATCTTCAGTGTGGAAGATGTTGACAAAATTCCAAAAATCGTCGAAAATCCAATTCAAGGGTTTTTTAACTTTCGAAACAATGTCAGAATAGCGCATTTTCTCAGCTATCGATTGATGCCAAATTCGTTGAAGTTAAACACAGGAGATAGGAGTGGCGCGCGATTAAACGCAAACTGACATCTAATTTGAGACTAGACTGACGACGTGATTCCTTGTATTCGTTCAATGCTTTCAATCTGATGTTTTTATTTTCTCTCATACAAGGACTCACGACCAAACAGATTCTAAACAGAGACTAAAACCTGAAGAAAAAATCGAATGTCTTCTATCCTTCGAAGGTCGAAAGAAAAGTCGAACGTCGCTTCGAACGTAGCATCGAACGTCGTTTAGCTTCGAAAAGTGGAACGTCGATCTAATCAGCCAATCAAACGCAAAGAATAGGCACGTGGTCTAACCTTATTAAGAAAGTCGAGATTTGATTGGATGCGCACGAAATGCGGCGCATTAGGCCATTTTAGTCTCTGTTTTGAAGCTGTATTGTCATGAGTCTCAGTTTGAAGCCATAATATCATCCAATTCAATGCGGAAAACGGAGACTCATGTAATCAGTCTAATAACCCTCCAGACTTTGCTGAATCATTTCGAATACAAGTGCATATTGATTGTGGGTTAGTACACCTAGCAGGACTCTTTCACTTAACTACTTAAATTTGTAGATGCTCAAACAGCTTTGCAGAGCACCCTGCAGGACAGTTGTTTTAATCAATACTTTGTAGAAAAAATTGAATGAGAGCCCGCTAATCAATAACACAAAGTTGTTGAGTTATAAGGCAATCATATTTAAAACTTAACCACTGCACCTGTAATTGATTATTCAATATTTATATTCATAAAGCTGAATTACAGACTGTAAGGTTCCAACACGTTTTAACTCATATTTTATTCATATGAAAAGAAAATTAGCATGTTGCTAAATCAGCTTGCTTTTTAATACATAGTAGGTGTCTGAAAAATCTGGTAAACACATTTTTTGGAAAAAGTCATATGGACATTTCCCTCTCTACGTTGACAATCACCACCTCTCCCTACTTTTGGAAATAACAAACCTCTTGTTTGAAAACCAGAAAAATTTCATTGAGATAATCATTAAGAAAGTATCAAAGAGCCTGCAAGTGCCTCTCTGTAGAAACTACAGGTAGATAGGAAGAAAACCATCCTTTGCATATCAATATCATTATTTTATAATCTAACTGTAGAGCCAACCCTTTGGATACTCGACCTTATGGCCACAAATGTACCATAAACTTGTTTCTATCCAGAATATATATTATACACTCACTAGAGGTCATCATTGTGAAAAAGATGGCATAAAAGGGCCTTTTCCCAGAATTTATCATAAGTTTCTCACATGAAGTAGTTACAGTCCTATAGAGACTCCAGAAGAATGAAATGATTGTATGGAAATGCACCTATCTTTTCTGCAAACATCTGCTATGAGTATGTATCATTTTGCATAAGCTAATACAGGGAAACCATATCATCATAAGTAGGCTACTGGGTTATACCACAATTGGGTAAGTAAAAAGTAGTCCTTCCAGGATTCAAGCCAGCAATCATCTCCTGAAAAATCTTCCAACAAATCTACTGCATCACTCAGGCATAATACAATCAGTCATAGCTGAGGACTATCAGATTTCTGGCCCATCACCAAAAATTATTCTTGCTTTTTTATCTATAATGAGCATAAATATTTCTATCAACTTGTTTTATAAATATTTATGAATATTTCTAAAACATGTTTGGTATAAATAGTGCTTCATTACCCAATCATTTCTTATAGCTTTAGCTTTTTTATCTTGCAGCCTGGTTTCCATACCAGGTGACCAAGAAAAAAGTTAACCTAGAAAATCTGTTGCCCACAATAGAGTAATTGACCGAAATCAATGATTTAAATTTTGTTGGGTAGCTAAATGACAACGCTACATTGCCGTTATTTTTTGCTATTTTTGTCGACATCTCAAGCAGGTGAAATTACTGACTTAGTGAAACTAGGCAGATCAACAACCTGTTGAAATTCATCAAAAATATGGATCGATTTGATCAGTACGATACAATGATGAACACGTTTTGCATTAGCTATGGAATAGGCATGTCGGATCGAAATTCCTAGGACATGCCAACACTTCTTAATAACGAAGCGACATGTTTTATTTTTGTGGTAAGGAGAATCTTACACTACAAGGAGATTTTTTGGATGCATCCAATCTGAGTTGCGTGTTCCCCAAAACTGCCTGTTTTCACTAGATCCTTTTTTGGGATAGCTTGTGATGTCAATAAAAATAGCAAAAAAAATTAGCAACATGGCCTAGTCATTTGCATGGCCTAGACATGACAACGTTTGAATCCCTCATTTCGGTTGATTACTCTATTTTGTGTTCAACTGATTATCTTGGGTCACTTTTTTAGGTCACCCGGTATAATTTTCCGTATACAGTACATGCCGTGTGCACATTAACATACCTGCCAAAGAATTCTCAAGAATTCTTAAGAAGTCTTGAGAGTATTCTTAGTTTCTTAAGAATTCTTGTTTAAAACATTCATAGCCTTTCATTTGACTCAAGATATCTTATCAGTTTGTGAAGAATTCTTGCAAATTCTTCTTGACTTGAAAAATGGGTAGAAAAGAGGGTAGCATCTATCATCGCTTTCCTCATCACCAAATTTTCATGAGCCATGAAAGTTCATCACAAAGTGGTGACATGGCGATGAAACTTTTTAAGGCTCATCGCTTTAAGTTTTTAGCAAAGAGGAAGATGATTAAAATGAAAACTTTTTTACATTTTAAAACATCACTTTGAATCATTACGTTTGTATTGTTTGATATATATAATCATCAACGGAATGCCGCTTTCAAATAACAGAACTTTATTCATGTTGAAGTTGTTTGAGCTGGAGAAAAATGACAAATTTGTGTTGGAATGTGTAGGCAACAGGCTTATGATAAAATGTGAAATATTTTTATGTTGCAAAATTTTTGCGGAATTTTTTGCAATATATTTTGCAAAATATTTTGCAAAATAAAAGAGCCCACAAAATAGTACGTTTAACAGACTAAAGTACTCAAAATGACGATAAAAACCGGGTATATATATCAATTGTTTGTCTTCTTGATGTCACCTACAGAATCAATTATGACAAATTTCACCTTGTTAAAGTCAAAGAGGCTTTCCCTTACTGTAAACCAAGGATCTTTTGACACAGAATTATTGTATTTATTCTTGCTTCAAACTTTTAACTCAAAGGTAATCCTCTCACATTGTGGGTAATAAAATTCACATCACATGTCATTCAACTCGAGGGTAGTAAAATTCACATCAGTCACATGTCATCAAATAGCAACAATATTTGTGTGACTATTTCTATTAATGATTTAAGACAACAACAGCAAACTGTAAGATTTTGGCTTCATTGAGAAGAATAGAAATGCAGTTGTCAATGAATACTAGTTAAAATCAACTTAAAAAGTAATAATTTCAAATTTATGAAACATTCTAAAAACTATGCATTTTATCAAATTGATAAATTGCAAAATAGTTTTGTGACTCTAATAATTTTAAGACAACAACAGCAAACTGTAAGATTTTGGCTTCATTGAAAACAATAGATGCAGTTAGTTGTCAATGAATACCAGTTAAAATCAACTTCAAAAGTAATAATTTCAAATTTATGAAACATTCTAAAAACTATGCATTTTATCAAATTGATAAATTGTGAAATAGTTTTGTGACTCTAATAATTTTAAGACAAACAACAGCAAACTGTAAGATTTTGGCTTCATTGAAAATAATAGATGCAGTTAGTTGTCATGAATACTAGTTAAAATCAACTTCAAAAGTAATAATTTCAAATTTATGAAACATTCTAAAAAATTCCGCACTTTATCAAATTGATAAATTGCGAAATATTTTGGTACTCCAATAATTTCAAGAAAACAACTGCAAACCGTAATATTCTGGTTTTGTTGAGCAGAATAGATGCAATTGTCAACAAATATTAGTTAAAATCAACTTTGAAAGTAATAATTTCAAATTTATGAAACCTTCTAAAAAATTCCTGATAAAATCATGATAAAATGAGGAATTTTTTAGAACGCTTCATCAATATGAAATTATTACTTACTTTTGAAGTTGATTTTACCTACCGGGTGTCCTAGAAAAAACGCTACAGATTTGGAAAATTCTAATGCAAACTTTCCACACTCATTATCAAACAATTATTTTTATTCAAATCTGTGATGATTAAAATAAATTTTGATATGTATTCTTGTATTTATTCTTGCTTCAAACTTTTAACTCAAGGGTAATCCTCTCACAGTGGGTAATAAATTTTGATATATATTAGTATTTTTGGTAACTTGGTTGCAGAGTTAAAAATCAGCAAACTTCAAATTTGCTGTTAGGGTAGACTTGCCCCAAGTCTATTTCGTCAACTCAGTCAAAACTTTAAAATAAAAAAAAAACGTTTTCCCTTTCCCACCTTCGTTTTTTTTTTAACGTTTTTTTTTTATTTTAACGTTTTGACTGAGTTGACGAAATAGACTTGGGGCAAGTCTACTGTTAGGGCAAAACCAGAGCTTTGAGCATTTGAGCAAAAGATTATGGACAATTATGAAGCATGATTATGAAGCATGAAGCAGAACTGGGCTGAAATCTCACAGCATTGCTAACAAACACACAAATACACCATTTTATTTTGCATTGAAAAGACACTTTCACAAAAATTTCTATCACAGCATAGTCATGCTTCTTAAGTGCTCATGAAGGTTGTTTATTGCTCTTTAAGTGCTCATGAAGGTTCTTCATGAATGTTCTCCTCATGTCACTAAGGGGCTGATTATATGAGAGTTTTCAGCCCGTTTGTAACTTTAGCCGGGCTGAAAAGTCAGCCTGATATTGTGGTCAAAGTGTTGCAAAAACAAAGTTGCGATTACATGATAAAAGTTTCAGCCCCCTTGTAACAAACGGGCTAGGATTTTTAGCTCGACCAAACAGGCTGACAAATTCCATATAATCGCAAATCATAATTTTTAACCGGGCTGAAATTACTGGAGCATGTGCGCATTTTGATTTCCCATGCAAACTATGGAATTCAGCCTTGGTGGAAACCACCATATAATCGATTCAAATTTCAGCCCGGTTAAAGTTATCTCTCATATAATCAGCCCCTAAATGTTACAGAAATTATTTTTTTCTCATGTGGAATTGTCTGGTTACTGGTTGTTGTTTTAATATAAAGTTTTTAGTTTGTTCTCGTTTTTATGGGGGGGCTCTCTCTCGATTAGTTAACCTACTGTATTTAGAGAGCTCCTCCTTAATCAGTCAATCTTAAATACAATTATGTATAGTATATATATAACTTATCTTATTTTATCGTCAGTATCGTTAGCTTTTAGTTTATAGTGTTGTAATGTATTTAGTTGTGGAGTGTATTTGTTGAAAATTGTATTTAGGATTGATTGATTTGATGATAAATGAAACTGAAAATGAAACTGAAACTTTACTTTTCCTGAAATGACTCTGCCATTATTAGAGTTATACTTTCAATTGTAAATGAGCATTGAAGAACTCTTTTGAGACTCCATAGTGGAATCGAGGTAGAACAGCCCGCCATATGCGTCCGCCAGGAATATTTACCATACGCCACAAGGTAATCCATTGTTTATTGTTCCCCTCTGGGATTTACAGATTTTAGGCTTTGCGTAAGCCGGCGTACGCCAAATTGAAGGTCCTGTCCACCATATAAATATGGCGGAAACCCCCTTGATACCAGTATGGCAGTTTCTTAATAATTTTTGCGTGCTTGTCAGTGATGCTGTAAAATTGCAGATATTTCCATGCTTCTGATTTTCCATTATCTTTTGCTCAAATTCTGGAAACTCTGGTTTTGCCCTAACAGTAAATTTGAAGTTTGCTGATTTTCAACTCTACAACCAAGATACCAAAAATACTGTAATTCTGAGTAAAAAGATAGATGCTTCAACTGAAGGGAAAGCCTCTCCTCTTTGACTTCAACAAGGTGAAATTTGTCAGAATCTATTCTGTGACATAATAAAGAAGACAAACAATTGATATAAATACACAGTTTTTATCGTCATTTTGAGTACTTGAGCCTGTTAAACGTACAATTTTGTGGGCTCGTTTATTTTGCAAAATATTTCGCAAAATATTTTGCAAAAAATTCCGCAAATATTTTGCAAAATAAAAATATTTCGCATTTTATCGTAAGCCTAATAGGCAACAAGGTATAAAGGTATGAGAAAATCAATAAACACGAATTTGACAAAGCCTCATCACATACGATCACTGGTCATTCCATCCATCATGGCGCGGAGCGCCAGAATATGGAGAAGCCAGAGCGGAGAGAAATGCTCTTTCAGCCAGAATATGGAGAAATCCTATAGAACGTATTATTTTATCAAATATCGTCCTTTTCCATTATTAAACACTTTTCTGGGTTATTTTAGACGATTTAGGAGAAGCTGGTTCTTTATTCTGAGCTCTAATCGTTTCCTTAATTTTTTTGTAAAGTTTTGCAGAAGTTTATTTAGGCCTAGTTTTTCTGTTAGCACTAGCAGGATTACTTGCTTTCTTTGGATGGTTTGTCGGTCATTATGTGAAAATAATTTACGTGTCTTATTTCTGATTATTTTCTATTACGTAGTTATTAGAAATTTTCAAAATATTAGGTGGAATTTACCACAAAAGTATGCAGGTCTTGGGCCTTGGAGACAGCGACCGCGCGGCATACCAAGCGAATGGACCGAGAGATGAAATAATTCAGCGGTGTACATACAGGTTATACAAAATAGAATAAATGAAGTAAAACTATTGAATATAATGTAATTACAAATGTTTTCAAGCAATGACCGAACGCTCAGTCTTAATTCTCATTCGTTTTTTAAAGCTTCAAGGACTTGCTCTTCGGCCAGAATATGGAGAAATTCCGTTGCGGTCGCACGTTCAGAATACCATATGTGTAATAAACGGACAGTTTTCATTTATATCTTTTGAAATAAGCTACTGAGAACCTACAAATAATAGTCACTATTT
Organism: Aurelia aurita; assembly: GCA_004194415.1. Taxonomy (NCBI): domain Eukaryota; kingdom Metazoa; phylum Cnidaria; class Scyphozoa; order Semaeostomeae; family Ulmaridae; genus Aurelia; species Aurelia aurita. Next base: position 712,613 of record REGM01000166.1, read on the forward strand.
AATGACACCAACAAAGTTTTAAAAAATCACCTTCGAGTGACAATGCTCTTCGGCCAGAATATGGAGAAATTCCGCTGCAGTCGCACGTTCACAATACCAAATGTGTAATAGGGCTAATAGCGGAATTTCTCCATATTCTGGCCGAAGAGCAAGTCACTCGAAGGTGATTTTTTAAAACTTTGTTGGTGTCATTAAATAGTGAATATTATTTGTAGGTTCTCAGTAGCTTATTTCAAAAGATATAAATGAAAACTGTCCGTTTATTACACATATGGTATTCTGAACGTGCGACCGCAACGGAATTTCTCCATATTCTGGCCGAAGAGCAAGTCCTTGAAGCTTTAAAAAACGAATGAGAATTAAGACTGAGCGTTCGGTCATTGCTTGAAAACATTTGTAATTACATTATATTCAATAGTTTTACTTCATTTATTCTATTTTGTATAACCTGTATGTACACCGCTGAATTATTTCATCTCTCGGTCCATTCGCTTGGTATGCCGCGCGGTCGCTGTCTCCAAGGCCCAAGACCTGCATACTTTTGTGGTAAATTCCACCTAATATTTTGAAAATTTCCAATAACTACGTAATAGAAAATAATCAGAAATAAGACACGTAAATTATTTTCACATAATGACCGACAAACTATCCAAAGAAAGCAAGTAATCCTGCTAGTGCTAACAGAAAAACTAGGCCTAAATAAACTTCTGCAAAACTTTACAAAAAAATTAAGGAAACGATTAGAGCTCAGAATAAAGAACCAGCTTCTCCTAAATCGTCTAAAATAGCCCAGAAAAGTGTTTAATAATGGAAAAGGACGATATTTGATAAAATAATACGTTCTATAGGATTTCTCCATATTCTGGCTGAAAGAGCATTTCTCTCCGCTCTGGCTTCTCCATATTCTGGCGCTCCGCGCCAAGGCCTGTCGGTCATTGTGGATCAGAAACTAGGCTTAAACACCCCAATACTATCAAGATAAAATCAGGAGCAAACTAAAAAACCTCCTCCTCCTTAACAAACATACCCTTTTATCAGCTTGCGCTATTCTCCAGACACCGATCTCATTTCTCGTAGCAGGCAAGGCAACGAATTCCTGATTGCATGAAATCTGTGTGTATGATGTTGATACTTCTGGTGAAATTTTGATTATTCCTTCATGTTGAACGGACGCCATTTTGTTGGACAGTCAGCTATAAGCCAAGCAAAACATTAGCAACAAGAAAGTTATGTTTTGAAGAAGCGCGCGCCTGACAATAGAATAAACAGTAATGCTAAAGATGGCGGCATAGACTCATTACATAAGTCTCAGTATCGATCATTGTTTTCAAAAAGTCTCAGTATCGATCATTGTTTTCAAGAAGTTTTCAAAAAGTCAACACGCATTTTTAAAGATGCATAGCACTTTGACCTCACTACTTAACGTAACAGATTCATGGTTCTCCAATATTGACAAACGCAAAATTAACATAAGTGTGTTTCTCGACCTTAAAAAGGCTTTCGATACCGTGGACCACGGAATTCTCCTGTCAAAGCTAACTAAATACGGGGTAGTGGGGACACCTCTTCGGTGGTTCACATCGTACTTAACTGACAGAAAACAATACTGTCAAATAAACGGCCACAAGTCTAGCCTAAAAACTGTTCTCTGCGGTATTCCACAGGGCTCGTGCTTGGGGCCTCTCCTCTTCATCCTGTATGTTAATGACTTTGAGCAGTGCCTCAAAAAATGCACCTCAAACATGTACGCAGATGACACCAGTGTAACTTGCTCTGCTGAAGATGTTGATGAACTCTGCAATGATTTAAAAACTGAGGTTGACAATATTGCAGAGTGGTTACGACAGAACAAGCTTAGTTTGAACACTGATAAAACGGAATATATGGTTGTTGGTCACAAGCGACAAACTAACCGTATCCTTAGACCAATAGAGGTAATAATAAATGGAGGACCAATTAAACGGGTCCAAAAAGTTAAGTACCTAGGAGTTACCGTAGACGAAAACCTAACATGGAATGAGCAATATAAAAAGCTCAAGGGTAAGATGAAAAGTGCCCTCTCGTCCCTGCAGAAACTAAAAAACATACTCCCGCAATCAAAATTGAATCAAGTGTATAAGGCACTGCTTGAGAGTCACCTAAGATACTGTGATGAACTATGGGGCAGCTTGTCGAACACAAAGCTTGATCATCTTCAGCGTATACAAAATAGAGCACGAACGCTAATAGAGGGCTCTAGATTAAAGGATGGATGGAGCTGCAATTGGCTTTCAGTCTCAAACTTAATAAAATTTGACAGGGCAGTAATGATCTATAAAATAATGAATGGCCTCTGCCCGGACAACCTACGCGGAAGACTTATCACCAGATCTCAAATATCTAACTATCCAACAAGAAATCAGTTAGATCTAGACATCCCAAGGCAGAACCTAGAATTCTCCAAAAGAAGTTTTTTCTTTTCTGGTGCAAAAACGTGGAACGAAACCCCAATGGAAATTAGAAAGAGCCCCACGATCACCACTTTCAAAAGGAAACTGAAGGAATTCCTAAAAAATTAGCATCCTTCCCGAAGCACGATCCCTAGGAAGACCAGCAAATCTTTAAGGTTTTAATTTGTACATATATAGTTATAGCGATTATTTTTCTTTTAGTATATTTAAAATAGCTGATAGGGTATTTGTGTTAAAATATGATTAAATAAAAAAAAAAAAAATAAATAATGTCAGTATTGGATGGTTATTGCTTAGCCTCAGTGGCGGGGTGGCGGTGTGGCGGGGTGGCATGGGGGCCACGGCGGCCATAGCCCCCCCAGAATGTAGGCGCCGGTAACGGTAAGGGGGCACCAAAATTGTTTGTTTGTATCTAATTGGCTGGGAAGCAGTGGAGTAACGGAGGTAGTCGGGGCCCTTAGGGATTTTTCAGCTCGGGGCCCCCAAGTATATGTGTTGTCTAAGCCCCTGCGTCCAAGCCAGCGGTATGGCCATGGCAAATCACCTGCACGGTAATAAAGCGAGGGAATTTGGGGGCGAAGCCCGCAGGAAAATTTTGAGGACACACCCTCTACTTTGGCTTAGAACAGCTCTACCGATTCCATGTTTGCTGGTGCTAAAATAGAATTGTTGACAATTTTTGTAACAGTTTTCTTATAAATCAGCATCTCCAGGAAGCTTTTTGAGGAAAGATCATTTATTTTGGCTTAGAAGGCCTTTCTCGATTCCATGTTTGCCAGTGCCAAATTGGACACTTTGTGACAAGTTTGTAAGTTTTCTATGAATGACCACCTTCAGGAAAATTTTTGATTATTTACCCTTTACTTTGGCTTCGAACGCTTCTCACAATCCAATGTTTGCCTGCCCCAAAAAGCCTTGACGATTCTGTAATAGTTCGTCTAGGATAATTTTTAAGGACATCAATCTTTACTTTGGCTTGGAACGACTCTCCCAATCACATTCCATCCTTTCACGAAAAAATGCTTACCCTACCCTACGTATACTATACCCAACCACTATCTCCTCGTTTTTGAAAGAACCTCGAGGACCATATTTTGACAAAGTTCCATACTTTTTAAGGCCCTAGTACCCAAGGTAAAAAATATGACGTCCTCAGTCTATTATTGTAGATTCAATTACAATTAAGAGTTAATCAAAATACTTTCCATTTATTTAGGTTAAGATATCATGCAGGCCTGGCCTGGGGCCCCTTGGTCTCGTTTATCATATCCAGAGCACCAGCTTCAAAGTAAATTAACAAAGGAATTTTTTGCTGGGGCCCCTTCGGGGCCCTTGGAGATCGGGGGCCCTTAGTTTTTGAACTAAAGGTAACTTGCGTCCGTTACGCCACTGCTGGGAAGTACGCCGGTCGAGGCTCGAATTTGACATTTTGAAGTAGCAATTCGCAAAACAATGTGATAGAATTATTAGAAAAGAGATCGCGTCAAAAGTAGTGAAGAAAATCAAAACCTGTCGATCTTTGGCAATAAGAGCAGATACGACACCAGATGTCAGCCATAAGAAAGAATGAAGCCAGTAGCGTAGCCAGGGGGCAAGAAGGGGCGGCCGCCACCCATTCATCGCCAAAGATGGGTCTTGTGATTCGTCGAAATCGGTCGAGAAACTGGGGGGGGCGTAAAGCTATATTCTCCCTCCAACGCTTGCCGCAAAGTTGTTTGTAAATGTCACAGAGAGAAAGAGAATTGCAATAACCAGTAACAGGAGAGGACATAGAAAAAATTCTTAAACTACTTGACGACACGATTTAAGGCAACGAATGACTGCCAAAAATGTCTGCTCGCTTTGCTCGCACTTCCATATAAAAATTCCTGGTGTAACATTTGAGTACCGCTCGACTGCGTTTAATGTTGTAACTTTATATGTCCAAGTGTGCAGCTTTATTAGAATTAAGCACCCATTTGCATCTCAGAAATTTTCTGCTCGCTTCGCTCGCACTACTATATGTATACAGTTCGGGTGTGGCAACGGAGTGCCAATATTCTGTCACTTGTCTCCAAATTTCTGTAATTGTTCATGTATTCAGCAATAGAAGAATCTATCTATGAACCCGACTTATGCGGTATGCCTCCTTTAACTTTTATTCTTTTACCCCTGGGACAATCTTTTGAGAAATACAGCTAAACTCAGTGTGCTTCTCAAAAAGAATTTCAGGTTCGCTTCGCTCGCATTCTCTTCCTGTTTCAAATGATCAGCAAACTGCACACTTCAGTTGCATAGACAATTGCATGCTGTCTCTAGAAATTTGCTCAGAGTTTTGAAACGAATTAAGATCAGAATTTTTTAGACAATGGCATTCTTCTTACCCTTCTTAGGCCCTGGATGGCTCAACTGCCTTCCTCGGAAAAGTGTTCTAACCCATCTGCCAAGCGTGAAATGAATATTTTGCTGTTAGCAATGACATGAGAGTTTCTGTACTACGAAATCTTGACGAATGCGACTGAAACAAGGAGAGGCAGTGATTGCTTGCTTGCTTTTTAAATCAGCAATGAAAGTTTCCATAAAGCCTGAATTATCTTTCATTTTTCGAGATAAATTTTTGTTTTTCTTGACAGTTTGAGCAAATGAGCATTTGAACACTAACTTCCTAAATTGTTCTCAGCCCTTTCGTTCTTTAATTCTGGATGACCTGTCATAAAAGAAGGATATTTCTAGCAATCTAAAGGGTGTGACCCCAAACAAATTTTCTGGACCCCCATTTTTGCTCGCTCCACTCTCATTTTACCTCCCCTTCCCCCCAAAAAAACAGCATCCTGGCTGCACCACTGAAATAAGCAGGTGTGTCAACAGCTGTTACATTTGCTGTCCTGTGAAAGAGCAACAGGAATGAACCTTGACGAAATGTACAATTACATCGTGACAACATTTGAGTTGCAAGGTGCAACCTTCGAGAAGCTTGAATATATTTAGCAGATTCAGGTGATATCACAAATAGCAAACGGAGAATATTTAATGAAAATTTAGGGATTTTTATGAGAAATAAGCGTTCTCAATGCTAGGACATGAATGATTTAAGTTCTGTACTTAATTATTATCTAGCTCACCAACTTGTGTAACATTGCAAAGACCCACATTACTTAGGAGGGGCGCCAAAATTGACATGGCCACCCCAAGGAAGCCATAGCCACCCCGCCACTGCTTAGCCTCTGTGCTGCACGCAGGCTATTATCGCACAACTGAGAGAAAATAAATATTCTTTCTTAATGTTGTCGTGGAACAACAAATTCAGTTTCTCCCATTGGTTCTTAACAATAGCTTTTGTTTGTCAAACAGGGCTCAAAGTAGAGCTAACATAATGGTTATATAACTGCCTCTCTCTCATTCCGAGATTACAAAGGTGTCAGAGGCAGCACAGGTGACATTCGTCTTGCAACAAGCACAGGTGACATTCGTCTTGCAACACATAATCAACGAATTTTTTCAAAATAATTAGTATATCAAATTAAAGCTGAAATTCTCCCGTTTCTTATGGTGTAATTTTATTCTGAGTTTGTTTGGTTTTGGAAGGGTG
>REGM01000167.1:22102-32714 GCA_004194415.1 Aurelia aurita
TAAGAGTTTTTTCCCCAAAATTCGCAACTTTTAATTCCTGCAACAATTTAATTTTACCCGATTCGCAACTTTCAATTCCGGCAACTTTTGAAAATTTTGCCAATCGCAACCTTAATTCCAGTAGCTTACTTTTTGAGTCAGAATTACTCATTTTTGCTATGTTGGGTAATAGAAAGTATGCTAAAAAGGCCCTGACTGGTCCTAACGTTTAATAGGCCAATTGAAAAGTTTTCAAAATGGTAGACATTGATCATGTGACCAACTTCTTTTCAAAAAGTTGTTGGGTGGAGTAAGTTTAATTTTGCCCAGCTAATCAAAGATCAGTGAGAATACACCATTCAATAGCTCTTAAGATAGGTAAATGTTGGTATTATTGTAATGCTAACAATGTTCCTTTTGGGGGTTGAATTGCATGATCTCCATTAATTTTAGTTCTAGGTAATTGTTGTAAACAATATCCACCATCAAAATATTTTCAAAGTGCATCAGGTATCTGGCTACGCCCATATTTCGACCACACCCTTTTCCGAACAGCAAAAAATTGATCTTAGAAAGCTCAAAATATTTCCATAATTGTAAAAGCTACGTCTTCCAAATTGTTTGTGGGTACTGAGCAATAAAAGAGCTACAAAGTAGACTACTCTTGTTAGGATGTGTTGATGATTGCAACATGTGTTTGAGATTTGCAAAAACAGGCCAAAATCTGTCATTTCGCAAAGTGACAACATAGCATAATTTTATAAATACTTGGTATATGTTGCTAAGTATAGTCTATTGGATAGCTCTTGGCCACCTGCATGTACTGTACAAATTTGAGAAGGATACCTCATGTAGTTTTGGAGAAAAATAAGAAAGCACATGTGGATTTTGACCAAAAATGCATTATTGAGAAAATAACGTTTACAATTTATCAAAAAGTATCAATAGTTAATGTCAGTTTGTGTCGTCTAAAAAGCACCAGATTTGTACTGTAGTCCTTCAGTGTCCTCCACTACAACACAATACCCTTTTTTCTTGTTCCTTCTGGCCCTTCTATTTACCTTGGCCTTCTCAGTGCTCTTCACCTTTGCATATATTCTTTTCCGGTCTATTTTTTTACATGCGGCTTGGCAGTGCAGTCCAGGTTCAAGACCCAGTTTGTTTAATATATCTATTATGGCCTTAGCACCATCATTGAATATGCCAATTGCTAAGTAAGTGGCAATCTCAACTGTTGTGAGGCTTGAATGTGTCTCCTTAGGGGCACGCTGCCATATCAAGGCATTGAATGCTTCATTTTGATTTTGTGTGCCCCCATGAAGACATGCAGAAAGCAGTGATTCATCGTTAAGGGCTTTGAAGGTTGGGCGAATCTCATCAGCAACAGCAGCTGGAAGTGGATGTTCATGCTTGTATGTGGTTGTACTATTTGACAGGTCATGCTGGAAACCACACCAAGAGCTGCTTCCTTCTGGACACAAATCGTGATGTGGATTCTCAGCAGTTGACTGAGTATGATGCAATATTGCCAGTACCGCATTCCTCATTGCTATGGTGATGTGCGTGTTGCCTCTGATTGCTTTGCCATAGTAGACTTGAAGGCTGTCTATTAATTTGTTTGTGAGCCTTGCCCTCCCTCCTATTGACTTGCCATCTATTAGCTTAGCACCCCCAGATCTACTTTTTAGAAACCGAAGGCGTGCACCCAAACGCTTTTGTATGTGACCAACACATTCCAACTTTGTCACAGGAATGTCTCCATACACTTTCTCTGCAATCAATTCTTTGTGGGCCTTGCTATCTCCATCACCTAGAAATTCACTGTACCTCAGTGAGTGCTTGTCAACGGATATCTTGAAAATGTTGAGACAGCCTACTGGATCCATTTTGCCAGAAGATCCTTGAAAATTTGCATGGCATTCATTCTTGTGACCCCCCCACCAGGGGTCAAACTCAGGAGTACCCTTTTTTGTCTTGTTGATGATGCATGTTCTGCATTCTTTGGACATGATCTCAGTATCCAGAACTTTCCCAGTTACAATTGACATGACTGTAACTATTCCAGAAGAAGAAACGAAACTAGACTGAAAAGTGAGCATCCTAACGCAATTTGACCTAGGTTGGGTTGAGTGGGGGTTGGGTTGGGTTGGTTGAGTGGGGGTTTGGTTGGGGGTTGACAATTAGTGGGGGTTTATTGAGGGTAAAGGTTGGCAGGTACTTTTAGGCCCATTGCTTTTCTCCTTAAGCCTTAGCTATCGCTGCAGGTGCGTTCGATTCGAAGATTCGTCATGTGATTCGGAGATTCGTCAGATTCGTGTTCCATTTAAGAACTGAGTTGTTAAATATTACGCTGTGTGATTGATTGGATGCGTTCTATTCGACACTTTTCAACACTATTTTGAGATGAGTGGATGTTGGAGAATTCTTTTTATCAATATGGAGCAGAATAATGGAGGCGAAGGAAGCAGAAATGGAGGTGAAGGGAGCAGAAATGGTGCAAGGGTTATGAGGGTAGCGAGGGGGAGTGGGCGCTTTGTACCTTGGAGTATTGGATGAACGTAGGTGCATTTGATTTTTTTTTGCATTTCATGTCGCGGTTTATATGCATACTTGTGTGATGGGTGTGGAGGGGTCTTGCTGTGGTTCGATGATAATTGTAGAGTGTAGTATTGAGAACTGGCCATCGTTATATGCAGCGATGGTTAGCTTTTAGTGCTACACCTTACATCTTTTTAAGATCGGGCTCTTTAGAGGATTATTATTATTTTTAGACTGTAATGTTTTTTATTTATTTAATTTATAGGTTGTGGACTGTATAGACTCAAAATATATGGCGAGGGGGGATGGTGTACAATCTGCATAGGGGATGTGGAGCTCCAGCTCGAGATGAGGATGTGCCCATGGTGTCATGGAGTGTTTCACTCCCATTGCATCGTGGGCTGGCTGGCCTCGCAGGTGGTAATGGATGAGCCTCACGAACCATCATGTCCTCTACGCAGAGAGGGTGGGGTGTTTCAAAACTTTACTGTGGTGGAGACGGTGCTGCCGATTAGGTTTAGACAGAAGAAGAAGAGGAGGAGGACTTTAGTAGAGAAACCATCGCCGATTTAATTTTGTCGTTGGCTTCTTCTCCCGCATCATCATGTTCGACGATTAGTCCAGTATGTAGGTCTGTATACACGGTCTCATCTGATGATGATGCGAGGAGGGAGGGTTCACCTTCTTCTTCTGTTCGTTCTAGTGGCGAAGCACCTTTAGCTTTTAGTGCTCAGCTTCAACCACTATATATTCCGGAATCGCCTATTCATCAGATTCCGGAAGCTGCTCAAGTCTCGCTCTTCTCTCATGTACTCGCTCGCAGAGAGTCTCCAATATCTGATGAGTTTTGGAGATTCTTCATAAGCGAGCTTTATGTGGCGGGGTGGGGTGATAGGGTTTTACCTCCTGCGTCTCTACCATCTTCAGACTCGTCATTGTTAGATCGGTGATGGTTTTTGATGTTTAGAACATTGTTTATTGAAATTTGAGAATGTTGTAATTTTAGGAATGTTGTTTTAATTAGAATTTTAACTTGCATTATGTTTTGTGTTTCTACATGCTAAACCTGCGACAATGAGCCGTTGGCAATGGTGAAACCCCTGCTTTAAGCAGATAATACAAACATTCCTAGAATTCCTAGGACATTTTGGGGGACAGGAAGCCCTGCATTGCGCTGCAATTATGCGAGAGAGAGATGAATGATTCGATAGTGTAAACTTTATGATGAAGAAAAAAAATATTTGTAATAGTTACATGCTACTCATGTTAATGTCAGCTTGGAGCATCCAGCAGTCACACATGGTATTCAAGTCACCTTCGCGTCCACAGTCGGCACAAATTAGACTATTTGTTTTTGCGTTTTGAAGCCAGCTAGCAAATTTCTTGTGGCTTGCGAAGCTTGCATCTGGCTTGAATTCTCCTCTTATCAAGACGACGATTTGTTTTTCATTTGGATGGATTAATATTGTCCTGTAGGGGTGTATTGCCATGAATGGAGAAATGTAGTCTTTCACTAGGGTTAGCAGGTCTGAGAATAAGCTAGTTAGTTCTGTATGATGTAGAACTCTTCAATCTTTTAAGGTTGGGTTGTTTTGTACATCGACATAGGATTGGAAATGGTCCATCTGTATTGCTCCATAAAATGTGTCGTCTTCTTGGTAGACTGAGGGGCAAAATTCTCCATTTACTCCTACAAATAGGCTAGGCTAGGCGATTTGAATTCGAATTGAATGGTTGATTGATTGATAGAACGCAGATGACTGTTTTGTACATTGTGCATTTCGAGTAACCTCCACAACATGCTCCTTCTCAGCGACAAGTTATCCGCATCAATAAGTGTTCTATTATACTTGTAGGCCATGTTGTTGCTTGTATGCTGTAAGTCGGAACACTGATAATTTGATCTGTTTTTACGCTGAATTTATAGCTCTCTTAACCAATCAGAACTGTCCGTTTTTAACAAGTAGGAGTTGAACAATCAGAGCCTCTCATTTTTAACAAACGAAAAATTGACCAATTAGTTTGGCCGAGTTTTTAACAAATGAAAAGTTGACCAATCAGTTTGGCCGAGTTTTTAACAAACGAAAAGTTGACCAATCAGTTTGGCCGAGTTTTAGCAAACGAAAAGTTGACCAATTGGTTTGGCAGAGTTTTTAACAAGTAAAAATCAACCAATTGGTTTCACTCTATTTTTAACGAGCAAATGGAGCGTTCGAATATGCTATTTAAGCGGATGCGCTGCACTGATAAGTTCAGTTGGATCGGAGCGATATACCTTATGGTGGAGCAGGGGATACAAGGAGGGGTGACGATGAGTGCTCGGAGACATGCCGAATCGAGTGATGATTCATCTTTAGTCTACTTGGATGCAAACAATTTGTATGGATGGGCAATGTCGCAACCCCTCCCCAAAGGCAACTTTACCATTCAACACTATGATGAGCACGACGACGTGGGTGCGATTCTTGTGAATACGCTTTACACCAACGTTGGACATATTTTTAACACCAGACGACAACGTTGGACATATTTTCAAAGTGGATATGAAGTATCCTGCTAAACTACATGACGCAAATTCAGACCTTCCTCTAGCTCCTGAGAGATTGCTGGTGCAAGAAGACTGGCTGGCTGAGAATCAGAAGATCCTAAACGAACAAGTTTATGGATGTAAGAAGTTTTCTTCTACCTCTAAGTTGATCCCAAACCTACTTGATAAGAAGGAATACACCATCCACGAGAAGAATTTCAAACAATGCATAGAGTTGGGTATGATTTTCACGCAATAATCACCTTCAATCAATCGCCATGGCTGCGTGAATACATTGAATTCAACACATTAAAGAGGAAGGATGCGAGAAATGATTTTGAGAAGAACTTCTTCAAGCTGATGAACAATGCAGTCTTTGGGAAGACGATGGGGAATGTGAGAGGACATCAGAAGTACGACATATGCACTGATGGAAAAAGGTTGCACAAGTGGGTTCATCTCCCTCAATTCTATGGAGTTTTGGAGATTGATGATGATACACAAATTGTGCAGAGGAAGCTTTGAACTGTAAAATTATCGAAACCAATATATGTTGGATTTAGCATATTGGATGTAAGCAAGACTCTAATGTATGACTTTCACTACAACTACATGATGAAGGAGTTTGGAGCTGAATCCAAGTTGTGCTACATGAATACCGATAGTTTCATATATGCAATCAAACGCCCCCTACCTATTGTGCATGAAACCATGAAGCAAAGCGAACACTTTTTTTATTTCAGCAACTACCCAAAAGACCACCCTAATTATTCGGTAGCCAACAAGAAAGTTATTGGTAAGATGAAAGACGAGTTGGAGGGAGCAGAGATGGAGGAGTTTGTGGGGCTGAGAGCCAAGATGTATAGCTGTAGGATTAGTGGCGGGAAGAATGTCAAAAGAGCAAAGGGTATCAAGAGATGTGTTGTCAAGAATGAGATAACTCATGAAGACTATAGACAATGTTTGCTTGAAGGTAAAAATTTCATTCACACTCAATGCAACATAATTTCAGAAAGACAAGTTGTGTATTCAATTCGTCAACAAAAGATGTCGCTTACTTCATTTGACGGCAAGAGGCGCTTGCTAGGCGATGGCGTAACAATGACACCATATGGACACTACAGACTTGAAGCGAATGATAATAACAATGTATCTCAACAATAGAACTTATTATGAACATAATTTAATACATAATTATCATTTTGTAACTTGTTATCATTATCGAAAGTTGATAAAACTTTTTCTAATGTGTAACCTTGAGAACGCTTTGTTATAAAGTATATACAATATTGTCCACAAACATCAGTGTCTTCTCTTTGAGACTGCTTATTATTGATCTTGATTAAACCTGCGCTATTTTTTAACATGAAATCTTTAATATCTTCTAGAGGCTTGTCTCCATATGAATCGAAGTAATCACAATTGATCGCTTGATCAAGGTAAGTGCATACCCAATGCGTTCCAGAACTATTAGAGTTTGATTCGTTTACTATTATGCCAAAGGGTTGAGTTGGTTTGAGATTAAGCAATTGATCTTTAGCAAACACACCCTTGAATGTGTGTTTCGTGGGAGGGTACCTCGTTAGTATATTGTTCAATCTTATATCGTTCATTTCTACCAACTTTTTGTAACGTTTCCTTGGCAATCTACTTCACTGATTGCATCAAACAATTCATACTAATAGTATGGTATAGGGTCCTGATGCTACAGCGGCCCCAAAATCCAACTCTAACCTTAGATTTCCAGATTTTGCAGGATAATATTCTGTCAGAGCATGCGTTCCCTTTGGTGTGAAGTCAAACACCCAAATGTTCCTTACTGGCCAAGTGTTGCAGTTCAAGAGACAACTCTTATCATTGACAGCTTTTAAGATTTGCATGTAGGCTTCGTAGTAATCTTTGTTCGCAGCAGTAAAGTCGGTCTTTACTTCATGCACGACTAGAGTTCCATCTATCTTAATTCTAGTTGATCTTATACCCAAATTTTTATAATTGAACGTGTTTTCATTGAAAGTTCCATTAAATGAAGAATTTGTGACCATAGCATACATGAGGAGTTTTGGAATCTTCCCACTGAAGATGTTATCCCAATCCCAACTCGTAACACCGCTTGGAATCAACTGGGTAAACATCATCGGTGTAGGCGTAGGGTACAGAGCAGGTCCCTTTTGCAAGTTCATTCGAATTTGCTGCATGAGTTGATTATCCAACTTTACACTCCTCACGCGAATCTTGATCTTTTGATGTAAACACCAAGAGTTTTGGGGTCTGCTGTTGCAGCATCTCGGGTTAGGAGGAAGTCGTCGCTATTTGGAATCAACTTGAGAGTAATTCTAGTACCGGGAGGTAGATGCCTTCTCTGCGTAAGCGGGCCAATGTGGAACTTACCAATAACTTTTACCATCTTTCCATCATCAAACATTGCAGATCTAACCGTCAATCCAGGATTTTTCTTCTCTGCTCCTCCAAAAGTTTCTGCCATATCTGTAGTAGTCGCCGTATGAGGTATGTACCCTTCCAACCTAGGTCTCCCCTCCTTATCATCATATGTTAAGACGTTCTCAAAGTCGCACTGGCAAGGATATGTCCCTGTTGAATTGTTCATGTCAGTTTCCCCCTCCTGCAGCGTGACTTGTTTGAATGTCGCTTGTCCAAAGTTGTTGCAGATGCCATACTTTGCCTCTGACATATCCTTGTCAAGCACATCGTTGTCTGATGTGTTACGTATTTGTAGCGCAAGGTGGTATTCTATCTGACCAACATCTTTAAAATCCTCCAGTGAATTGTTAACTATCTGAACGTAGATAGTTTCCTTACTATTGTCTGGGATGGCATCTGATGGGTAGTAATCAGTGTCATGTCTACTCCTAATTGAAACATCACTTACTGGTGCTTGGAACAGATTTAACCCCTCTGCATGCATCATGATCTTAAAATTTTGCTGCTGAATAGATTAGTCGTTCAGCTCTTTGTACTAATTTGTTGTGGCTTGGTTGACTTCTTCTTGCTTTTATAGGCATATTCCTAGCTGCAGTATTCACAGCTTTTTTACGTGCTACGATGTTGATCTTTCTGGCTACTGGACCGTTTTGTACCGTTTGTCGCACTGCAGCATTTAATCGCTGGACTGATGGGGTTTTCCCTGTAACCCTCCTCACTTGACTTTTTACTGCAGGGATAACCTTCCTTTTCAAAACTTGCCACATTTTTTTCTTTATGTTAGTCCCTTGCTTCCTCTTCAAAGTGTTTCCTACTTTCTTCTTCAAAGCGCTCCCAACTCCTCTCTTAATTTTCGCACCAACTCCTCTCTTGATTGATCTTCTAATACCCTTGAAGAGTCCTCCAAGTTTACCACTTCCTCTCATAATAACTGCTGGATTCTGCACAAAGGGTGGTGGATTAGCGAGATCATTCCACCCTCCTTCAAAGGGTACGCCTCCTCCAGCCCCTTTCATCGTTTCAACTAACCCTGCTTGCGGCATCCCATCGTATTTGACTTCATGACTATTCATAATTCTTTCTCTCTAAAGTGTAGGGTTAAGGATATTCTCCCTTTAAAATCTATTGGAGCGCCTTCTTCGTCTAACACTGTAATCTTAAGGTTGCTTATCTCACTGTACCTTACATAGTGTGGATTAGTGAATTGCATCCAATTTATACCCAACTTACTCTTTAGTGGAAACATTCTGAGTAGAGGGGCAGTCTTCTTTCCAATGAGGCGGTGATCGATAAGATCTGAAAAAATAAAGGCTGTTGTATCTTTCCTCTCATATTTGCTCGCCTTTAGTGAACCTTGAATAGTTGAACATGGATCCATAATGGTGAAAACATCCTTATTCGGGTTAATCCCAGTCATTCCAATGATTGGATTTGGAATTCTAACTGGAAGCCTCTGGAATACCCCTCCATTGAAAAGTCCAAACAAATCGTCCAGCCAGTCGTTCATCGTAGCTGATCGCACATAGTATGGGATCTCCATAACTACTGTGCCTTCATTTTCGTTTAGGATCAGCTTTGGGAGTTGAAAATGCTCATCTGCTGTGATGAGTGCTGCACCGCTTGTCTCTGCATACGTAGCTCTTATGAGTTCCTCAATTCCTGCCCTCTTACTCTCGAATGAAGCGTTTATGAGCTCTACCATCCTTTTCAGTGTAAGGATGTGTTCTCGCTTTAAGCCATCCTTATGGGATTGAACGATATGGTAGTCTTCACCCTCTTCGCATCTTCTGTTTGATAGTTCCAAATATCAAATTCTCGAACAAATGTTTTCTTTAGGGGATCATACGTAAAGTTGCCTCTTCTAAATATATCCCTACGGAAGGAAGAATTCAATCCTTCCTTTTGAAAGAATATTTCTATTACAATATAAATATATATTCATATACAGCAGTTCAATGTATTGGAACTCTGAAGAGAATAACAGATACCTCCGCATAATAAAAGGAAACATATACAATGATTGTAGAATCATGATACCACTACCTGATGAGATGCAACTCCAATTGAAAATCATGGATAGATATATCCAACTCGATCAAAAGATAATCGATTCACGAGTATATGAGCTCTTCCCAATCCGGCAAGCAAACCCACTCGAACACCTTCTCTATGAATATCGCGGACAAACATAAGCATACTCCACAAATGGAATCAATCTCACTGGATTCAGACCAACAATAAAAGACATAAAAAGATGGAGAAGCTATTCGATCAAGCATTTGATATGAACACAAAAACATACTCACCTTCACTGCACACCAACAATGACCATTCCAAATTCGAATCAACACCAATAAAAGGAAAGCCACACATCAACCATCACAATTCAATAATGGCATCAGGATACCGCAGACAAGTTTCTACAATCAAAGACATCTCCGTTCGAAACGAACTCGCAGATCTAATGGAAAAAAAAACAACCAAGCATCAACCTTCAGATTCCAGCAAGCCACCAGTCAAGCTCTCCACCAAGCAGTACCGTCATCATCCATATCAAAGACCTGATACTAAATTCAACATCATTGCACACAGTGGCGCCAAAATATTCACCTCCACCTCTGACAATCCCATGAATGCAATCATTCACACAGATGAAACAATCACTATAAACTCAAGAAGAGCAACAAGCCCTCCACCTCCATATGAAAAAATCAGCAGTCAAACCGCATTCCATTAGTGTTCTATTATCGAATCCCACATTCGACCTAGTTATAAAAAATTTCGCAATACTAGTTGAAGCTCACAAATCAAGATGGAGAAGTCAAGCGCTGAGCAACTAAAGAAGAAAGTAGAACGCCTACTAGAAGTACTGCAATTTCATAATCAACCGCCACAACAAACTACGCTTCAACACACTCTCCCCCACCAAAAGCATACAAGATAAAATAGAAAAATACAAAATGGTTGCTGAAATATTCAAGAACAACTGCGAATGCGATTCTTGCAACAACCTCAAGCCCATCAGAAGCAAAAAATGTGCAAATTTCCCCAACTGAAAGAAAAGAGCGTTCAAAGTCGACACAAGAACCTACAAGCCCACCGATGGCTCCCTCCTACCAATGCTACAAG
>REGM01000167.1:33938-57297 GCA_004194415.1 Aurelia aurita
GGCATGGTTTATCGCGCGGATGTTGCTGACGTTTGTTTATGTTGTTGCTGTTGTTGAGGCTGTTGTTATCGGATTCTTGGAAATTGTGGATGTTGTGGTGGTTGTTGTTGTTTTTTTCATGGCGGTGGTAATTTCGTTCTAACAAGTTTGTCTTTCAGGTTAGGCCTTCTTCGTAGTGCTAAAATTGGTCTGCTCTTGTTCCAAACCTGTTGGAGGACTGGATTATTTCTTATTAGGTGCCAATGGCTCGTGAGGATGGAGCCAATTCCCGCTGTTTCAGAATCATACGGGATTATGAAGGGTATGACACTGTTGTGATTGTTTTTTTCATTATTAATAGTGGGGGGGTTAGGTCTAAGCCTGTTTATTTGGTCTGGGAATAGTAGGTCATTTTGAGTTATCTTTGACAGTTTAGCAAATTCGTTTTCTATCAGTGACAGATCGTATCCCCTTCTTATAAGGTTTTCTTGGAGATTGTCTAGGTGTTTTTTTAGCTCTCTGTCGTCGGTGATAAGTCTCCTGTATCTAAGAGCTTGGCTGTAGATAATACCTTTTTTGCAGTGAGCTGGGTGGAAAGATGTTGCTTGCAACAATGTGCAGATATCTGTTGGTTTAATAAAGAGTGTACTTACTAGCACATTTTCATCATTGAAATATAAAGTTGTGTCTAGGAAATTGACTCTATTCATGGAGTATTCTCCCTCAAATTTAATCGTATCATGGATAGAATTAGCATGTTCGATGAATTTTATTAGGGCTTTTTCCCCATGTTGCCAGATAATTATAATATCATCAATGTATCTTTTCCATAAGAGGGGTCGGAGTGTAGAGGGGGCATGTGTGATAATTATGTTTTCAATCTGGGACATAAATATGTTTGCAAGATTGGGTGCCATGGGTGTTCCCATGGATGTTCCATGTATTTGTAGGTATATTTGTTTGTTAAATTCAAAATAATTTCCTTTGAGGACAAATTCAAACATTTGTTTCAGTTTGTTGACTGGTAGAGGAAGGTTTTGACCATAGTATTGTATCATGGCGTTGAGGCAGTATTGTATACCCTCATTTTGAGGGATGTTGGTGTAAAGTGACTTAACATCCAGAGTGGCTAGTAAGGAGCCTTCTGGGATGTCATCCCGGTTGTTCATTATTATTTGTAGGAAATGTTTGCTGTCCTTGATATATGATGGAATTGTTTGGACAATAGGTTTGAGGTAGTAGTCTAGATATTGAGAGAGTTTTTCAGTGGGCGAACCACACCCTGAGACTATAGGTCTCCCTGGTGTGATGTCATTGATTTTTGGTTTGTGTATTTTGGGCAACAAATAGAATATTGGAGTGCGGGGAGAGCTACTAGGTTCTAGAAATTCATAAACTTTTGTAGAGATTTTCTGTTTAGCCAAGAGGTCTGTAAGAAACAAGACAATTTGGGTAGTAAGGTCTGGTATAGCATTGGTTTCACATTTTGTATAGTGCAGTGTGTTTTCAAGTTGTTTGAAAGCTTCAGTTAGATAAGATTTTTTAGGCCATAGGACAATGGCTCCACCTTTATCAGCTCTTTGGATAACAGTGTTTTTCTGTTTGGCTAGTGTGTTTATAGCCTTTTCTTATGTGAGAGAGAGGTTAGATATACCCCTCTCTACCATGTTGTTTGTGTGGTTATTTATATCTTCTGTTATTGCATTAAAATATTCTTGCAGAGGTGGGGGGGTTTCCCCTGGTGGAACCCAAGAGGATTCCATGTTAAATGGTTCTCTCTTTTTTTGTGTTGGGTGATAAAAAAAGTGGAATTGTAGTTTC
Source organism: Aurelia aurita (assembly GCA_004194415.1). Taxonomy (NCBI): domain Eukaryota; kingdom Metazoa; phylum Cnidaria; class Scyphozoa; order Semaeostomeae; family Ulmaridae; genus Aurelia; species Aurelia aurita. The sequence goes on from REGM01000167.1 coordinate 35,739, forward strand.
ATTTTGCGTGTAAATTCATCAAGACCCTTGTTAACTTCTTGCCGCGGTACTCGTGTTGGAGTAGGTACAAATGATAGGCCTTTTTGTAGGAGTTTTGTTTCCCCTTCAGTTAGTGTAGTTGTACCTAGGTTGACTATATTATTGATAGGTTTATATTGTAAAATCGCTTTGCGCAGTTTCTTTTTTATAGCATTTTTGCTGATAGTGCCATGTTCCTTTTTCCGGTTTTTGTTTAAGATTTTCCTTAATATAGTGCTATTCCGATTTTTGCCCTTAACTTTGTCCGAGACGCCTTTTGTACCTGTAGTCATGAAGGAGAAATGAGAAGAAAAGACTGATAGTTAGGCTCAAATTTAACGATCGATAATAATAAGTAAATTGGAAGAAAATTAATATAATAATATATATAATTTAAAACAATGTTCAGTGTCTGTCTCATCTTCGGTTATTGTTCTTGTTCTTGCTGTTGGTGCTGGCGGTCCTTTTTGCGTTATCGCATATAATCCGGACCATGTCCGGTTCGTATAGTATTTTCAGATTTTCAGTTATGGCTGTAATTCTGATAGTTTCCTCTTGTTGGAGGACTCTATGGTGATCTCTCATAATCTGACAGATTTTATTTCTCAGGGTTGCTACCGCCTCGTAGTATTGGACGGTGAGGTTGTGGCTAAGGCCTTTAGTGAGGTCGGAGTTAAAGCGTGGGAGGGTGAAAGAGGGGAAGTATCCAGATTCGACACTGCGAGAAAAATAGGCTTCCTTATTCTGGTGATAGATAAGAGAGAAGTGATGTCTAGACAAGTCTGTAACATAGGTTTGAGGAAGAGGCAAAGGCACTCTTTCTAAGAGTACTGGCGTAGAAGCGAAAGGAGTTGCAGGGCGATTAAAGTGAGTCGTTCTAGGAAGAAGAGGTTTAGGGTGAGATGGGGTAGAAGATAGCAACGGAGTAGAAAGGAGTGAAGGAAGTGTAGGAGCTGCGGAGGAGCTAGCGAGCGAGTCAGGAACAGTAGGAGGTGTGTCGGAGGCGTAGATAGTAGAGAGAATAGAGGCAGTCGAAGGTAGTGAAGTTAGGCCAGAGGGACCTTGAAGAGAGGGGATAGAGGGGGAGGCAAAGGTGGGGGAGGAGGAGGGGAGTGGGTAAAGGGAGAGCGGACAAATGAGAGGTTAGAAGGAGTGGGGAGGAGGCCTGCACCTGAAGGTGGGTTAAATTTATTAGAATTACCTCTGAGGCCTAGTTTTTTTGTACCGCGTTTTCCGTTATGATCCTGTTTAGGAACAGGTTTGTTTTGGTCTATGCCGTATATCTCGATGTCATCGGTCATTGACAAGATGTTTTCTTCCTCTTCTTTCGACAGCTCTTCATTGTTCGTATTTGTTGTATTCTCATTCATATTAATCCAGCCAGAACGGCAAGGTACTAGGGAGAAGAGTAAGCAATAAAGTTAGTTGTCATTAACTTTGCTGGTAAGATAGATTAGGTTATGACACATCCGTGTATGTTAACGAAGTAGAATCGATATGTGTGATAAATGTAGTTGGTTATGCCATTTTGGTGAATATGATTAATAAGCGTCTAAAATCTAGTTTGGTATATATAGAGAGAGGATTTAGGGATATGAGATCACCAGCAAAAAGTAACAGCACGCGTAGGACACATTAGAATTTAAATGTGCATGTACATAGAGCATAGTAATTGAGTATGGAGCAAATAAAGGTATTTTAAGTATACAGTGATATGTAAATGCACACATATATGTATATGTGTAGACTTACCGCTTTCAGTGATTGAGTTGCTGTTATTTGTTGTTTTGTTTTCTTCGGCATTCATATCTGTGTTCATTTCGATTTCGTTATCATTTTCGTTGCGCTTAGAAGTAGTGTTCATTTCGTTGTCCATTTTTTGTTTTGTTTCTTTCTCTGTGCTTTGCGAGGTATGTGATTGAGGATGAGCTGGGGTTGCATGCGCTTAAGTACATGTTACCATAATGGGGTATAGAAAAGATAGTAAAATCACTGACAAATATGGTAAAGTATTGTAGTTGAAAATGTTAGGGTGGTGTCATGAGGGTATTTGATTGGCTGTCTAGTTAAAGATGTTTGACGGGTAAGGAAATTAGGTGGGTCTATACCATATTAGGGTTGTTATTGAGGATAGAAGAATTAAAGGTAATAAATCTTTGATAATTCTGTGAGGGGAAGATGTTGAGAAAAACAATTTAATTACTGTAGTAGATGTGCATAATGAGTAGTGCGTAGGCATCTATTGTAAGAATAGGGTATAAAGGAATTCCTGAATACCAATAGAATTGGAAGTAAAAAGAAGAGTCAAGGGTTACGGGTATCAAATTAGGAACAAACAAAGGTTAGAGAGGTAAATATAGCAGAAGAAAATCTTTTGAAATGGGACGTGATGTGAGTCACGAGAAGTTTGTATGTAATAGGAAGAAATGCAAGAGGTTATAGGATTAAATCCCTTACTAAATTTTGGTTTTGGGGTGGAGAAATATATATATTTTTTTTGTTTATATCATTGCTAATATTCTGAGTGGAAGGGTAAAATTAAAAGCTGTAACAAATTTTTTCGACTCGTCGCAAAAACCTCGGCTACGATTGGTTGCCGCGGCATTTTTCATCTGACTCTGATCACACAGTATAGTGAACATTGTAAGACTATAGATTTTTCGGTTATAATGATCTTATTGATATTTGTGGGTATTTTTTGCTATTTAAAGCAGAGTTAGCTTATGAAATAATAATAATAATAACCTGCTAAATAGTCCGCAGCGGAAAGCTGATAGGGGCGGTCCATCCGAGGGACCATGGGGCCTCCTCCCATTCATAAATTTTTTTGGACAGCACAGAGTGAAAGCAAATGTTAAAATGCAACCAAAATACTATACTAAGGGTACATATAATTAAGGTAACTAAATAAAGAGGGAGTATTACCTACCACCCATAAGCTCTGCCAACTGCGATGTAACAGGGTATGGTGGGAAAGGTTGCGAAGTGTAGTAACAGTCTTCGTGTAGTATCATGCGGCTATAATGGGCTGGATTGTGTTGGTATGGTGGAGGCTTCCGAACGGCATGTTGTATTTTGATTTCACGATAATCTAGTTCCATTGATGATAGGAGTAAGTATATAGGTTGACTATTAGTGTCTGTGTAATGATTTCTGACTTATTGCAACTCATCAGCTAAAAACCCACAGGGATATTTCGAGGCTTTAATTCTAGTATATCCTTTTTATTTGTGGGCGCCCCATGCAGTCCTGCGTCCAGGACCACAGTTGCTAAGTTCAGTTTTAGGCACATTTTCTTCGACCTCCAAAAAAGTAGCGAATGTTTCTTTTTTGACTCGAAATCTTGCTCATATTGTAACGATAACGGTGTGTATAAAATCTATACACACCGTTATCGTTACTGCACGAGAGGCACATTTTCTTCGACCTCCAAAAAAGTAGCGAATGTTTCTTTTTTTACTCGAAATTTTGCTCATATTGTAACGATAACGTTGTGTATAAAATCTATACACACCGTTATCGTTACTGCACTATAGGCACATTTTTTCGACCTTAAAAAAAGTAGCGAATTTTTCTTTTTTGGCTCGAAATCTTGCTCATATTGTAACGACAACGGTGTGTATAAAATCTATATTTTATAATCTTATACAATTTAACATGATAAAATCTCTTATATACCACTTTTTCACAATTAAAGGCCATTATTGCACTCCCCGGGTCTTTATGATAATTTCGATTCTAAGCAATCTGTGCTTGCACGAAAGTTCAGAAAATGGGAGAAAGCAAAACTAACTCACCATGAAGAACATTGTTCAGCATGAATGACTTACCTTAAAACCTAATTTGAAGTCTCATATTTCGTCCAGGGGAAAAAGTAATTTTTCGGCTGGAGACCTACCTTAAGGAGCTGAAGGACCTTGATATCAACTGCAAATGCTGCGCTATATCTTCATAACTAATGTAAAATATAACAACAGAATATGGAAAATTAAGACTCAGCTAATTCTATCTCATGTGCTCGATGCCTAGGCCCTATGGCTTAATTGGGCCTAAGTTCCCCTTGGGCGGTTTCCTTGTCGGGTTTTGGCTGCACTCTGTTAGAAATGACTTGAGAGAGAAACCTTTTTCCAGCTGTCATCTAATTAATCTACTTTATCTAAATCTAGCTTAGATACGGTACATAATTAAATATAACTATTGCTTTGAAATGGGGTATTGGAGACGCAACGAGGGAGAGCAATTGTCCGAAGGAGTAACCAACACTGCAGAACGGAGAGCTAAATCCTCCTGCAGTGTCTGTAGAATTTAGAAGGCGGGTCCTGGACGGATGTTGGCCGGTGGTCCGTCCGAGGATGTGCCTACGATTGAAATGATACCTCGAAAGCGGGTCCCAGTTTGGGATGTGCCATAAGGGCGGGTCCCTGCTTGGGATATGCCAACGAACGGCGGGTCCCGAATGGGTAAGGCCGGACCATTCTGGGATGTGCCTCAGCAAATCCAATTAGATAGATGATAATAATGGTAATCTAATGGATTTGCCTGTATCTTATTGTATGGGTAAATAGGCCATAGAGCAGATTTTTTAGCATTCTCGAGAAAACATAAGTTCAACTTTTCGCGGTCTATGGCAAAATTGGCCTATTGAGGACAATTGACTCCCCTGAAGGTCTCAATGTGGAACCGAGTTATAGTTGAAAAGTGCTATCAAATTAGTACGTTACTTTAAATAGCTGGCATTGTATCTAAACAGAAACAAATACAAGATAGTCAATGGAATTAAGGTTCATCGTCCAGTCCATAGCAAAACGTTAAGTTCTAAATAAATAATTAAAGAATAACCGTAAATTAAGGAAAATGCTGGATTAATGTTTTTTGTTTCTCTTTGACAGGGAGTGGTGGATGGGTTTTCTGCTGAACTTGCTGCACTAGAGAGGGTGCTGGCTCTTGTTGACGCTCGGGTGCTTTTTCTTTGCTTCGGCATTTTGCGAGCCTGGTGAAACTCGAAGAGGCAGATTTTTCTTGTGATTTATTCTTAAAGCCACGCTCGCGTTGTGGTGTATTATTTAGCTTATGGCGTATTATGATTGNTTTTTCTCTGCGAATACACATGATATAACAATGAGACTTACCTCAATTGTTCTTTGGACAATGGGCTTTTCAAATATAACAATGGTAATTAATTAGTCACGTGATTCGTTGCTAGGCGACCAACAACAATGGAAAATTGGCAAATTTAGCTTCTTCACAAGAAAAATTCTATTTAAATACTTACTCAACCGATTTGAATGCAAATGGTCTTAAATGATAGAAAACAGATAGTAGAATCAAATTTATACCTTGAAGCAATTTTAAGCATCTATTTATAGATCAATTAGCACCTAATTAGCTCTCTGTTCTCCGGACAGACCATTACTGCAGTTTTTTCATAGAATTATTTCTTTTTCCATCCCATATCAACTCAATATGCATGACACAAGCAAGATAAGACTAATGTGCAACAAAAATTTCAATTCATTCACTTCTTTATTCGAAAAATGACGTCATAAATGTAAATGACGTCATATATATTAAATTTTGCTGATGTCAGCAAATAATAAAAAGTTAAATATCAAATGAAAGCTCTCATCATGATCAATCGAATGATACATGTTTCAAATAATTCAGACTAGAAACAAAGAAGTTATGGATGTTTCAAGCTTTTTTTGTTGACCACTCTCCAAATATGGTGCTATTGTGGTCACCTGACCGATTTTAGAACAATGAAATATTGAAATTGTAATTGGCAACTAAATTTCATTAAAAGTCACAAAGATTTGGTTGTCATATCTAGTGTTGTTTAGGCGCAATGTAGCAAAGTTTGGTTGGGGGGGCGAAAAACGCCCCCCCCCATGTGAAATAGGGTTAAGGGCTTTCGCCTGTCCGATTTGGGATTTCCGCGCAATCCGCAGAAGAGATCTACTTAATCCTTATGTGAGTAGGACAATCAGAGCGCATTGAATTCGGCCTAACATACTGTCAGATTGAGCAATCCACAGAAGAGATTCACTTAATCCTTATGTGTGTAGGAAAATTAGAGTGCATTGAATTCGGCCTACTATACTGTCAGATCCCTTTGAATATTAGAAACAAGCAACAAATTAGCCCACTCGCAGAATTAATTGTATTCATGTTATACATGAATTTTATTTATCTATACTTGTACCTGTGAGCCAATTGAAAGAGATTTTCCCTTTGCTAGTATTCCCAACCAAACTTTGTTACATATTCACAAACTACACAAGGTATGACAACCAAACCTTAGTGACTTTTAATGAAATTTAGTTGCCAATTATAATTTCAATACTTCTTTGTTCTAGATTTGATCACGTGACCACAATAGCACCATATTTGGAGAGTGGTTGACAAAAATGAGCTTAAAACGTCCGTAGTTTAGTTGTTTCTTGTTGGATTGACTTGAAACATGCATCATTCGATTGACCATAATGAGAGCTTTCATTTGATATATAATTTTCCATATTTGCCGACATCAGCAAAATTTAATATCTATGACGTTATTTACATTTATGAAGTCATTTTTCTGATAAATAAGTGTATGAATTGAAAATTTTGCAGCAAATTAGCCTTATCTTGCTTGTTTAATGCATTTTGAGTCAATATGGATTGGAAATAGGAATAGTACTATGAAAAAATGGAAGTGACAATCTGTCGGGCGAACAAAGAGATAATTAAATGCTAATTGTTCTAAAACTAGATGCTTAAATTTCTTAAAAGTATATATTTTGAATCTACACGGTGTTCTCTATTATTTAAGACCATTTGCATTAAAATCGGTCAAGTAATTAATTCAATAGAATTTTTCTTGCGAAGAAGCCATCAATTTGCCAATTTTCCTTTGTTTTTTGGTTGCCTTGCCTAGCAACGAATCACGTGACTAAGTAATTGCCATTGTTATAGTTGAAAGGCTTATTGTCTAAAGAAAAATTGAGGTAAGTCTCATTGTTATATCCTTTGTAGTTCCACAGAAAAAGAGGGGGCGGAAAGCGCCCCCCCATGCCAAAATATAAAAAAATACCCCATTTGAAATAGGGTTAATAAAGGAAGGTTCTTATGTGCGGGTTTTTAATGTATGCTAAATATTCTGCACTTCAAATTTTATAAACATAATACAAACAAAACGACGACGTATCCACAATCTTGGTATCAAATATAATCCTTTAACTTCAGAAACTTCCTCATTTCTAAACTGTGTAGTCTAAATTTTGATAACTTTGGTTCCAANAGGCTTATTGTCTAAAGAAAAATTGAGGTAAGTCTCATTGTTATATCCTTTGTAGTTCCACAGAAAAAGAGGGGGCGGAAAGCGCCCCCCCATGCCAAAATATAAAAAAATACCCCATTTGAAATAGGGTTAATAAAGGAAGGTTCTTATGTGCGGGTTTTTAATGTATGCTAAATATTCTGCACTTCAAATTTTATAAACATAATACAAACAAAACGACGACGTATCCACAATCTTGGTATCAAATATAATCCTTTAACTTCAGAAACTTCCTCATTTCTAAACTGTGTAGTCTAAATTTTGATAACTTTGGTTCCAACTACACTACTGTAAAACTGTTTTAGCCAAATTGCTTAGCTCACGTTTAACAGTTCAAAGCGTTCTGACGTCACGTTCAACGCGAGAATTAGGCTGCCCTATTGTTTTCTCGCCTCTGAATCGTGACTACCCTCCTTATCGTGTACTCGTGGAAAAAATGGAGACGCACGCAGGCGACATTTGGCCTATATAACTAAGATGTTAATTGAATTGACAGCCGAAACAAAAGTCTGAATGTGGAAAAAAGTTTGTCATTTGATTCAGGAGACAGTAAGTTTGTTTTCTAACCTTAATTTTACAAACCCCGGAATTGTCCTTTAACGTTTCAATGCATCGTTTGACGTTTGTTCCTAGCTACAACAGAGTAGACATGTCAGAGGTTTTCTAAGAGCTTCTTGGGAAGTGTGAATAAGTTTGCTGGCAATTTCTTTACACAAGTTTGGTTTCGCATCTCAGGTGTCAATGGTTTTTTGCATAATAGTTGTAGTTTCCCTTCTACAAAAAATGAGCGAGAAGCTATCTCTTCAACTAACCCATAATAAACGTCAGAATTTGATTCGACTGAAGCTTGTCTCCAAATTGAAAGTACAGTTTCAGAGACGTTTAAAGAGAATCAACGGACTTAAAAGCCCCGCGCGGAAGGGTCTGGGTATTCTATTATTAGCCTATTAGCCTATTGTATTTGATGATTTCAACACGTGCGTGGATATTGTTTAACCAGAGGAACAATAGCGTACGTAGGGGTTTTCTTTGTCCTATTTAAAGATGATCTCCACTTAGCTCCGTTGATTCACTTTAAAGTGAATGCCCTGAGCTATAAGGCGCCCGTCTATAAATTGGATAAAGAAAAACCAAAACACGCCATTGTTTTCTTTGGCTTTGCTTTCTTTACCCACTTGCTGGATTATCAAATACAATAGGTTATTTATAAACCTACGAGATTTCATCTTTTAACTCAGGTTATTCTCTTTAACTTTGAACTGCTGGTATTTTTCGCAATAACATAATAAAAGACAGATAAGCTTTGCAATATAAACTGTACATTTGTGTCGAATGTGGATGGAGTCCATTAAAATCGTAAAGTTTCAGACGCTAAATGTTTCAGATGAACTTTGTTCCCTTGTCTGAATTACCTTTAAAAGCGTCCGAAAATTTGCTTGCCTAAACCTATTGCTTACGGGCCCTTACGATACTCGTATATTAACGGACTTCAAGCGAAAGATTATATCGATACGCTGCAAAAAGGATCCCACTTTTCAAAAAGTGCCCGTTACTTCTTCGTCCGAATTTTTCCTTCCGAAAAATTTTGATGCTAATGTACTATCTTTGAGGAGGGAGGGGATAGGCTCAGAGAAAAAAGCAAAAGAATTCTCCATGCCTTCTTAAAACTGAATTCACATTTTAATCGTTTCTATCACCGTTCTGCTGTCCTGGTAAGACAAGCGTCTGATCCTGAGTCCTGAAACACGAGCACTTCGGAAAACTTAAACAAAATGCTTCAAATTTGAGCTCGTCTTAACAAGCGCTACGAAAATGGCTCGGGATGGTTCCGTAACAAAACAACTCAAAGAAGGTTACGAAAATAGTACCTTTAAATGTAAGATTACAACCTGCGATGGTTGACGTCAAATTTGGCATAACAATCCAATGTCATGTGATCGCTCCATCCACATCTGTAACACCTGATAACGCTATCGTCAATCAAGTCGCCATCGAAATCTCTGACGGCAAAACATTCCTAGAAATCATGGTTAGTGCGACCACATCGATAACACATTGAATTCGCGACCATTCGAGGGCTGTGAGACTCGTCTGAAGAAGATGCTTCTGATTGTTGAGGTTCAGACATGTAATCACGTGCTTCTAAGAATAACGAAAATATAAAGATTATTAAAATTGACAACGAAGGATGAAGAAACAGGATCAATATTAAAACCAATCCAATGAAGGGCAGTTTATGGTTCTTCGGACCAGATTTGAGCAATTCTTTCAAATTCTTCAGTATTTTCCCACTCCAGATTTCTCCATTTCGTTGTCAAAATTATTGCCAAAGAGGCAACATGTTACTCTCGAATTGGGAATAGACGTCTCCCCCTGTTTAGTTTTTTTTTAATCCATCCAGAACATCTTTATTCCAGACCCCCTATCTATCGGTTTTGAGCTTCTTGGAATGAGAAACATGTGTAATCATGTTTCTTGAAATATGACTCGAAATTTATTTTTCGTTTTCAATGGTTTTTTATGATCTTCACTTGTTTTTTATCTTATTAACATTGAAAAAAATGATCTTATTGATTGATTGATTGATTGATTGATTGATTGATTGATTTCAAAACATGATTGCCACAAGACAGACATTGAAAGGTACCATGATTGTTTTCAAGACCGATTCTTTTAAAAAATGGAATCAGTTTCTACTTTTGAGCAGCATACCTTTTCTGCAAGCAAAAAAGTGACTGAAAAATGTTACTACAAGCAGAACCTAATGCAACAATATCGTACACACAGTTAATTCAATTACCTTCACTAGACCAGATCTTTAATTCACTTTCTGGTTTTGGCTTTGTCGAAAAACCTTGATCAGTCTTGTCCTCCAGTCTAGCTCTCTTTGCATCATTTGCTCCTCTCTCGTTAGTTTCTTTGTATGATCCACGGCCCCCTGAAAAGCAGTTCTGATGGACTGACGGGGCTACCGTGCCTAAATAAATAAAAATGAATGAAATGAATGAATGAATCGTTTAGAATCTCTTTGCTTTATATTTTCAATGAATCCACCAGTGCCACCTGTGGCAAAATTTATATTTAAAATTCACGTTAAAGTGCTTATTACAATTTTTGGATGAAAATCATGAACCTGATTCAGTAATCTTCAAATACTAAGGGTTACTTTCTGACTCACTGGTCCTTATTTGAAGTTCTAGAATTTAGTAAGTTGTTTAGAGACACAATCGCAAACGTTTGCGTCCGAAAATCTCAACGAGACTCTTCGTGCATAAAGTAGAGACTTTGCACATTCTGAAAATGTATTTACTATTTTCGTATGACTTCTAGAAGTATGGGAAAACAGTGAAAGGAAAATTTAAATTTTTACACTCACACATTTTTACGGAACGTGCGCATAGGACAAAGAATAATTCCGTGTTGTAAGTTTCTTTTCTTAAATCTCGGTTAATTAAATTTTCGGCGATTGTGTCTCTTTAAGAATCTACTAAATTTTACTAACTGTGAATAAATGCAACAAATGAAATTCCCACTTCCTTTCACATCCATACTTTATTTGGTGGCATGTAAGTTTTAACTGCTTTCCCCTTACAAAGTCTTCTAATTGCAAAGGTTGTCGAGAAAGGACAGGAAAATGCTGGACATCATTGGTTAGGCCCAACGGCCAACCAAATACACAGACAGTGTTTAGGCAGTGTTCTGCCTTTACTAGGATTATTGAAAAGTTGTATAATAACCAAAGAACTATATGTCTAATAATTGCAGAAAATGATTCCTTGGCAGAAGATGATTTGCTTTTATCAAGTACTGTTTCCAAGGGCTATCCATTAATTTGCTTCAATCAAGGAATTTTTTAAAGGGTCAAATTGTAATGTTTTTACATGTGCATTTCATTTTTACCTCTAGTTTGAGTACTAGAACCTGGAGCACTTGACTTCGTTGATGAACTTTTGCTATTGTCACCATTCCTCCCACCATTTGTTTGTTTGTTTGACGATGTAGGGTCCCGACTCTCGTCGATCAGTTTCATGATTTCATTTTCATCATCGGACATCTTACACATGGTCTCTTTGTCGACTCTGGTAGCCCCCTCTTCTAAGTGTATTGGGATAACCTCCGATGTTCCTTTCAACACATCATGAATTTTAAGATCACCAATTACATATTTCACAATACCAAATAAGTGATCTTTCGTCATTTCTTTTGTAACGAGTTCTGCATCAATCTCTAGCCCATACTTCAATTCTGTGATTCCTTCGGTGTCTATCTTCTTAATACTGGTCTTCAAATGTTCTGCCTTTACTAGGAACGACAGGTCACCTCCTTTGCAGGCAGATTCAAGAGTTCTATCAATGCTTGAGATCTTTTGTTGCTTTCTTCTAATTGCATCAATCTTTGGCTGCAAGCTTGATTGAAATTCCCAAAGTTTCTTATGATATGATGACATTAATTGTTGTTCAACTGAATCCAAGGATTCTGTAACTTGCTTTAAAATATTCGTCTTTCTTTCCTTGATAGTTTTTCTTAATACTTCCTCTTGTCCCTCGATTTTTTTAAGGCAATTAGAAAATGCTTCATGCATTTTCTTGTCAGCATTTCTGAACTTAGGACTTGTAGAGCTAATGCAATATTTAATTGTACGATACATGTGGCCTCGTCCTTGATCAAGTGTTGAATTTTTATGTTGCTTGTGTTCTCCAAGGACGCAGTCTGTACAGATAAGTTGTTGACAATCATTGCAGAAGTACTTCAAACGGAGTGAATGCTTCTTACATAAGAGGATGCTCTTTCCGCTTTCTCCTTCTTTTAGGAGTACAATAAAGTGCTCTTTTCTCTCTGCTTGACTGTTGTGTTTATCTAAACACTCCTGACAAAGGGAGGCATCGCAGGAGAGACATTTGTAAACAGCATTTTTATGGTCAGTGAAACGACAATTTTGGCAAATTTCAAGCACAATTTCTTTGGCTTTAGGCCTAGCTTTCTCCAGCACAGCCAACTTGGAGACAATTGCAGCATCTTGTTGCAGGCTTTGGATGGTCTCATTTCTATGAAAATGGTGGACCTCACGACAAATAGGGCATTTTATGTTGGCCCTTCGTTCTTGATTTGCTTGCAGAAATGGGAGAGGGAGAGGGCGAACCAGTGGCTCCAGACAACGACCACAATGGCTGTGTCCACAATTCAGTGTTGCTACATCTTTTATTCTGTGGAGACAAATTGAACACATACATTCCTCTTCCAATGCTTTCAAATTCCCATCAGGATCCATCTCTTTATGACACAGCGACAGGAAGCAAGTTCTTCGCGGTTATGGGCAATGAATACGGGTCGATTAAGAAACTGGAATACGTGACAAATTGCAATTCCTGTCCTACTTGCGATAAAAATATTTCGGACACTGAGGATGACTCGATATGTTCTAACATGTGAGGCCTCTGGATCCACTTCAATTGTAGCGGATTGTCAAAAAAACAGTTTATACAACTGGGAAATGATGACTCACAGTGGTTTTGAAAACAATGTGCTAATGAAGCATATCCTTTTCACGGTCTTGACACTCAAAAGTTTCGTAATTTCATTTGTGAATCACAGGTTAGATTGAAAGCTTTATGTCGCTATATAAATCTGATGGCAGACATTAGATCATTTGTCACAAGTGTGCGTACGGTGCGGAGCTCACGAAAGCGCGGTTTCTTTTGATGTTTGTTGATTGTAATTTTCCATAACACATAAAACAAAGGGATTTGATTACCGTCTCCCATCGCTTTGAATGACAACTGACAAAGCGAGGCTAGGAATTGTATTTATAGCGAGATAAAAGCTTTAATGAATCTCCTGTGGATTTTATCAAACAGTTATCATTCAAAACTATTTGCTCTGTGTGTTCCCGGCGAGTAATTAATCCGTCTAAAGGCCTTCCGTGCCACCATTGTCGGCTATTACTAAAATAGGGAACGGGAAACCGGAGAACGGGGAATCGGGGAATATGGAAACGGTAAAGAGATATCGGTATCTGGGGTTTGTGGTATCTTCAACAACTACTATATACACGTCTACTGCACAAAACTCAAGAAAATCCACCAAGGGATCTAGCCAGAATACTCGGAATTCATATTGACAACAAACTCTCCTTTGACCATCACGTCTCGAAACTTTGCCAAAAAGCTAGCAATAAACTTTATGCACTTGCTCGCATATCCCCGTATATGGATCAGAACAAACTAAGAAGCTTAATGAGGGCATTTATTACCAGTCAGTTTCAATACTGTCCTTTAATCTGGATGTTTCACAGCAGGCAGCTTAACCAAAAAATCAACAAAATACAGGAAAGGGCCTTGAGAATTACATATAAGGACACCGAATCTTCTTTTAGTGAGCTATTACAGAAGGACTGTGCAGTTACTGTTCATACAAAGAACTTGCAAATACTTATGATCGAGATGTACAAAACTAGAAATGACCTGAATCCTTCATTTATGCAGGAAATATTCTGTGAAAATACAATTCACTACAATTTGCGTAACAATAACGAATTTGTTCAACCAAGGGTAAGATCAGTCAACAACGGGACAGAAAGCGTCCGATTTAAAGGTCCGCAGCTGTGGCAAACGTTACCACCAACGATACGGAATTCAGAATCCCTTTGTCAGTTTAAAACGAAGATAAAAAATTGGTACGGAGAAAATTGTCCTTGCAAATTATGCCGCATTTTTATTCAGAATTTGGGCTTTTTATGATAAATACTTTTACCACATTTTTATTCCAAACTTGGGCTACTTATGATAAATGTTTNATTCCTCCCAAAATCCTTAAATCTAATTCTGATATATGTGTGGAGCCCTTGACGCAAATCTTTAATGATTGTATTGAAAATTCGACCTTTCCCGATGAGCTTAAGTGCGCAGATGTCACATCTCTTCCCAAGAATGGACCAACCAATACCAGGACTAACTTTAGGCCAATTAGCGTTCTGCCGACAGTCTCAAAACTGTTTGAAAGAATAATGGATAAACAGATAGTTACTTATATTACACCCTTTTTATCGTCACTTCTCTGTGGTTTTCGAAAAGATTACAGTGCTCAACATGCGCTCGTAAGACTCCTAGAAAAATTCAAAATTAGCCTTGATGAAGGTGGTAAGGCAGGGGCTGTATTGATGGATCTCTCCAAGGCATTTGATTGTATCAGACATGATCTTTTGATTGCAAAATTGCATGCCTATGGTTTTTCTCACGAAGCATTAACACTCATTAACGATTACCTCACAAACAGACAACAGAGAGTTAAGGTAAATGGTTCCTTCAGTTCTTGGAAAGACCTAAAACGCGGTGTTCCTCAGGGATCAGTTTTAGGCCCTCTGTTGTTTAACATATACATCAATGACCTCTTGCTTTTTATTCAAAACTCAGATATCTGTAATTATGCAGATGATACTACAATCTATGCTTGCGATAAGAACCTAGATAACATAACTCATAAGCTTGAAAATGACTGTAATGTAGCCTTAAAATGGTTTGCCGACAACTTTATGAAATTAAATGCAGATAAATGTCATCTTTTGGTTCTTGGGGAGAGATGTGATGATCCAATTACTGTTAAGATTGGAAATACTGATGTCGTTAATAGCTCTGAAGAGAAATTACTCGGAATTCATATTGACAACAAACTCTCCTTTGACCATCACGTCTCGAAACTTTGCCAAAAAGCTAGCAATAAACTTTATGCACTTGCTCGCATATCCCCGTATATGGATCAGAACAAACTAAGAAGCTTAATGAGGGCATTTATTACCAGTCAGTTTCAATACTGTCCTTTAATCTGGATGTTTCACAGCAGGCAGCTTAACCAAAAAATCAACAAAATACAGGAAAGGGCCTTGAGAATTACATATAAGGACACCGAATCTTCTTTTAGTGAGCTATTACAGAAGGACTGTGCAGTTACTGTTCATACAAAGAACTTGCAAATACTTATGATCGAGATGTACAAAACTAGAAATGACCTGAATCCTTCATTTATGCAGGAAATATTCTGTGAAAATACAATTCACTACAATTTGCGTAACAATAACGAATTTGTTCAACCAAGGGTAAGATCAGTCAACAACGGGACAGAAAGCGTCCGATTTAAAGGTCCGCAGCTGTGGCAAACGTTACCACCAACGATACGGAATTCAGAATCCCTTTGTCAGTTTAAAACGAAGATAAAAAATTGGTACGGAGAAAATTGTCCTTGCAAATTATGCCACATTTTTATTCAGAATTTGGGCTTTTTATGATAAATACTTTTACCACATTTTTATTCCAAACTTGGGCTACTTATGATAAATGTTTTTAGATTTCCGTTTTATATTGTATACTTTG
Organism: Aurelia aurita; assembly: GCA_004194415.1. Lineage (NCBI taxonomy): Eukaryota > Metazoa > Cnidaria > Scyphozoa > Semaeostomeae > Ulmaridae > Aurelia > Aurelia aurita. Next base: position 51,438 of record REGM01000167.1, read on the forward strand.
ATAACTTGTAAATATTTTACTCACTACTTTCTTATGTAGTATTGTATATAAATTGTTTTAACGTTGGAATTAATTAGCTACTATTTATTTAGCTATTGTATTTTTAATCCAACGATAAATAAATCGATAATAAAACTCAGTCAAATGTGCAGTTTGTGAAAAATTACTGAAATGGGGAATATGGAGACCAGAAGCTTTACATCTTGGCCCCAAAGTTTCAAAATTTCAACAACCTAACTCGTATTTTTAATGTGGATTCTACAATCGCGCAGATTAAAAATTACTAAAACGGGGAATCGGGGAATCGGGGAATATGGAAACTACATAAGCTATGAGAAAATTTCAAACGGCAGCATCGACCTCTCCTCAGAACTAAGTCAATTCTCAAGTTTCATGCTTATACCTTGTATAGCTTAGCCATAGCAGAGCTCGAAAGTTTGGATTTTTCATCATTTTAAGAACATGAAGCCATTCAATTTTGGTCTGCGCGACACGACTTGGTGTCATGTCCTCGTGCAGCTTATTTCACAGCGTTAATGGCATCTCTCGTGGGTATGTCGAACAATGTTGAGGCTATTGAAAACGTCCTTTATCCGGGCGATATTAAAGAGTTGGTATTGTTCATCTTCCTGTGAAAAAATATTCCCATTCAGCTCTTTAAATAATTTTGAATTAATTGCTGAGGGATTTAATTCCAATGAAACTTGTCCATGTGTTACTATCACACACGAGCTAAATGAACTAGAACTCACCCAAACAGTTTCAGAGCTTGACTTTAATAGACTTGAACTAAACAACGCTCATCCTAATTCAAATAATGACATCGATGAAAATGTGAACCTCAAGTGTAACTTTAAATACTACTCGACGCATGAATTTCATAAATTGCAACGTAAATTAAAAGCATTTAAACACATGCCTTTTAGTCTGATACACACAAACATTTGCTCAGTAAATAAAAACATCAATAATTTAGAAATCCTTCAAACAACACTCGAACATAACTTTGACCTTATAGCCCTTTCAGAAGCTTGGATTACGAAAGAGAATGAAGCTACAACTAGAAACCTGCATTTAATTGGCTATCAGAATTATCATGATACTACTGGTAATAGTCTAAAAGGTGGTTGTGGTTTTTTCGTTTCCAAAGGTATTACATTTATACCTAGAGAGGACCTAGACTACTCCTTTGTAGGAAAAGATTTTGAATTTGAAGCAAACTGGATTGAAATTACCACTTCACCAAAATCAAGTTACGTGATAGGCGTAATATATCGTCATCCAAGAAAAAAACAGAGGATAAATTTATTGATTATTTAACCAACACGGTCCTACGTAAGATCAGAAAAGAAAATAAAACCTTATTCATTACTGGTGACTTCAACATTAACCTGCTTCAGTATGACACAGACACATATACAGACAACTTCTTAAATCTGTTACTCTCAAATTTTTTCCAACCTCACATAATTCAGCCTTCTAAAATTGTCAGTAACCAAAAACCTACACTAATTGATAATATTTTTCTTAAAGGCATTGAGTCCATATAAATACATGAGCGTATATGCTATCCTGAATTTTTGCTGACAAACTGCTGATGGCATTTTGTTATCGCACAATAGCGGTAACGTCAATAGCAGCGAGAAACAAACACTTTTTAATCCTTCTATTATTCTCAGGAATTTCTTTGGTTTAATTTCGATAGAGATAAAATGACAACTTTTGTTTGACGTTTGAAAAGAAGTTGATATTGGTCATGAGTGGGCTATTTATGCGGACTCAATGCTTTTAATTCAATAGAATTTGATACTTTTAGCGGCAATCTGACCTCTAAAATCTGACCTCTAACTTCATATTCTGTCAAAACTTATATGTTAAATCATCTAAGGGTACGAAAAGTTTCTCTCGTGACTACAGTAACTTTAACGCTAACTCATACATCAGCGATTTAAGGAAAGTAGACCTCGTTAAAAGTAAATCAACGGGGTTAAAAGACAACTTAGCTAGGGGGACTGGGTCCATGTAAATAGAACCTATTGTATTTGATGTTTTCGATCGATGAAAACAATAGGAACATAAGTGGCGCGTGCTGTTCTTTTGTGCTATGTTTAGACAAGATCGCTATATTGCACTTCCTGTTGATAGAAGTTAGGTTTTGTTATGTTAAACGCGAGGGTACAAAATAGCTTTTGAGTGAGGTATACTCTCTTAAGCAATAAAGTTGCCTGGAAAATAACATTTTACAAGCTTTGCCAATTATTTTGATATGGTTAGAATCCCTACATTCTTACGCATCGAATGATGTATAGTTAGAAATATTTTTTCACAGTTCTATATAGAAGTCCTAGCCAGAGTCAAGCAGAGTATGAAGAATTTACAAAGAATTTTGACCTAATGTTATCCAAGATGGCTGCTGAAAATCCTTACTGTGTCATTATAACCGGCGATTTTAATGCTCGTTCCCCCCAGTGGTGGGAAAATGATTTAGAAAACGACTTTGGTAAAGTCTTTGAACCCTTTACATCAGATCTTGGCCTCCATCAATTAATTTCTGAACCAACTCATTTCATGGGCGAATCTAGATCATGCATAGATCTAATATTTACCGATCAGCCAAATCTATTCATAGAGTCTGGGGTCCACCCTTCCCTTCATGAGCAATGCCATCATCAAATTATTTATGGCAAAGTAAGCATTGACAATTTAGCACCACCTCCCTTTAGTCGAAGAATATGGTTTTACGACCGTGCCGATATCTCTTCAATAAGGAAAAGTATAGAAATGTTCCGGTGGCGTGAAACTTTGGACGAGGTCGTTTGCCCCAATCTGAAAGTTGAATTATTAAACGAAATAATACTAAATATTTTTTCCAACTTCGTACCAAATAAAATTACCACAGTTAGGCCACGGCAGGCACCTTGGATAACACAGTCTATCAAAAACTTTATTCGCAAAAAGAATAGGGCATACAAAACATTTATCAGAAATGGTCAACCAGAGGATAGGCGAGAGAACATCCAGAACATGATATCGCAGGGTTCATCGTTAATCGAAGATGCGAAACAAAGATACTTCACGAAAATAGGGCAAACTCTTTCGAATCCAACTACTGGTAGAAAATCTTACTGGGCTTTGATAAATAAGATTTTGAACAAAGCTAAAGTCCCGGTGATTCCTCCCTTACTAGAGAACGACATTTTTGTGCTAGATTTTACTGATAAGGCTCAAATATTTAACGATCATTTCATGCTCCAATGTACTACCTTAGATACTGGGAGTGAAATTTCATCCGATGTTCCATTATGTGCTCCACCCTTGACAAATGTCCACATAACCGATGAGAAGATATTGCGGATTATTCGTTCATTAAATCCAAGCAAAGCGCATGGTTGGGATAATGTTTCNCAACCCGGTTTTTGCCGAGGTTTATGCATTTATGCAAGAAACCCCAGAAAAAGCCACGTTTTTGGGACATAGCTGGTCAGCATAAAATTTCAGATGCTCTAGCAGAATTTCTGATGCTGTTTCCTCAACATCTTAAGGCTTTTGACATCCGTTTGACGTAACGTATGTCCTTTAAATTTCCAGGGAAAAGCCAATTTTTGCCGAATATCGGGTGCACTGTTGTGACCTCTGTTCCATGTTTTTCTGAAATCCCACTCGGTTTTTGTATTTGTAATTGTGAAATACGTATTTTGAGTTAATTGGTGTTACCTCTGTCCTTAGTATTTGTCGGATCCCACCCAGTTTTGAGCAGTTAGTTCAATATGGTCCATGAATTTACAGAAAAAAAGCCAAAAAACTTGGAAAAAATTTGTTGCCCATTGATTTGAAGAAATAAGCGAAGAATTTTCTTAAATAATTATGATCAAGAAAAAACCAGTGCTGACAGCGCGAAAACAACCAGTTTTGGGGACAAACCTTGCCAAATTATCTATTGTACAGTACTATTCAGGAGAAAAGCCAAACTTACTGAAGGCAAAAAGAGAAAAAAGCCAAGTTTTGGGACAAACCTGGAACCACTGTCCCCATAGGACATGACCACCCCTGGGTGGCCCCATGGTGGTCTCTTCGCGAACCGTTCTCTGTCTGACGGCAGCCAGGGCCGTCGAGAACCAGCTCGGGCTTACGGGAACGGGCATGAAGGGGGGGTTTGGGGGTGCGGCCCCAAGAAAATATTCCTTGACCACGCCCTTCAAGCTCCCGGTAAATGAGGGAAAACCTTTTTTTAATTACAGTTTTAAAAAAATTGCTTAAAAATTCCCTGTCAAGGTTATGCAAAGAATGATTTTAATGAATCAAGGTCACCTTTTTGGGTTTGTAAAATAAAAATATCAATGCGATGGTTTGCAACACTCAAAACAATACTTTATGGGCTTTCGTGTTTTCAAAGTCATGCATAATGTCCTTAAAGTCAACGGTTCTTGTAATTTCACTCAATAACACAATCGATAACGACTTCAGGGTCCGCCATAACCTTCAAGATCACTTCACGATGTTCAGACATTTTCCCGCCAAAACAATTGTTGTAGTCTGGAAGTACACAATCGCTGCGGGATATCGCACAAGAGACAGAAAAATGTAACTATCTATTTACTACGACCGCGATAATGCCAAAAGACACGATCCAAGACCGAAAAACCGTTCAATTTTATATCAAAAACCGCAAAACCGACCCAAATAAAGCCAAAAACCGTTCACCGAGACACTGTTCAAAACCGAAAAACCGTGCTATTTTACGGCGAAAACCGGAAAACCGAACAAAAAAATGGGTGAAACCGCGTAACCGTAAAACCCAAACACCCCCTCTAGTTTCTCCTACATGACTTTCTTCCGACCTGTACATCTTTTGAATACTGCCAAATATTCGTTTCACAGAAAACACGACAAAAAACAGTCAGTAGTGCAATGGAAATGATATCTCCGCTAGTCAGAATTCGACTAAGTTATAAATACATCTTGTGCTGTTTCATGAATGCATAAGTAAATTGTGTAACACTCGGTAGGCGAGCAAACTTACGAAGCTTTATTGAGACCATACTTAACAAAAAGCATCTTCCGTAACTTACAGAAAAATCTGCTAACCGACTTTTTAACAGACCCTGGGATGTGGGCTCCAATTGACATCACCTGGAGGAGTTCAGTCACATCAAGGGTTTCTGCAAAAGGGCATGTGAAATGGCTATGGCTCTGAAGTGTAGGCCTTGTATCCCCCCCCCCTCCAAAGCCCCCCCATGCAATGAGTATGAAAATGCTACTTACTAAAAGGAATCAATTTCGAAGGAGATAGACTGTCATTCTAGCCATTCGTAAAAGGGAGTTTCATTGCTGGATGCTACCAAATGAAGCAAAATTTATAATTTTGATCCTATCTTCTAAAGACTTGGAGGGTAGTTGACTTCCATTGACTGTAATTTTAAGAATCTTGGCATTGAGCCCCTTCGACCCTGACTGGACCTAATCAGGTGACCGATGTCAATGGGAGCACCCTCCAGGTCAGGGTAAAACCCTTAACTACTGGCTTCGATAAGCTACTGGTCTTTTGTCATCTTTGTACAACAAGGAAACTGTTAAAACTGTCCATACCGATAAAGTACATACATCAAAATAACTGGTAAACTCTTAATGATATCTACTGATACATAAAGCAAAACTATCTTAAATCTTTCCACCAGAGCTTGGAGTCCTCAGAACTTTCAGAAAATGTACTCAAATCTGATGTGTTCTTATTGCACGCTATAAACAACGCCTCATTGTACAAGAGCATTTTTCAAGGCACAACTATAAACGAACCCTTGACATGACCCCGAGAGAGGACGGATGCTATGGTAATATTCTACCCCGGGGGGGGGGGGGGGGG
>REGM01000167.1:57356-78359 GCA_004194415.1 Aurelia aurita
ATTAAGGCCTGACAGGGGGGTCCGGTCGGTTTGAGGGTCTTACCAAATGGCTACCAAATGGCCCAATCTAGAGAAATAACACTACCACTTGGGGGTATTCTAAGTAATTGCTACCCTTTCTAGATAGTGGATGATCTTTTTAGTTCAGAACAGTAAAAAACGCGCCTAACCATGCCATATGCCACGAAGCCATGCCAGTTTCCCCGCCAAGTGTCTCTTTCTCGTTTTTTCTCTCAAAACGAGACTGAAAAATGTACAACAACAACAACAACTTACAAACAATTGTTATTAATGGATGCTACCAAATGGCATAATTTTGGTTCTTATGCTACCATTTGGAGGTCATTGTCAAAACACACTACCATTGGAGGGTATTTTTTAAAATTTTAGCTGTGGCCCTCTTTGACCCTGACTGGACCCCCCTGTCAGGCCTTAAGGGGAGTACCCCCCCCCCGGGTATTCTACAAACTTCATATTCTCTGCCTTTGGCAAGAGGATATTTTTCTTTAAAAACAAATGGAAGCTATAGCAAGCAATGCGGGTGAACGAGGGAACTAAAAGAATAGAAGGTATTTTTATGTCGTTCCATCGTTTTGGCATTCCGTAAAAACCGAATATTTCTTCAAGGATGCACCGAGAGGCATTAAAAACTGGTTAAACGCGTTGCGCGGGGAGGAGGGCTACGAGAAGAGCGCAGTTTTCGTGACAGTCCTCGTTAACCTCCGGTCCAATGATGTACAAAAAGATGCGAAGTCTCGTTTGATGATACAAAACAACATGTGGGTGCCCTAGGCTATCATACAGGAGATATTCCCCTGGGGGGCTACTCGGAAGGATTTGGACATGGATGCTCGTGCTATATCTGGGTTTGAAATTTGGCCTTAAGTTATGTTTTTCAGTTCCTAAAATTTGGCGTTATTTTTGTGGGTTTCGATAAATTTTTGTGGGTCTAGATACTAACTTGTTATTTATTTGGGTTTGCGAGTCTTCATATACTTTTTGGGTCTCAAATGAGCATTCTTGTCCAAGATTTCACAAAGTACCCCCCCCCCCCTGGGAGATACTCTAGGCTATCATCTGGGAGAATGCTGTTAAAAAGAAGTACCCCTAACAAGGAGCGATGTGGCCGAGATGGGATCATGAACAATTCCCTTGGGCTCTTTATGTTAGTTTGCAATGATAGGGGGTTTATAGAGGCCCGTGCAGGAATATTATAGGTTCTTTTAAATTCATTCGAAAGTTCATCCGCGCCCTAAACTCATTTTGCAGTTTTAAGATCCATTTTGGGTTGCAGAAAAATAAACACACGTTTACATGACGAGCATCAAAACTTGCAAAATTGTTTCTCTCACCTTTTCTTCGACAACATTGTTGTGCGAAATAGAATGTTAAAAATGTGTCATAATACTCCTACTGCACAGACCTTGTTCTACCTACACTTAAAACTTAGCAACAGTGCTCTTTTTGGGGTCATCCATTCCATACCCTCGAAGGCTTTTTTGTTTGATCTCCTCTAGTTTCTTGGACCATGTCTTGTAGAAGGCCATAACCTCCGTTATCATTGCATCTTCAAGCTCTTGAGCCTGTCCAGCCACTAACTCTTCGAAGGTTGTGTGTGGGCTAAGTGGACGTTCGATGACTGAAAATAAATAAGTTATCATAGAAAAACAAAATCATTTGTTGGATATTTTCGTCTTACAACAACGGAAATTTGTAAGAAAGAGTAAGAACCGAAGCAGACGAAATTAGAATATAAATACCGGGTGTCCCAAAAAATAAACAGATTTGGTCGGGCCTAGCGATGAAAATTTAGCTTTAATCAATGGCTAATCATGTTTAAAAAGTTCCTCGATAGTTGACTTGAACATAGATACCTTGTTTGATGATATAGGTGCTTTGAGTGTTGAAATATTAATTTTAAAGGTCGAATTTGCCTCCACCTCCAAACCAGAGCTTTGGCGTTTTGGCCTAAGAAATTCCTTGAAGCACAGCGAATAAATCAACAACAGCCTTGATGCCTTGATAAAGTTTGAACAAAAATTATATCATATTATATTACATTTTCTAGGACTCACCTATTGAGCAGTTTCTAATTTTCCTTGAATTTTTTACTTTAATTTTGATGTGCTTTGGGATTTTCCCAGGCCGAAAGGCCAAAGCTCTGGCTTGGAGGTGGAAGCAAATTTGAACTTTCAAGATTAATATTTCAACTCTCAAAGCACCTAAAACACTTTGCAACTCATAACCAAACCTGAAAAAGTTCCTCCACCTAGAATTTACTTCTGATAGCTTCAAGTAGAGGTTCTTAATATTCTGGAAGATGCTACGACAGTTTTTATACGCGGTTTCTTAAAATAAAAAATGAGTGCATATATATATATATACTTACTGGTTTTAGCTTTCTTAGGTTGGCGTGGTCTGTAATAAAAGTATTCCCAAGCAACACCAATGATTGTAAAGAAGGCGATCATGCCAAGGCAAGAGTAAACAGCAGCTTGAAAGATGTTGGATTTTGGGTCAAAAAGGTTGCTTGACTTTTCTTCAGCGGCGCTCTGTGATGACTCCTGTGTTGAAAAATGAGATGTAATCATATTTCGATCAGAATGACAAGGGTAAGATAGGGTAAGTTACGGTTAGGGTATTTGGTCAAATACGTTCCTAGAGATATGACATAAAGTTGGTCCGCTAAAATGCAGCCGTCCCTAAAGTAGAAACTGAGCTGGCAGCAGTATTCAGATTTATTACCCTATGGTCAGGGCTGCAACTCTGATATGCAATTTGACTGGCTAAAAATGAAAGAAAGTGGCGTAATTATCTTGTAATGCCCGCTCATTACGTAACAACTCAGATCGAACACAAACGGCATCAAATTGCTTCGTCTGCAATGGCTTCCCCTTCGATTATTTTGTCTTTTAAACTTATCTATTTACTTTCTAAAAAACGAGGGGCCTTCATCCAGCCCTGGTCATAGGGTAAGAAACCAGATAATAACTGTTTCCTTCGGGCAATACCAAAAATATGAACCCTCTATCAGCCTCTGTACAAAACCTCGCAGACTCGATCTTTTACTGACGGCTTCGGGTTAATATTTTCCAGTGTTGCTCTCGGAAACAGTTATTATAGGCTTATAGATAAAGGGGAATAAAGTCAGGCCCGCTGATAGGGGGGAGCAGAGCAGGGGACGATTGCCTTAGGCTCCGGCGTCAGAGGAGCCCCCAATTGGTCAAGAAAGAAAAAAAGAATTCGAAAAGCAGCATTTTCATTGTTTTTCGAGAGTCTAGAGGGTGTGGTGGCATAAGAATTTTCTAAAAATTGTAGAAGAGCGTCAGACCATGTCATCTTTTGATTAGGCTGAACACTTTCCATGTAATCAGGCCCTAAGGATTGCAATGAGGTATGCTTAACTGTAATCTTATAGAATATTCAAAATCATCGCATAACGAGGTTGCTCTACTTACCGGAAGTGCTTTCATCTTCTTTTGAATGACAGTTGTGATCTCACTTTCCTTTGTACTCAAAGATCGTCTCAAGCATCTTTCAAAAGAGCTGTCCTTAGCGAGTGAGTTGGTAATAGCAAATCCGTAAGCGAACTGATGGTCAAATACAGTGGCAACTCGCAATCCGGTCGATTCTGCAAGTTGGTCTTGATAAGCGCCTGCAACATAACTGTCAATCAAGCCACCAGTGATGGAGTCTTCTTTATTAAGGATAGCGTTTTTCATGGCTTCTACGGTGGATCGCACTACAAGAAAATAATTAAAGATCAACTGGAGGCCTCATCATCATCATTACGTTATTTTAAGTCGCCTGTGAAGATATCTAGCTATCTAGCTGTATTACAGCTAATTTAGGCCTAGTGAATGACCTGAACTAAACAAACAGTGTGGTCTATAAATAGGACAAAGAAAGACAATACAGGCACAGCCTCGAGATACCCTACAAATTTAATAGTTCCATGTTTGAAATACCTGACGAGAAATTCGCAATTTTTCTTGCATTGCTTTTAAATAATCAAATATGAGATCATGCCAGTTCGCTACCAGACTTACTATCTTGAGTCCCTTGCTTCCCTGTGCTCTTTGATTTGATGATGTCGCTTCGGTCAACTGTTGAGCAAGGTTTACCGCAGGGATACAAGGAACTTAGGTAATCAGTCTAGCTCATAACATACCTTTTACTTTGGCGTTGTTCTTGATTCCGTATCTTTGCTCTTCAGTATTGTGGAGGGCTACAATCTACAAAGAGAATGAAAACACATTTTCATACCGATTTGCATGGATGCACAAATTGGATGCATAGCATAGGCATGAATCTTTAAAAAAATTGCACAAATGGTTAACAGAGATGGGCAAGATACTCTACAAAATATCTTATTACAAGATACTGTTACTGCGAAAATTAAGTATCTTATTACAAGATACTGTTACTCGCGAAAAGAAGTATCTTATTACAAGATACTAGTTACTTTAAAAAAAGTATCTAAGATAACGTTTGAAGATACTAGTTACAAGATACTTTGCCCAAGGGCGCATGACCAATGTCTCCTAACATTATGCTTTATGGGTAGTACAATTTCAATTCATCGTGCATAAGTACCTCAACGATGCCTACTCGAGTGTAATTAACCACTCCTGAAGCATTTGACAATTTCCTCATGCCTCCTTATTGTGGAGACATATTGCATAGCTCCTATGCAGCGTCTTTTTTACTTTATAACAACTATTTCATATTTCACTACCTCATGAATTTTCTTTTGAGTGAAGAAACCCGAGCCTAAATCCACACCATTTTATGATTTTCCAAAAGCATCTATATCTGCTGAGTAGGGGCGCGTTGGAGACACGGATCATCGGAGCATTCTTAACTGAGAATCCAGATTTGTTGGATCTTGGACATCTTGCTTTCTTGTCCGTGGATTCATGGTGCAGCTAGCTAATGAATTACCAGGCATCATGGTTCAATGTTTCCTCCATGCGCTTTTAACACAAAGACCTTTCAATGAAACGAGCCTTGTTTGGATATAAAGATTTATATCCTTGTCTTGTTCAAAATGTAAAGAAACAGTTTCATGGAAAGCATTGCCTTTTAAAATGTTTTCTAGTCTTCTTTATTCATGAAAATGGACACACAAGTATCTTGTAACTTTGAAGAGTTTTTCAGAAGTATCTTATTACAAGATACTATTATTGAGCCAAATCATTATCTTATTACAAGATACAGTTACTGATTGCTGAAAGTATCTTATTACAAGATACTGTTACTATTTTCAGTATCTAATTACTATCTTCAAGATAAAAAGATGAGATATTGACCATCTCTGATGGTTAATGGATCTTCCGTTTAAATAATGGGTTGAAAGGAACTTCAGGTACTTTGCTATACTTAGATTTTGGTAATTTCTGATATCTTGAGTATTTTCAGAATTACAGCATTTTTCTTTTTATTGAAAGAATTCACGAAAAGCTTTGAAAAAATTTAAATCATCGGAAATCTTACAAATGTATACTCTTCATATTTCCCAAGTTAGCTAGTAGTTATGAGAGTGTTGTAAATAAATAAAAACTTTAAGAAAACATACCGTTTCACCATAGATGCTGACATCATTACTCAATGACAGAGCAGTTAACGATGTAGTTACAGTAGCAGTGAATATTGAGATAATGACCAATCCAACAAGAACCCAAAAGAAGGCAAAGACACGAGCGATGAATGATCTTGGGGCACGGTCACCATATCTATAAAAGAGATATAGTAAGTTGAAAAGTGGTTGTATGGTACAGAACTAGACGGATTGTCTATGTCCCTTGTGTCCCTGCGGTAAACCGTGCTCAGCAGGGACTCAAAATAAAACAGTGATGAAGATGACCCTGCTTACGCCCATTCTCAACTATCACCTCACAGAAACGAAATGCAGCAAGAAGTCCATTTGGCACACAGTTAAAGACGAAAACTTAGCATCCGTAAGTAGAGTAAAGTTCACACTGGCGATTAAAGCTTGAATCACAATGGAATTCGTCGAATCTTACGAGCTCATTGCCACCACAAGTTCTTGTGTGTGAGGGCCTAAATAGGGTCAAGTTTTTCAGAGTAATATTATTAGTCTCTGTTGATTGAAGCGACATCATCAAGTCGAAGAGCACAGGGAAACAAAGTAATCAGGAAATCAGTCTAGTACAGAGCTTGAAAATTGTGTTTTGTAACGAAACCATTTGCTGAATACTTTCGTTCGACACTGGTCACAGCAGATCGTGCGACAAGCTCCGAAAGAGAAGAAACGAAAGTTAAATAAGGTGCACTGTTTTGAAATTAGCCAATCAGAGAGCCCACTGAAGTTTCTTTTGGTCAATTGAAAAGTCTCAAAAACTAAATAAATCCTATTTTAATAAAATAATTGCCAACTGGCTCCGTTACTAACACATTTTCGGAAGATAACTACCAGATGGGTCAAAATAATGTATCCACTGTTTGAAAAATCGTACCGCAAAAATCCTGCAATAAATTTGTATAATTCTTAATCCATCATCATCTCATCGAGGCTTAAATCTTCATCCATTTGTATAATCCATCGTCTCATCGAGGCTTCCACTTAATTTATGCGATTTTCCACTTACTTTTTAGATGCTTCTTTTATCTCTCAAATTAGCACTTTCGTATGCCTATATATGCTTTAAGAAATAATTCTAAACACTTAAAAGTTTCTTTTCATCAATCAAATGCTCAACCGCCTCGTTTCTGTCGAGGTGAAAGCGTTCACCAGGTGAAGTCAGGTGAAGTCCTATCTTTGAGCTCTAATATTATGAGTCTTAGTGAGCAGGAAAAGTAGTTAGCGTGGTAGTAGCGACAGAATTGCAAAAAGTCCTCGACTTTCCTCCAAACATGAATTTCAGGGTTTCAACCTTCCTCATTTTAACTTAATGTAAAAATAGCGAAGAAACAGCTTCACCTTCTTAAGAAACGGTATTGACGAATCTGATATGTGTCTGTATATATATGTCCCATGATATGTGTCTATTTTTCAAAGCAAGGTTCGGGACCCTTTTGATTGAAAACTATGACCCAAATTTAGAAAGCATGACTCATCAATTGATTTGCACTCCCAGCTCAGGGGTATCTAGGTACTGTGTTCAATGGAAGCTACCTTAACAAACTGAAACATTTCAATGACATCAGTGAATCATACATTAGGTAAATATTACATGGAGTCTTTCAAATAAGCTAAGATTCTGCCACAAGAACTTTTTTTAAAGTTTTAATACTATAACCTTCCTCAAATTTTCGCTAAAACCTTCCTCCAAACCAGGTTTGTAGGTTTGTGTGGTTTTTGCGTCTCTGAGTAGCGATAACTAGGACCAAAATCACAAGGCTAGTGTGGAACGCTAAGAAAATCACGGGTGCCTCGTATCAGGTAGACAACAATTATTTTCGTGGCTAAAAATAGATGCTCACCCGACTGTCGTCATGGACACGAATGCCCACCAAAAACCTTCCCATGCTCCTTTGAAGAATGATGTAGGAAACTGATCTGGGTTACAATATGAATCCTATGAAGGAAAATCATCGATGTGAGTCTGGAAGTCCTCGAATGCTCTGTTCAGAGGTAGTTATAAAGATCCCTATCCTAGCCATTGCCAATAATGCAGGACTGGCTAGGACTGTCATCAACAGAGGTAAGTTACCACTGTTGATAGGTAATCTCCAAAATCGGCAATAACCACGAGGATTGTTTATGGTAAAGTATATTTTTATAACTAATTAAATCTTTCTTCTCCATTATAAAATTTCAAAAGACTGAACCTGAGTTGTTTTTCACTAAAATATAGCTCGAGAAACGCCTCAGATTCATCCGGTGAATATTCCTTGGCAGTAAAATGTGCATAAAATCATTGCATATCGCTAGAGTGTTCTAAATGAGGGCTGGGTGCAAATTACTGCCTCTCTATTAAAACCACTTATACCCCGCTTGATAAAGCCTATCAAATACAGTGGGTTACTTAAGCTTTTTAATTTATCGCAGTACAGCACATTCAATGGCTATTTTCAAAGATTTCTGTTTCATAGATTGTGGAATGATATCAGGAGAATATCCAACAAAGCTATCGTTTATAGCCTGACATCTTAAATAATCCCCCCTCTCTAAAAATTCGATGTTTTTTCCTCTTTGAAACCCGTTGTAATGGACTATTTAATTTACTTTTGAGAACTGTTGCTGTACTCTACAAATATCCACCCAAAGATAAAAAACAACCTACCAGCGCCCACATAACGATTCCAGAGAGAGCAGCCATAATCAAAGTGAGAACCAAGACTGGCCAACCTTGCAAGACAGCATCCATGACAGACTCTGCAGCATTCCCGGCTGGTTGCTTCTTCTCGAGGTATATGACACCAGGGGATTCAACCAAGGGAAAGTATGGAGTGTTTTGGTACTTTACGTCGGTCATACTTCCATAAATCGGTAGGGCAATGTATGTGCTATTGCTTGCTGTAAGATGAAGATTTATTTAATGGTTTGAAAGGAACTTCAGGTACTTTGCTATAATTCTATTTGCGGTATTTTTTATGTCATATAATTCAACCAAGGGAAAGTATGGAGCGTTTTGGTACTTTACGTCGGTCATACTTCCATAAATCGGTAGGGCAATGTATGTGCTATTGCTTGCTGTAAGATGAAGATTTATTTAATGGTTTGAAAGNGTACGAAATCTCCCGCATAGAACAAGATGCAAGAGCATTTAATCTCTCTCCCGCGTTATAGGAAATGAATTCTTAAAGAAATACTAAAGATTTTCAATCCCATGGCAATACAAGTGCAGACGACATCCGATACCCGTGAAAAACTGTAATTTTGCATTGTTCGGTGTGAGAAATTTCTGTAAGATTTGATCAAGTGTTTTAGGCCCTTTTTCAGGCATTTTGCAAACACAGAATTTTCTTAAATTCGAATTTAGCTGTATTATCTGTACTCATAAAAATACGAGAAAAATCACAAAAATACTTCAGTCTTCCAGCTATCAGCCAAACTTTGATTCATTCAAATCCATCCAGTACTCTAGGTACCACGATTTCTCAAACGTGGATAGTTTTTTTGGCGCACCCGGTATTTGCGGTATTTTTTATGTCATATAATTCAACCAAGGGAAAGTATGGAGTGTTTTGGTACTTTACGTCGGTCATACTTCCATAAATCGGAAGGGCAATGTATGTGCTTTTGCTTGCTGTAAGATGAAGATTTATTTAATGATTGCACGAATGGTTAATGCATCTTCCTTTTTATTTAATGGCTTGAAAGGAACTTGAGTTATTTTACTATATTCTATTTGCGGTATTTTTTATATTATGATTATTTTTAGAATTATAGCGTTTTTCTTTTTATTGAAAGAATTCATGACAAGTTTTGAAAACATTTAAATCATCATAAATTCTAAATGAGGAAAAACGGCACAATCTTCAAGAAAACCATACTGTATGAAGGTCTATAATTTGGCGGTAAACAGAAATCTGTAGCTTTTCTGGTTTAGCATTTAGGCATTTGATGACGTCACAACCTCATAACTGGTTGAAACATGGAAGACTCTGTAATTCTGAAAATAATAAAGATATGGAAATACCGCAAAAGAATGATAGTCAAATACCTGAAATTCCTATCAAGCAAAAAGCCCCAACATTTGATCACAAAGATATAATTTAGAAAGTGGAGGAAAATTTGCAAGAAGAAACTATCTCATTTTTCGCATTTTTGAAACGACTTTTCCGAAAATTGTCAAAAGTTTACAATTAACGAAAATCTATTCCCACGAAGTAACTTAGGACATTTTAACCTTGAAAATGTCATCTACGAAAATATTTCAACCAAAGCTTCAAGTCTAAAAAATATTTTCTCTCCTTATTTTCCGATTTGCCTTTTTACTTTACAGCTGTATTACGTGTATCTTGATTTTTATTCAAAATATTGTAAACATTTTAGTTTTCTTTTGCAAACAGGGCAGTTTGCAAATCAATTATTTACCTATATACCTATTGAATACTTACTATGNCGGGCTTTTCTTTGTCCTTGTCCTTTTGTTTTCGTTTCTCCTTCTTCTTCTGCAAAAGAAAAACAGTATGTTGAAAGATAGCAGGGTGTAAGCAAAAAAGTATCCATGTTTGACCAGCCTTGATAAACCATTCACTGGGCCAAATGCATTTGCTATTCACAGGTTATTTTCGATATTTCGTCTTTCGTCGAACTATTTTCTAGCTTACTGGTATAAACAAATTAGGAAAAGCTTTTAACCTACAGAGCCCTACATACACTTAAAAACCCCGATCAAGATATCTCAAGCTGAACCGCTCAAGCCGAGCAATTTTGGGAATAAAGGCCTGTCGTAGTTATAGCATCGAAGTCTTCCATGTGAAAGTATCAACGCATTTATCTTTGAATTACCGACCTAAAAAGGAAAAAATTGTTGCTCCAGTTGGCTTCGTACCCAGTTCGCGATAAGCATCAATTGTTTGTAAAATATTTTTGCAGCTATTCGATGCAACGTATTGGACAGATGATCTCATTGCGAGTATTGTGCATTTGGTACTCATCAAACCTTAGTTTAGGCTCTTGATATCTAATCGAAGTTTGGTCGTCTTTTTGGTTTCAGTAACATGAAGATCTTTCAAAATCTGTTTATAAATCTAGAATTATAGTCTGTCTCAAATTAGATGTCACGTGAAAATTCCCGGGAATAACAACATGTGAAGTGCTTTGCATGACTAATTTGCGTTATCGCAAACCTAACGTGACATCTAATTTGAGACAGACTTTAGAGGGCTAAAACGTCATGACAGATTAGTAGTTACATGGCTTTTGATCTTTGATCTTTGATCTATTCACTGATGGCCCTTTAAAGGCCCCATTATCAGTAAAGGTACAAAGTGATGAGCGACAATCTAATATTACGGGTTCACAAACCTTCTTTTTAGCCTTTTTCTTTTCCTTTCGTCTTTTTTCTATTTCCTCTTCCTCTATCAATTCCTGTGCATTTCTAAGAGCTTCCTGTGAAAAGAATACCCAAAAAATTAAAGCAAACATCATTCTAAGCTGTACACAGTGTACAGACTGTCTTAAAATTCACTTAAAAATTTGGGACGCTATAAATATATATGTAAATATATATGTATAAAACTTTGGGACGCTATAAAAGTTATAAATATATATTCATGTACACAAAAAGATACCTGAACTAATTCAATTAAAGATTGTCGTACCCCAACTGTCTCAACTTTTATTTTAAAGAGCATACCGAGGGGGCCTCTTTGATATCGTTGTCAAACCTGTTCCACACTTTTGCACCACGGTAAGAGAATGCCTTTTGGCCACTTACTGTACGCATTAACGGTCCTGCAAAATCATTCATTCATTCATTCATTCATTATCTATTTGTTTAAGCAGGTTATATTTACGTGTCAGCTGAAGCTGATGTGGACCTGCTACTACTCTAAATGTTCAAAGGAATATAAAATGTAAAATTAAAAGTATAACTTCCAGTCATGTCCATAAAGATTTACAGTGTCCATTTAGTTTAGCTAATCGTTTCAACAAATCCAAGGTATATAGAAAAAATTTAATGTACAAATCGATAATTCAAAACTTTACTTCAGAAGTGTAATTTCAATGTCCTAAAAGTAGTGGAAATCATCCTTTTTGTTCTTTATTAAGCATGCCTCTTTTCCAAAACTTAACGATGTAACTAATTTCCTATCTCTTTGTGTTTTATTCTTAAATTGTTGTAAGCTACACGAGTTTCTTGTTTCCAGACTTAAGTGTTCCACAGAAGGGTTCCTCTAAATATCACTGATGTACGTCCAACTTCCTTGAGAATCCTTGATAATTTAAAGGAGCGTCCATCCCGTGAATGAGACAGTCTCTTTTTGAAGTGCTCTTGGATGGCTTCAGGAATAGTTCCATACTGAAACTTATGCATAATTGCTAGAATCTTTCGTTTATAAATATAATCCAGACTGTCCCATTTAGCCACGTTCATTGTTTCCACTTTGTCTGTATAGCTCGGTATTTGATGGATTATTTTGGCAGCTCTTACGTGAATCTTTTCTAAATCTTTAAAAAGTGCTGGAGGGCAGGTTCCCCAGACTGTTACGGCATACGTAACAGCCGCGATAATAGTCTTGAAATAGATTTCTTCTTGAACTTTCACAGGTAAAAATCTCATTCGTTTGAGCTGGCTGACTTTAGCCGCAAATGACTTTGATACACGCTTCACCTGTGCATCCCATCTTAGATGATTGTCAATAGGTGGTTTGAATCCCCGCCCTGTCAAACCTGCTATGTAGAATGAGGAGAGTCTCTAACCCTCTGCAATTCTAGGCTAAAGGAATCACGAGGTGTGGTTGCATCGAGAGGAAGGACCAGGGCACTGTTCGATAAGCTTAGCTTCTCAGTGTCCTGAAACTACCTCTGCCCAGAAAATATTCGGAATAAATTCCAACAAAGATCCCTATACTCCAGTTACAACACGCAATTTTGTAGACATCTTGAGATTCCAAGGTACAATCTAGAGTATGCCAAGACAAGTATTTTCCTACTCAGCTCTTAAGGTCTGGAATGAAATCCCTATAAGCATCAGGGAGCTTCCTACCTTGTGCCAATTCAAAAAGCAACTAAAATTACATTGATGAGTTGAAAGCCAATTAAACACGACTCCCTGGAAGAACAGCATCTGTCATTAGCCTATAATCGTTTTTTTATTTGTATATGATCTTAATTAATAAAACTGTATATTTTTGTATCATTAAATAGTAGCTGAAGGGATATTGTGTATACAAAAATTAGAATTAAAAAAATGGATGCTCGGTAGAAATACACAAGAATCCAAACTTACTGATTTCTGTTTTAAGGTCCTCTGAGCTGTTAACAGGCATTGGTTTGTAGACAATTTGTGTACATGTGCCACAGCAGTCTTTCATGAGAGTCGCGAGGATGTCTGGAAATATACCAGTGGGTGGTTGTGACGTCGGTACACCCTTAGCTCGTGAGATATAAGGCGGTATGTGCCACCAAGCTGTGTACAGTTTCGCTTTACAGGCTGCATTTTTGAACACGGTACAGTTATCTGAAATAAAATAATTTTATTACTAGCAATAACAATAGTCAGAGAGTGCTGCGAACTGGGTTTACTCACAAAAATGTTCGTCAAAATGTTTAAGATACTGGTCAATAGCAACTTGTGCAGGCAATGTCCTCATGTAAGATCCTCTAAAGTCCTGAAATCACGAAACTCCAAAAATAGATACAGTTGCATGACAAACTTGTTGGTATATTGCCCTTTGATCAAGTCAACTGACCATGTCTATAATGAGGTATTTGCTATGCAACAATAAGATGTTAATATCATACTTTCAATAATGCGCATGCGCTAATTTCTGTGTTGACCCGCAGTGATATCACTTGACAGACACGATTGGGTCTCGAAAAAATCTCGTTCGTTCTACATCGCTCGCAAGATTTCAATTCAACTCGAATAGATTGCGGCTCCGCCGCAATTATCAATTTCTTTTTCGTTGGTCGTTGGATTACAATATATGCAGAGTCCAGAAAAAGGTCAAACATTCCTCTGGATGCCAATTTCAGTCAGTTAAACCTTCCTCATTTTATCAAGTCAAGAAAACCAGTTTTTCGAACTCTTCGGTTTGTGTATAACCCTAAAACCTATAAACCAGTTGCTGTGCCAAAAGAACCCAAGATTTTCCTAGTTTCCATGCAAAAATTACTGCACCTTCCTCAAAAATTACATTAACAAGCAAAACCTTCCTCCCCGGCTGAGAGCCGTAGAACCGTGACTTTTTCTGGACTCTGAATATATCATAGCTAAAATTAGTTAGCTAATTAATTCCAACGTTAAAAATAAATATACAAATCTTACATAAAAAAGGTGGATAAAGTATTTACAAGTCATCAAAAGTATACAATATAATAATCGATATCTAAAAGCATTTCTTATAAATAGCCCAAGTTCGGAATAAAAATGCGACACAACTTGCATGGACAATTTTCTCCGTACCAATCTTTTACCTTTGCTTTAAACTGAGAAAGGGATTCTGATTTTCGTATTGGTTGTGGTAACATTTGCCACAGTTTCGGACCCTTAAATCGGACACTTTCTGTCCCATGGGCTATTTGAAGGTGTTGTGGCGCAGTAGTGTAATCCTCCGACTGTGCAGCCAAAACAATCAGGTGGACAGGGTTCGAGCCCAGTTCAAGCCCCACCACTTGAGTGTCACAACAAGGGGTCGTGGACTCGATTAGGTCCTACTGGGTCCTTCTCTACTTCTGCAATCCTAGCGCTTGGCACTAAAAAACTGCAACTTCACCTTCACCTTTGTTACTACAGGAAAGTAAAAAGTTTGGCTTCAATTTGAAAAAAACTAGGATGACGCAATTCATTTCATTAAAATTGATTAAACTGTTCTAAAATTATGGGTGATGTTGCATGGAAGCAATTCTCGAAAGAGATGGAAAAATGACTGGCAACGTCTGTCAACTTCAGTCCATGTCCATTTTTTTAATATTACGACAAGTCTTTCATTCTCGAAGAAACTGAAAAAGGCATGCTTATGTCTGACTAAGAGACATGTTTGAATCAATGGCATAATTGAGTACCAAATTAACTAAAAAATTTGCTAAAGAACATGCTAAAGTACCACTAAGAAATAGAACTTACTAGCATAACTTTTCGCCACCAAAGAAACGCCAATGATCAACAAAATCGTCTTTACGTCCATCTTGAAACAGAAATCTTGATCACGTCCTGAAATTTGACAAGTTTGTCGAAGTATAGAAACTGGACGGAACAAATGTATTATGGTGGTCAATACATGAATGTTATTAAATATTAATCAATACTGGAATTCATATGCAAACTCAATAATCTAAACCTGAGGCCAACTTACGCACCTTTTGATACAAAAAAAAATCAACCTTTCATCTCGTATAAGGATAAAATGATTCCTCATTTACAGAGCAAGGCGCCTTTCGTATCACGTCAGCAAATTTGCTATCGACACAACCTTCTGATAGGCCTAATTGAGATATGATGTTTTTCTGCTTCGCAAGAAAATTTGTTCGGTAATCAATTGCTGGTGACTTTATTGTTGCAATTAGAAACTGCCTGACGACGGCTAAATTTGGTTATAAATGCATTAATAGCGAATTTCTCCATCAAAAATGTGACCTTATTGACAGAATTGTTTAGAGCAGGTGATATTGAAAAATTGATTGATGTGGTTTCTAAATAAAGGAATTGTATGAAAATCGTTTTAAATGTTTGCTTGGTTTTCAAAATAAATTTGTCTATTGGATGACCTAAAAAGCTTCATCGTTTGAAAATTCATCAACAACTTTTGAATATGCTGCTTGCACTCGAACAATGACTTGTAAAATTTTTCCGTCCGCTGAAATTTTTCAGATTTTTAAAACTGTAACTGATCGTCAAATTGTTTTACAATTTGAAAACGGCAAAAAATGTGACGTTACCAAAATTTTAGCTAGTGTTCACACAATTTGAAAACGATAGAAAATTCGATGGTAGCTATCTCTTTGCAATCTCTGCGACAAAAAAGCTATATTTTGACGACAAAGATATTTATCTAGGCCAAAAGAATCAGTTAGCCTCGTTTCGAAAGCATTAAAAAATGTTCCATTTTCATCGTTTTTGAGTGTTCACACGGCACCGCTTTCAAATTGTGCCAGTTAGAGTTGAGTTCCGCTTTCAAATTCTGCCGTTTTCAAATTGTGCCGGCAAAACATGTGCCGTTTTTGTGTGAACTTGAGGTTTTTGTGTAACAAAATCAGCTAACAATGAACGAAAACAACGAGAAAAAAGGCCAGAAGGCGAATCAAACTTGCCGGTGTATAAACTGCAACATTCGTAACTCAATTTGAGCGAAATTATAGTTGATTTATTCTCTGAAAAAAGTGTTCCGAGATCCGAAGGAAAGCAGTGTTTCTACTGAGAACAGGGGTTATGCTTTTGTTTTCCTTCACAAAATTTACCAGATTTGGACGCTCGATCCAAACCTCTTTTCTGGCAAGTAAAAAGGTCTATTCAAGCAATGTCATCCTTGCAAGGAGTGATCAAATCTGCAGCGTTTTGGGGGTACAGGGTAGTTAATAATNTATTGGATGACCTAAAAAGCTTCATCGTTTGAAAATTCATCAACAACTTTTGAATATGCTGCTTGCACTCGAACAATGACTTGTAAAATTTTTCCGTCCGCTGAAATTTTTCAGATTTTTAAAACTGTAACTGATCGTCAAATTGTTTTACAATTTGAAAACGGCAAAAAATGTGACGTTACCAAAATTTTAGCTAGTGTTCACACAATTTGAAAACGATAGAAAATTCGATGGTAGATATCTCTTTGCAATCTCTGCGACAAAAAAGCTATATTTTGACGACAAAGATATTTATCTAGGCCAAAAGAATCAGTTAGCCTCGTTTCGAAAGCATTAAAAAATGTTCCATTTTCATCGTTTTTGAGTGTTCACACGGCACCGCTTTCAAATTGTGCCAGTTAGAGTTGAGTTCCGCTTTCAAATTCTGCCGTTTTCAAATTGTGCCGGCAAAACATGTGCCGTTTTTGTGTGAACTTGAGGTTTTTGTGTAACAAAATCAGCTAACAATGAACGAAAACAAAGAGAAAAAAGGCCAGAAGGCGAATCAAACTTGCCGGTGTATAAACTGCAACATTCGTAACTCAATTTGAGCGAAATTATAGTTGATTTATTCTCTGAAAAAAGTGTTCCGAGATCCGAAGGAAAGCAGTGTTTCTACTGAGAACAGGGGTTATGCTTTTGTTTTCCTTCACAAAATCTACCAGATTTGGACGCTCGATCCAAACCTCTTTTCTGGCAAGTAAAAAGGTCTATTCAAGCTTCAAGCAATGTCATCCTTGCAAGGAGTGATCAAATCTGCAGCGTTTTGGGGGTACAGGGTAGTTCTCAGTTGAAAGCCTCCGCGAAACACTAACGGGACTTAGCTCGTGAGTTGTTCTGTCAAGGGAACTGATTGGTTCAGACAGAAACATCAATCAAGCATGAACAATTCATTGGAGCATGCGCACTGTACAACATGCTTTATTTAAATAGCGAAATGAACTTGCCTTGGCAAAAATCTCATGAATAAATTATGAAGCTTTCGCTGAAAATATAGTTGAGACATCAACGTCTGACACAAAAAGATTTTGACGGAAATAAATTCTCCAGGCTTTTCTTGGATTCCTTTATCCATAAGATATGATAAGATTAACAGTTCAAAATTCGTTATATAGGTCATAGGACCGAGCTCCGTTTCTGAACATCATTGCCAACATCCCTGGAAATGGATACGAATCTAATTCTGGCTACACGTATTTTGTTGTGAGAAACCCGTTCATAAGAAACTCTATCCTGGATTTTTAAAACAATTAAGAAACTCATTTATTGAAGATTTTATTTGTCGAGAAACTTTCCGACATTTTACGTCATGTCAAAACTGGCTACATCTTAAGTAGCAATACAACATGTTTAACCAGATCAAGCAGAGCAAATAAACTCATAAACTTTTGACTAATGAAATTGCAAAAACTCATAAAACAGTTAAGTTTCCTGTGAAAATTGCCTGTAATTAATAAAAACTAAAACCCAACGAAATTTCATCTTAATCATTAGCAAATTTTTGCTGCAACGATAAGAACAAAACTTTTCATGAAACTCACCAAACTGAATTAACTTCACCACATCTGCGCCAGAACTTCAGCGATATTTGAGCTCCGGATTCACGGACAAACAAAAAACGAGCGCCTTCAAGTCATCCCCCAAAATGTCATCGAAAAGATGAATCTAATAGACAGTGCTTTGACGCTTAAAAAATTAATGAGCACTATTTCGGCAAGACTGATTCAGTAAATAACAACTTATCGAAAGCAAACAATACAAGGACCTGTCAGATAAGCAGGTAGACTGAATGAAATTCATAATATGCGCACTATGAGTATTCATATGTTGATTTCACTATGATAGCAAGTCCTGAATGTTTTGATAGTCACCCTGACATCCTTCTGACAGAACGGTAGTGAAGAATTCTACCTGAGCGCATACACTAGTAGGTCAAATTTTGAGACAGGATGCGGAGGCGTATTGACGTCGAAATAGAAGATTCCGCTAAAGATAGTGTCGGATGATTTTTTTACCATGACTCTTTGCGCCCTTTGCGCCTGGATGAATTTCGATTGATTTGATCGGTTGATTCATCATGGAACGCGAATGATCGCAGTAAAAAAATTCCCTGGCGCCATCATTTGCGCAATCGTCTATTGCACCTAAATAGACTTGCTCCAAGTCTATTCCGTGGTCTATCAGCGCTCAATGGTCTATCAGCGCTCAACAAAACATAATAACTTCTGCGGGGGCGTCCTTTCGTTTCTCGTTTCTCCTTCGCAGCGCTCTCGTCACGATTTACGCCCCCGCAGAAGTTATTATGTTTTATTGAGCGCTGATAGACCACGGAATAGACTTGGAGCAAGTCTACACCTAAGCCATGTTAGAGTACTGTTAGAGGCGCAGGATTGTTTCTCCTTCGCAATCTTCAAAGAACAACTATAGAAGGGGGTGTAACTTTAATTTCATTTTTACGTTCTTTTTCATAGATTTTGTATTATACCGGGTGTCCCAAAAAACTGTATACAAGTTTCAAAAATTCTGACGCCAAGAGTTTTTGTTAAATCACCTCAAAGCTATTTTTATGTTAACTCTCAATGGATGAATTAAATTTTGATATTTTTCTGATAATTTTCGGATAATTTGTTGCAGAGCAATAAATCAGCAAGTGTAAAATTTCCTCTTAGACCCAAACCAGAGCTTCTAGTAGAGGAGAGCTAACGATTCTAGGGATGGCAGAAGCATGTCGGCCCTCGACATCCAAAGCTGATATGCCTGTGATATAAAAGCAAATTTTTATGTTAACTCTCAATGGCTAAAATTAAATTTCATATTTTTCTTGCCATTATCAGTGACTTGGTTGAAGAGCTATAAATCAACAAATGCAATATTTACTCTTAGGCCCAAACCAGAGCCTCCATTGCAGACCCCCGAGAAGGCAAGAAACCTTAAAGCATGGAAACCTTCGATATTCTCAGCAAAAAATTTGCCACTGATTTTAATTGAACAAAATAAAATGAAAGACTTTCCTTGACAAATTGTATCACTGTTTCTTATCGGTCAAGGGAATTCTTTACCTTTACTACAATGAACCAGTTATTGTTAAAATTGCAATTGTTAGGGAAAGTAAAAGTAAAGAAATCTCTTAATTAATTAATGATAATGCAATATGAGTGTCCCTTGAGAATGTCTTTCTCTCGGTTTCTAGCAATAATAATCACAGGCATATCAGCTTTGGATGTCGAGGGCCGACATGCTTCTGCCTTCCCTAGGACCTTTAGCTCTTCTCTACTGGAAGCTCTGGTTTGGGTCTAAGAGTAAATGTTACACTTTCTGTTTTATTCCTCTGCAACCAATTATCCGAAAATTATCAGAAAAATTTCAAAATTTAATTCATCCATTGAGGGTCAACATAAGAATAGCTTTGGGATGATTTGATGAAAAATCTTGGCAACAGAATTTTTCAAACTTGTAAACAGTTTTTTGGGACACCCGGTATTATATTGTAAATTAGGTATATTAATTTCTTTTGTTCTTAGTTTAGTGCTTTCGTTTAAACAGGTCGGTTTGAAAAACATATTTTGATATGAAACTTAAAACCTGTATAAATATTTTATACATTTGTCCTTGGAAGCCAACAAATTAATCTTAAACTTAACAATGAAGTATATTTTCGAAACAGAACGCTTTGATTGAATACTACTCATATCCCTACAGAACACCCAAATCCCTTCTGTGTTTGTCTGTTTTAGTAGTGTCTGCTTTAGTAGTCCTCCTTGTTTGTAATTATGTGATGTCATAAGCAGGGGAGGGCTAGGGGGGGCTACAGCCCCCCCGTCGGAAGCATTCAGCCCCCCGTCGGAGGAAATTTTGGTTTATTGTCGGAGGAAATTTGGCAAAATGACCTACAAAAAAAGCATTTTTTTTCCATTTTAGCCCCCCTGTCGGAAGTTCCAGCCCCTCCGTCGGAAGATTCCTGGCGCCACCCTGGTCATAAGGCAGCTTGCAACCAAATAATCAAATTGTAGATTACCATGTTTAGTTCTAAACTCCAAACCTTCATGCGCAATTGTTTGGTTGAAAGCTACCTTAACTTGTAGCTTCGTTTTCCGTTTGTATATTATCATCTTCTTTTTAGTAATAGTAGTTACGTGTATTTCTTAACTTTCTATGTAATGGCCCCGGGGTAGTCATAGTCTTTTGCTCCCCAGGGTATCATTGTCGTAGTGTTTGTAAAGTAGCTTGTAGTTTATAGTAGAGGTAATTTGTTTTGTAAAATTCTATGGAATAAAACAAAAAAATATATTTTCAAATGGAATGAAAATGTGGCATAGAAAAAATTTGTTCACGTAAAGCGCGAATTAGGAACGAAATAGAATTGGAGCAAGTCTAAGAGGCAGACTTGCTGCAGGTCTATTCCGTGAGTACGTCTTTATGAACGAAGTTCTCGGCTCCTCTTCTCCTTTCTCCTTCGCAGAATCAACAAAAACATCGCTAGAAAATGCGAATTAAAGGACAATTCCGGGGTTGGTATGATTAATGATAAAATGAAAGATTATACTTTTATGAATGGTGTATCGCACTTTTTCCAAGTCTTTTGTCTTTTCTCTGCGAAATTACGTTTTACAGTCTGCGATAATGCGCAGTGACGTCATTAAGCACAAGGTCAAAGCGTTCTGACGTCACGTTCAACGCGAGAATTCGGCTGCCCTATTGTTTCCTCGCCTCTGTGAATCGTGACTAGCCTCCTTATCGTGTGCTCGTGGAAAAAATAGGGACCCATGAAGGCGAGATTTGGCCTAAATTACTAAGATGTTTAT
>REGM01000167.1:79181-113036 GCA_004194415.1 Aurelia aurita
TGGTTAAAAACAAGTTTTTCAAATAGCCTTGAAATGACAGGAAGAACTGAAATTGGTCGGTAATTAGACTTTTCAGCTCTATCACCTTCCTTAAAAATTGGTGTAATCCGAGCATTTTTCCAAAATTCAGGAAACTGACTTGTTTCAAGAGAGGTGTTAAACATGAAAACTAAAGAGTTTTCAATATATGGAGTGGCTAGCTTTAGAAAGTAGCTAGATATGTTGTCACTTCCAAAGCTCTTAGATGTTTTTATCTTACCCATTGCATCTCTGATATCCTGCACTACAATTGGCCTAAAATTGAAGCGCTTATTATCAGGGTTAAGATTATATTCACCTGTGAGCATGGGGTTGGGGGCATCCTCAATCTTGCTTGCTAGATCCTTACCTACTGAGCAGAAATATGCATTCATACGGTTGGAGATTTCCTGCTTATCAACAACTTCTCCTCGAGGTTCCTTCAAAAGATCTATGTTTGTGGATTTAGATCTTTTATTTAACACCTGGTTGATCGTTAACTATGGTTATCAATAGATTCATTAACTATGGTTATCAATATATATCGAAAGAAGGAGGATAGATCCAAACATCTGCCATCGCGATTTTACTTGTCTAATGCAGGAGCTGAGCAAGAAGTGTTTTATTTACACAAACAATATACAAGAATTATGACGGGTGCTGCTCAGCTGCTGACTTAGACAAATAGAATTGCCGAGGCAGATCTTCAAATCTATCTTTTAGGATGGTTAATATCACATTTACGATGGTTAACAAGCAAAGAAATGATTGACTTTGAAACAGCCTCTATAGTGTACGAATCATTGAATGGGCTTGCACCTCCCTATATGCAGTCAATGTTTCACAAATTGTCAGATTCTTGCAATCGGACCCTACGTAATACCAGTACTGATCTCAGGATTCCACTGTGTAAGACCTCAAATGGGCAACGGGGCTTTTCCTATCGAGGACTTACTGTTTGGAACCAATTGAGCTATGAAATCAAAACTGCTCCTTCGCTAGCTACTTTCAAAATGAGACTAAAATCGTTCTTGAAAGATCACGGAGGTTGATCTTTTAAACCAACGTTCAGCACATACATATGACTTCTGAGTCCCTTTCTTTTTATAAATGTTTCTTTTCTTTTATATAGGATATTAAAGTTGATTTATATTAGCAATTCATGTATTAGGTTAGTTTGTTTTTAAGCAGGGCACATTGTAAATCAGTTATTTAAATTTTACTGAATGTATTTAACCCTTTTAAGATAAATCAAATAAATCAAAAATAAATAAATAAAATCTTTCTTCTTTTGATATATACTCATGACTTCCCTTAGGCAACGCTTTCGTCGCATGCATAACGCGACAGCTGGCCACACTGATTTCAGGACATATTTTGCGGCTTCGTTTGTTTGATTTGTTGCTCGGAGATTTCCCTTCGTCTGCAATGACTGATCGCTTTGAAACAATATGTCAAAAAAGCAACTAATGCTATTGTGTCCCAATCTGCCCTTGTTACTTGAACCTCAATAGCTGAATTTTCACATATTCAGAAACTTTTGTTGTTCAAAATCTTTTTATACCGAGCGAGTAACAAAAAGGCCTAAACTTTTGCAAACCTGTAGTTTCATAGCTATTCATCAGATTCCTTCTAAGTGATTTTTATTATGTCGATAACAACTTGCACTTTCTCGTGGGTCTCACCTAGGTGGGCTGGCCCACCCATGCAAATGCAACTGCAGATTACAAAGGACTGTATTGAACACGCATATCTCACTCAGGTGAGCCAGGCCCACCTGATGTAAACAGACCCTAATAAGATACAACTGATTTGAATAGGCGCGACACGGTTGGGCCCGATGTTTAACTCAATTTGGAACGTTTGTCACGCTGGTGTCGAGCCTATATCATTAATATTAATTAATTAATTGATTAACTAATTAATCAATTAATTCTTTATTTGAAAATAAATAAATTTACAATTAAAAAGACTTATCTACATTTCAAAATAAATGACTTTTTCGATTGTGTGCATAAATAATGCCCTTATTTCGTGATATAGCCATTTTGGTGAAAAGTATCACTAGTAAAAGAACTTTCAGCTTGCCAACAATGGCAATTAAATGACTAGTCCCCAAGGGATACAACAAAAGTAGCATTAGTTTTTCCTTTTGTGCTCTAACACAATGCTTGCATTTTTTTCCATTTTTTGGTAGAGAAACAGTATGTTTGTCATGGTTTAGAAGGTCACGTGTGCATGAATATGAATCTAATTGAGGGCCTATTTTAGCAATCTTGCGAAACACCATTTCACTAAAATCGCTCGTAATTCTGGAATGGAAAGTCCGATTTCAACTAGATAAATTTTCACATCTAAGTTAGCCTTTTTCCTAAACAACGAGTTTTAAGAGAACAAATTTGCGAGTTAGATTGCATCAATATAAATTGGTGAACACCCCACGTTTTTTTCTGACTCACACGGTATAGGTGTATACTTCGGTGTATTCTTTCCGGTTTGATTGAGACCCCATCCATAATGGTTGCTTAAATTGGTTGCTTAGTTTTGGAATATGATTTTGCAAACAATGGATACAGTTTTTTACTGATCCGGTATGTATAGTGGGTGTGTCAAAAGTTATCGGCGTTTTTTGAAGTGTATGATCGTGAATTATCAACCAGTTCAGTTTCGAAGAACGAAATATCATTTTGAAGGGAAAAGGCTACCTTAGATGTTAATTTCGATGGATAAACTTTGGCGAAGAAATATTCTGCAGAAATTTCGTAATTCCAGCGGATAAATTTTGGCCAAAAAGTCGAGAATTTGGTAAGGAATGACTTCTTTCGTTGGAATTTTGATGGAAAGCATAGTGATAGATACCCTGGGTACCAGACTCTAGTCTGGTACCCAGGGTAAGTGATAGAAAGACATCATTACTTTTTCTAAACATGACAACAACAAAATCTATAAAACAAAGATAACGCAGAATAAAAACGTTCTTAATCTAAGCATTCAAGTCTGCAAATGAGTCCTCTAAGGGGAGTTCTAGTGTATGGTTCACAAATCCCAGCAACTTCAATTCTCATTCTTAATTTTATGTGCCAACAATCTGCATTTTAGGGCAGCAATCAAGAAATTATGCATACCTGCAAACCATTTGGAGGTACGCAGAACAATCTCGCTTCTATATTGCAAAAATTTCATGTACCAGAACCCAGAAAGTATGCCCACAAAGTCGAACTGTGCAGAATTGCGAAAAGGCACTTATTCAAAACTTTCGGAGTGGCAAATTTTCAGCCAGCTTCAAATTTCAGCAGATAAATTGTGTCACGCCGAAATTTGTGGTTCTTAATGTATAAAATTAACTATAGCCCACTGGAATAGGTGAAATATTCATGATATCGTTGCTGTTGTTCTCTAGGTTGGGGTTTCTGTTGTTCGCCAGGACCGTCGAGAGGGGGGGGGTAGCCAGGGTAGTTACCAGGGGGCCCGGGGCCCTTAGGGGCCCGCAAGGAAGTAGGCATGCATTTTTTCTTTGTTGTCCCTACCCTCCAATGTGAAACAGGTTCTAGTATTTATCAGTAGTATTTAATCGTTTATGTGTAGCTTTTGCAGTTGTATATTTAGTTGTAATTCAATTGCATGTTTTCCATGGATTAGTCATTGTCTTTTGTTCCCTGTGATATCGTCCTTGTGTTGTTGTAAAGTAGTTCCTATGTGGTGTCTTAAAGCCGCATTGCTAACCATAATCCTTTGTGGCGCCAAAGACGACTTTCGTATTATCTGAAAGTCGTTTTTGGCCTAGCCATGCTTTTCATTCGGCGCACAAAGGATCATGGTTAGTAGTGGGTCTTTAAGAATTTCGTTATTGTAAATCTTTTAATTGAATATAAAAAATATACAAATGATCGTTTATTCTGGCAAAAGCTGATACTTTTGACACACTCGGTAGGAAGCCAGTTATATGTCGTAAGTTTTCGAACACCTGCGAAACTTAATGACTAAGTGACAATATTTTAAACAGATTTCATTCGCTATTCTTGAAAATGAAGATTTTGATGCGATTGAAACAAATGATGGAAAACATGAAAGCACAGAAATGGAGTTTGAAGAGAAATGTGCAGATTCTTTAGATGATGGTAAAGAAAAAGATGGCCAGGGTTCAAGTAAACATCCAGACCTAAGGGAGAAACTTGCACAAATTTTCGATTCAGAAATTTGATGAAGTCACAGTCTTAAACAAACTGAAATTAGGAAATGTCGTAATTTTGAAAGTAATCAATACATCAAAAAATTCAACGGCAGAATTACAGTAAATTACCTAAAATTCCTTTCAAGCTATTAAATCTAAAGAAATTTAAATAGCCATTTACACTAGTTCTTTTAAAGATCTGAAGTTTGTGCTCCGATTGACGGGGAAAAGCAATTATGCATGAACTGCACAGATAAAGGTCGAAGACGAAGCATGCTTTCTAACTGAATGCGTTTGGTTTTAACAATGAAAGAAATACTTTCTACGAAGATTTGAATAGAAGGTACCCAAATTTCATAATCATTCCCACTAGTAAGCAAAAACTGATCTGTCTTCAAACAAACGAAAACAACACCTTTTTAGATGAAATCTTTGACTATACCTACACAAAATGCATTCCAAAACACAGGCAAATATAACCCCAAGCTTAACGTTTCTTTCTTCTTTACTATTTGAAATTCGAATAGATCTTAATTGCATTTTTAATGTTGTATGTTTATGTTTCTGGTCATGTATCTTAAAGACCAATTGCCAACCATGATCCTTTGCGCGTCGAACGAAGAGCAAAACAAGCAGAACCTAGCCCAGAAACTACTTTCACATCATAAGAAACTCGACTTTGGGGCCGTAGAGGATCATGGTTAACTACGGGTCTTTAATTGATGTTCTGTCATATGATGAAAAAATACAAACGATCAATTAGCTTACCACGGCAGAAAACTGCTTGACGGCTGCCACTCAGTATGATAAGCAAACTCTTGAAAGGATTCTTACAATGCTACAACAAAATCTGCTCACTATCTGCTGGTTAAAACCTCTCACTTGACGCTCATCAATTCTTGCTGACTTCGTGTGAATTTCTTTTTATGAATTTGAATTTAATCGCATAATAATACTATATTGGTCCCGCTAATTATTTTCAACAAATAGAGACCTGTATGCAGCAGGTACCAAGTAAATGAAGCCGTTTCCTATAGAAATAGGTTATTTGAATTTCAATACAACACTATTCAATCAATCTTTAGCGCACAACTGAGAATTTCGTCAAGGCCTACCTATTGGTTCATGGCAACTTCAAACCGCAGAAAAGCATGTTTGCGTGCTTTAATAAACAATTCAAAAGGCTGTTTGTTTTTCTTGAATTGCCTAATCAAGTAGGTTAATTCAAAATTCGATCTAAATCCAACTTTTACGAAGGATATTTTTACGCAGCGAAACATTGGCTACGACTTAAGGCATGGTAGCGACGCCGACGCGCAGCTTCCTAAGGTACGCACTACGTCTTTTGGAATCGAGATAGCCTTCCTTGGAAATAGCATGTGGCAGCTGTTACCGCAGAAGATAAAAGACTCTAGCATCTTTCCAATTTTTAAAAATCAAATAAGGTGCTTGAATGGTGATAAATGCAACTGAAGGCTTTGCAAAGTATATGTACCACATGTTGTGTTCATAACAGGAACAACTTTTATGTTTATATCCTGTGATTAGCACTTATATTTATTTAGATAAAATTATAGAATATGTAAGATAGTAGGCCCTAATTAGCTGTAATTTTAGCTATTGTTTTGTTTTGCCTACTGTAAATAAATAAATGATGATGATGATGATGATTGTGGTACCTATTCACTCCTTTTTGTTCACATCCACTAAGTTGCATTCATGTAACACCTCTCTTTTAAATCCTTCTCCTCCCCTTTTTCTTTTCTTGTTCTAATTTTTAACCTCAAAGTTGGTCGTCACCAAATAAAAAAATTTTACTCGGGGTTTTCTCGATTCAAACGGAAAAATATTTATTCCTGGCTGCACAATTAGCTTTAAAAGATCCCCTTCTTTGCCACGAAGAGTTTATTTCTCTCCCTGCTTTTTCATTGACCATGCAAAAGCCTTAGTGGGTTTTCTCATTGGCTTACTACAAATAAGTTCGCTATTCGTATCCTCATTTCTTGTCCCTCGAATTGTATCGGACAACTTGTTGTGAGCAGAATCACGCTAAAATATACCGGACGAATAATAAAAGCTATACACGTTTAAAAGCCTGCATCTGTCAAATCATTTATCAGATTCCTATAAACTGATAATACCTGTGTAGCTAATATATCAACTTAGATAAGAAAATTTAGTTTATGAAATCAGTCATATCGTTCTCAAATTACAAGCGTTTTATAAAAAAGCTTCATCTCAAAATATTTCAAAACAGGTTTAAAATCCTTGATCAAATTTGCTAGCAATCCAGATGATCTTGAGATGAAGCATTTTTATAAAATTGCTTGTAATATGAGAACGAAAAAACCGATTTTGACAAACTAAATTCTCTTATCTAAGTTGATATGTTAGCTACACATGCATTATCAGTTTATAGGAGTCTGATAAATGATTTGAGAGCCACAGGTTTTCAAACGTCTATACATTTTTTACTCACACGGTATGAGAAATTGGCTTATCATAGGAAATTAACGCTGCTAGAAATAAACTGTACTCGACTTTAATTAACGCAATGAGAGAGTCATCTACGCAAAGTCATCTAAGTAGAACTTCACATCCTCATAGTGCCTGTACCCAGAGTGATAAAGTGTCATTTGATACCTCTTTAAATAATGAGAGCAAACATTTCGTCATCTTGGATCAGTGAAA
The DNA here is from genome assembly GCA_004194415.1 of Aurelia aurita. Classification (NCBI taxonomy): domain Eukaryota; kingdom Metazoa; phylum Cnidaria; class Scyphozoa; order Semaeostomeae; family Ulmaridae; genus Aurelia; species Aurelia aurita. The sequence continues at coordinate 86,062 of REGM01000167.1, forward strand.
AAAAACCAGATCAAATAGAAATTCTAACGATTGGCTTGATAATAGAGTTTTGGTGATCTTTCAAAAGGGGGTACTTTTGGACACATAACGTGCATAACCATTCATTTTTATTCCGAACTTTCAAAAAAGAACAACACACCTGAAAAATCTTCCTAGATATTTCAGATATCTTGTCTATCTACACTACATGGCATTACATTTGAAACTCTAACAATAATTTTCTTATGATACAATACAGGAGACTAAGATGACAAAACGTCTCAGCAGAATAAATGCAGGAATGCCCTGGTGTTTTACACATTGCATAACAACCAGTGTGATTTTTACGACCAGTGTGTATCAGGGTTTACAGCCAAAGGTCGTTCCCAGTGCAAGATGAGCTTACACCGCATTTGAAAAATTGGCGATGAGGAAATTGGCGATGAGGAAATTGGCGATGATAGTTGATTGTGCAGTGGGAACAAGCCTTAAGTGGCTACTGTGACAAATTGTTCTGTTTAATTGCACGCTAGGCTCCTTTTTTCTAAATACCAAAGCAATAATACTTTTTTATGTCTAGTTGAATAGCTGACATGTTCAATTAATTTTAGAAATATGTCTGGCAGAAATCGGCCACCCGTTTCGACTTTTTAATGGGGGATTTTATTGAGAATGTCCCCTCGGATAACCTTGAAAAACGACCTAAAATCCTGATCAATTTTCCCCAATATTTCTGCGTTACGGTGATGACTCGAAACTCTTTGGCAGGTGATGTTCTTATGGGAGAATAGGAAAGTCATACCTGCTATTGTAACAAAATTAGTACAGGGGATTCCAACCTCCCACAAGCGCAATACACGTTTTTTTTTATAAGAAACTGGTTTATAAGAAACTAGTACTAGGATGGCTGAAAATTTAAGAAACTCTAGTACTAGGTTCTCAAAGAGCTAAGAAACTTTCAAAAGCAAAATTCAAAGATATTACGATAAATATGTCGTTGAACCCTTATTCTTGAGTAATATTAACTAACAGTTTCATGTTTTGAACGTAATAGAACACTTTTTCTTCCCACCTGATATTTTCTATGTCAAGAAACATATCTACAGCAGTGTTGGAAACTACATGATAATTTATGCACTTAAGAAATAAGAAACAGATCAAGAAACTTTTAGTACTAAAATGCCGACATTTTCATGTTAAATTAAGAAACTTTGAGTACTATTATGGCCTGATCCAAGTTTCTTATAAAAAAACGTGTTCGTGCTAACGCAGGTAATTGTCATTACTGTGAGGCAGAAAAGCAACGAAATGTTATGTCGTTGCTTTGATATTCAGGGAAAACGTTGTGCGTTTTTTTCAATCACCAGGTGGTTGATCGAAAGTATTCCGCATCATAATAGAGTACAGTCAAAGTTACAGTTTTCGCTGTGGAACTGATGACGCAATGCTGCTCTTCCTTTATGCAAGCTTTACTGGCAGATGTCTGTCTCATGAACATTACGCTATTAAAACAAGCCATTTTCATGATAATTCTGCATTATTTTCAAACTCCAAATACTTCATTTCGTACGCAAGCAGCTCTCTTGATCATCCAGTTAATTCCATCCAGATTCAATTTACCATGCAGGCATCCACAAACAGCAGAACTGCTTCGTCGTAAAAACAAAAAATTGTACAAACCATTGTGCTGCTTTTTGCTATGATTCGTCATAACCTCTCTTCGATTGCTTCTTTTGCTTTGAGCTTCATTTTTGCAATCCTTCGTCTGTCAATATCTTTCTTTGCAATGATGAAACAACTGATGCCTCCAACAACCGCTAGTATCCTACAAACAGATTGTGGTGTTAAAAACTTTCTGGAAAAAGGTTTGCACCCAGGCCCCGGCCAAACAGAAGCAAAAAGGGCCCTATTTTTTCTTATGCCGTATCTAGCAAACAAATTTCATACTGCTAGATTTCGACAAAGTGCCCCATAGAAGATTGTTGGAAAAGCTGTGTCATTATGGTAATCAAGGCCCCCTAAATGACTGGATCTGTAAGCGGGGATGGCTCAATGGTAGCGCGCTTGACTACCAACCTGAGGGTTGGTGGTTCGAGTCCCCGCCCTGTCAAACCTGCTACGTAGAGTGAGGAGAGTCGCTAACTCTCTGTAATTCCAGGCTAAAGGAATCGCGAGGTGTGGTCACATCGAGAGGAAGGACCAGGACATTGCTCGATAAGCTTAGCTTCTCAGTGTCCTAAAACTACCTTCGGGTGCTAGGTAGCAATATAGAAAGAAAAAAAAAATCTGTATGTTTCTGTCAAATATATCATAAGCCGTTATAATTGAAGGCACCAGTCTGATGAAGTTGAAGTCACATTGGGTGTACCACAATAGTCTCTGTTTTAGGACTCATCCTCTTCTCAATATTTATAAATGACTTGCCAACGAGCGTAGACTCAAACGTTCATCTCTTCACTTTTGATTGTATCCTATACAGACGAGTAAAAGATTAAAACGATTCTTCAGCCCTCCAAAGTGACATATATAATCTGCAAGAATGGTGCAATGAGTGGCTAATGAATGGACTTTCACCCAGAAAATGCAAAAATGCAAACTGTTAAGAATCACAAACGAAATCCTATAAAATCCACCGACATGATAAAAAATCACAACATGGAGGAAGTGGATTCAAAGAAGTACTTGGGAATTAATCTACATAAAAAAGCTGGAATATACCTACACAAACAGTTTGCTCTAAGCAAATAGCACCCTTGGATTTCTACAAGGTAACATGGGTAATTTTCCTCGTGATATAAAAGCTGCCTGCTACACAACCCTAGACTTGCTCCAAGTCTATCAGTATGGGACCCACATACATCAAAGAATATCCAGGCCCTTGAAATGACCTAATGCAGAAGCCCTAGATTTGTTTGTGGTAACTATTGAAAAAATGCAAGCCCTACAGGAATTATCATGGTAAGTCTGGGATGGGATCTCAGCTGGCAAATTGACGTCGAATCAACGTCGATCAGCACCATTATTTACGTCGCTTCGACGTTGATATAAGGTCGATAATGAAAGTTGAAAAAACGTCACTTTCTGACGTCGATTTGACGTCGTATGGACGTCTGTAGATGCCCTCTTTATTGAAGCTGTATCTATATTTTAATTCTCATATAAAGTCTCTGTGGTCACTACGAGGGAAGATTTTTTTGATTTGAGTTGATATCTCAACGTCTTTTCGACTTTCATTATCGACGATTATTCGACGTCGATATCTAATCATTTAATAACGTGAAATTATGTCGACCACATCTCGACGTCGATTTGATGTCACATGCCCACTGGGATACACTAGCTGAGGGAAGACAGAAAACCAAGGCTATAATGTTCAAGATCAATAACAATCTTGTTGACCTTAATAACTCTGTTCACACCAATAAATTCACATGGCCACCACAGTAAAGCGTGCGTTGAAATTCCTTTCTATAGAACAAATATCGTAATGAACTCATTTGATTTATTCCTAGCAAGATAAGGATCTGGAATAGTCTCTCACCTCACATCAGAAATCAAAAGACTCTTTGCCTCTCTCAAAAGAGATCTGAATAAAGAACAGATCACCTAATTTTTTCTGGAACAGTTTTAATGGTTTAATATGTTATACCTCAGCTAGCAGAGTTGTCTCTTAACTCCACCAGTAAAATTTGATACAACAAATGCCTTTTCCTAATATTCCTAACTAATATTCTTTTTGTTTATCTCATTGATTGAGTGAAACCACATGAGTGAAAACTATTCAAGCGAATCGAATCGTTTTATAAATATTAACAACGTTCTGTGATGAAAACCTTTTGTGATACAGTTGTTTGAAGAGAGTATATATGTCATCTTTTAGTTGTTATTCCAATGAGACAACATGAAACTTTTAAATTTAGCTCATCGGGCCTGCACTCAGTAGGGGTGAAAATCAGATATTGAGCCGGTGTCCGGTATTGCTTAGTATCCAGTTTATTTCGACACCATATTTCAAATGTAAATTTCTATTCATCTGGTAGATACAAAAAACAGATTTATCATGTAGTTATGGCTCCACCCCAGACTGCATTCTTTGTTTCTTGCGCGGAGAAGTGCACAGATGAAAACAATAGAAGAACAAAAGGTCCTATTGTTTTCTTGAAGATTGCGCAGAGAATATATTCTCCGCGAACAGCAAAACATGCAGTCTGGGCTCCACCCAGTAGTTCTTCACTTAAAGAAAAACATCACTCATTGCACCAAAGATAACTTTTATTTTTAATCTTGAATCCCGGATCTTGAATTAGGGCGAATCTTCAATTCAGGATCTTGAATTAATGTGAACTGTGAATCTTGAATTCCGGATCTTGAATCTGACTTTCTTTGAATCTTGGATCTTGAAATTAGATAAATGTAGACTATTATGAATGAAATGATGCCTGTGGACAAAAAAATTAAAAAATCCATCCACATCTCCACAACCAAGCCTTTCTTTGGATCATATTTCATTCCCCAAAAAGAATAGAGCTTACCAAGATGTACCAACACTTCGCAACCCAAGCACCTGCATCTTGAATTATTTGAGAGAGCAAGGACTTGGACTTGCTTGCTGTTATGGAATGAAAGCACTTCCCAGAATTTTGGGCCTAAATTTCAAATTAGCCTCGTTATCGTGAGTTCTATCATTTTGCATTAGCCTCGAATCTATTCAATCTCCAAAGCGGGAAGTTTTGTTTTGTTTTCACGGTTGATCTTAGAAGTCTGCAGGTGCGGAAGACGATCGCAAGTGAAAACAAATGACTTTGAAGTGGTAAATATGAATCCATGGGAGTACAGCATGCTTTGTATCAAGTGCCAAAGTATCCAACAAGCTCTAACAGAAATTTCAGAGGTGGAACCAAGGTATAAATGCGCGATATTATTATTATAGCATTGGCTTTTTCGAACCCAACAATCAAATCAGTCCACCTCCAAAAAAAAAACAAATGTACAGTCAACCCTGGAACTGATTGGCTGTACTGTAACCACATTTTGGCGGTAAAGTGGGGATTGCGTTGGATTGTAAACTTGAGAGAAAATGCCAGAAACATCTTTGCAACGGATATACCACGTTCTGGAAGCCCTCATCACCAAAAAGAATGGAAGGAAGACTCAAATCGATTTTGTAAAGGAACAGGAAACGTCCTTTTCCTTTGGACATTTGGTGGGGGGAGGGGAGGGGGGGGGGGGTTCGTATATTGAATTGAATTTCTCATGCAAGCTCAACCTGAGTGGATGGAATCTGGTTCAGGCGGTGGAGCGAAACTATGTCTCATGTAATAAATCTGGAGGAGTTTTTGGGCGGGAGAAAGTAAAAACAAAATGTCGGACGAGACGAAGGTTGGAGCTGTGACGATGGATAAGAAAACAAGAGAAATAGTCGAACAATTCTGTTCATTGATGGAAAAATCTAAAAGCCTCTTTGATGGTCTTAGGTTAGTTCTTTTTCTCGCTATTTTCGTGGCTTTTGCAGTCAACATGAGTCATGACGGCCAACCAGATAACAGATACTGTAGTGCTAGCGCTAGCTAGGAGCCAACAAGCGCGCTCAACGTGCTGCTCTGTTTCTTTAGGCCTAAGTTGGCCCATACTGACTGTGATGATATAATCTGCAGACTTTTGCAAGAAAAACCAGTTAGCCATTCCAAGACACCTGCCAGTGCTTGAATAGTGGTGTAAAATAAAATGAAAATCGTTTTTCAAAGCTAAAGTAATAAAGTCAGTAGGCCTATGCCTAGGCTAAAGAATTTCCAATCCAGACTCGACTGGAAAGTTTGCGAAGTGTGCACATACATGGAAGACGTGTGCATGGCTATTGCTTTTAAAACATGCCTTCGTTGTTCTACCTTTGCTATGCTTCAAATTGAGCACGGAAGGTATTCCGTGCAGTTCCGTGCACAATTTCCAACTGGTTTCCAATAGAATGAAAATAGAGACATTTAGCGTACAGGAAGATAAAATCTTGGGGGCTGCCCAAAAAGATCCATTGTTTACAAACATTTTGCCCAACTTCAGGTGGTATTTTTGCCTGAATATGGCTAATTTGTTGCAAATTGTTTCAACATTGGGGGCTGTGCCCTCCCAGTCTCCCAGGTTCATTCGCTTATGAATAGAGATAGAATGATGTTTTTGTCAATTTCATTTAAGGGGCAAAGTGGGTGTTTACTAATTCACCTGAAACTATTTCCTGACATTCACAGCAGTTCATCCTTTCAAATGTCTAGCAACTTTTTTATTCCAAAGCTGATCTTTGATGATCAACCTGATTGCTTATAAATACTTTCTTGCATTATATACTTCTTTTTTCCTTCTAGAGATCTTCCTCAGTTCTGTCATAGTCATTGGCAATCTCATTTTGGTAGAGCTTTTGACATTTATACAAAGGTAAATATATAACTACGTATTTGATACTGGAGATGGTAAAATGTTCTTGTGATTTTAAGGGAACTGCAAAAATTATGATAGTGACCTGATAGAAGTAGCAGATAATTAAAACAATTTGTAGTAAACTCATCTCAAATCATCAAAATTAATTACAGATAATATATACTTGTACGAGAGTCCAAATTAATTACTTTAAAAAAGCATCAAATAAGATATATAAAGAAAAAACTTAAAACTAAGAATTTCATCAAGAAAATATACAGTATTAGGAAAAAAGAAACACAGAACAAAGTACTGTATTTGTGAACTTGACTTTTATTGAAGATCATTGATTATTGGCTGAAACAATTTGATACCTATAGATTTTGATTTGAAGTGATCAAAAATAAAATTGTTAACTGATAAATTACTCTTGATGGCCTCATTGACATGTTGCAAATATTGAGCTGTTTGTCATAAAGAAGCCAAGCTCTTTGATATGTACATAATTTGAAAATTGTGTTAAGTAAAGGGAACCATTGAAAACTGCAATGAGCAAATGGTCCATTGCTGAAAATAATATTCAAATTCTGTACTACACTACAACGACCATGTATATACTGTATATATACCACACAAAATATTAAATTGGCAGCTTTCATATTTCTTAGTAGAAACTGTTTTCATTCCATTTTCAGTTGTGGAAATTTCAGCAGGAAAACAGGTAGGTAGTAAAGAATTTCAATTTTGTACAAAACTTCAAAGCAGAACTTTTATTTCTCACCACTACTCCAAGTTCTATGATTCTTCCCATTGATTTACAAACGTGGATTTCTTCATAAGAATTCTCAAGTTGAGTTGCAGAACTATCAGGTCTGCTTTGTTTACAGTACAGGCCTTGCACACATTAACATGACAAGAATTCTTCAAACTATGATAAGAATTCTTGAGCCACATGAAAGACTGTACATTTTTCAAACAAGAATTCTTAAGACACCCTCAGTGAAAGGTCACGCGAGTCACATTTTTCACAATAAAAGTATTCTCATTCGTAACCCTTCAATTTTTTTTTTCATCATTAGACCTTAGTTTGGTCTTCATACAAATGTCCATGCTGACCCTTAAATTGAAATTGATCACTTTGGTAATTTTTGTAAAAAATCACCTTCAAGTTTGGTCACGCGAGTCACAAAACATGAGTCACAGTAGAAAACTGGTCTTTAGAGTTGATTTTAGGTAGAAAATATAAAGAAAATTGTATGTTTATTTGGGTACAATGTCTATACTGGTTATAAACATTTAAAAAATACTGGTTTTCCATGAAAAAGCTCAACAGTAAATTTGACAAAACAAGATTTTGCAAACATATAGGAAGCCTTTGAGAGATTTTGAGAAGCCTGAAAACCAACTTTAAAAGGACAAAATTTGTCAGGTTATTGAAGTTTGTGACCCTATTTGGGTCACAGTTCTGTAAAAAAGTTCTCTTTTTAATGTTACACATCCAGCAAAAGATTTAAACTGAGTTTTCTTTACGTAATTCTCACTTGTCACGCGAGTCACATTTTTGGGTCACACGTGTCACGTAGTCACATGTGTGGGTCACACGAGTCACGCTGCATTGGTTCTGTTATTTCTGAAAGCAACCATATTTTAAATCAAATTTTATGCTCATGTGGTAGCTTAATGACCACTGGCCACTTCTCAAAAAGTTTTGTCAAAAAAGATGTTAAACTTTCTCAGGAAAATTAAGATTAATAACTTCAAGTCAAGAATTTGCAAATGAGGGTCACACGAGTCACACCAAATAAACCAAAAAATTTGCATTAGTAAGCATGTTTTTTTTGGGGAAAAGATTGTCAGCATAAAGAATGGCTTAAGGGCATTCTACCACTGTATCAAAATCTTTGAAAGATCAAAAAAAATTTAGTAGACAGCTAGTTATAGGTGTGACTTGGTCACGCGAGTCGCTATGGAATGGCTGTGCTGACTAATTGCTATTCAACACCTTTCAGTTCAGTTACTGTACTCATCACATTATTTGGTCTATTTGGCATTTCATTGCTGTTTGATCTGATTGGTCTGTCAATTATATTTACATTATTTGAATATTTGGAGCCAAACATTATGCAGTTGGCAGCTAATATTCGGTTGCAAATGAATATTTAGTTTCAAGGTAACCAACCGAATCGTTGCATAACTATTCAAATAACTGAATATTCGCTATTGGGTGAACAGCCCAGCCATAAATGTGATAGGAAGTGGTCCACTCTGTTCTGCATGACCCATCTTGTTCCACATCTCATTTTGATAATGTGTGGGAGGAAAAAATCAGCTATGCTACTTACTGACTTTTTTGCATAACATTTTCCGCATGTTTTTTCTTAGTATTACCAATGGAGCAATGTGCATTACAAATGGAAATAGTCATATTGCAGATGGAACTGAAATGAACATAGATTATGTATCTCTTTCTGGCACAAAACGAAAGTCAGACATCTCAATATCTATTCTAAACAAGGTAAATGATTTCAAATTAATCTTGACCATCCTGTACCAGAATTTAGCGAATAATTTTGTGGCTCTGGTCATGCCTTTTTATGAGGATAAAATCCTATTTGTGTCCTTGAAAGCAGTCCCTGTTCTTAAAAAAAATCAAAAGGTGTTCCTGAAACCAAATTTTTATGAGTGAATATTTTGAACAAGTTTATGTGAAGGTAAAGGTGAAGTTGTGGTTTTAGCCCCAAGTGCTGGGATTGCAGAAGTAGAGAAGACCTAAGTGAGTCAGCAACCCCTTGTCATGATGCTTATCAGGTGTTGGGGGGGGGGTTGAACCCTGTCCCCCTGACTGTTCTGGTTGCAAAGTCAATGGATTGCACCACAACACCTTCAATCTGTGAACACTTCCCTGATCAATATGCTGTCTTTGAAAGTAACATATTACTCAATTTATGAAGCTTGTATCCTGGAAAGAAATCGTTTTTAGAAATCTGTCATTAAAATTGTTTATAAGGTCATGTTAGATCTTCCTGTGGGACAGCTAAATTATGATACATCCCCACCCACTTTGAGGGTCAATTTAAAAAAGTTTCTTACTTTTAAGGAGCTCACAATAAAATATTTCTTGCAAAGACTGGAATACTGTTGCCTAAAACCCCTTGATGCAGTAGCAGCTGCTTTGGTTGAAAGAAATACTTTTTTAAATTTCCTTGAATATTGTTGATTTTGAAAGTCTGTCTCTAAATAGATATTAGGGGAGAACTGAGATAGCTTGAAATTTCATCGAACTGTGTAACGTAGTTAAAAGTAGCTTAGCTAGGGCTTGGACAATCTAACTATAGTCTTTTTTGCATTTGATATTCTTGATTGATCACAACAACAGGAACATAAGTAGCATGTGTCCTGTTGTTCTATGTGTAGACTAGATCGCTAAATGTCTGTTCATTTACTTAAACAATTTCTGCCAGAATACATTAGTGAACTCTTTTTTGACACATCCAATAGAGAAATAGCTTTGTTTCAACACTTGATTACAGTTATATTATAATCATGTGTTTACTAACAGCTTGAAAATTCTCTTGGCTTCTTTGAAACTTCCCTTGTTTGAAGGAGATGACCTTCAATCTGTTATAACTTTGGTCAATATTTACCAGTTCTTGTTTTACAAAGCATCAAGATCTATGTGAAATGTGGTCTGTTGATAATGATAAGAACTTCCTAAATGAATGATAACTTTCTTCTTAGTCTCTTCCTGGACTTTCTTTAGGATGCCTGACAGACATTAAACATTGACAATTTGAATCCATAGAAAGTAAAACAGACAGGACATAATTGACTTTGAATAAGCATAAGGCCTGGTATCTGTAAATAAAATCATTTTTATGACCATAAAACCAAAAATTTTTANCTAACAGCTTGAAAATTCTCTTGGCTTCTTTGAAACTTCCCTTGTTTGAAGGAGATGACCTTCAATCTGTTATAACTTTGGTCAATATTTACCAGTTCTTGTTTTACAAAGCATCAAGATCTATGTGAAATGTGGTCTGTTGATAATGATAAGAACTTCCTAAATGAATGATAACTTTCTTCTTAGTCTCTTCCTGGACTTTCTTTAGGATGCCTGACAGACATTAAACATTGACAATTTGAATCCATAGAAAGTAAAACAGACAGGACATAATTGACTTTGAATAAACATAAGGCCTGGTATCTGTAAATAAAATCATTTTTATGACCATAAAACCAAAAATTTTTATGACATCTTTCTTTGGATTGAATGGCTTGAAAATAAAGTTAGGTACTTTACTGAATTACTTCTATGCAAATTTTTATAATGTCATCAGATGATTGTTAAATCGTAGACTAGAAAAGCATGGACAACTGCTTGAGCGTAATACCAACCTAGCCTCCGTCGTTTCTGATTGGATTATTTCAAAACACTGGTATAGAATCTTCGTTTCACCTCTCTGATATTATGTGACGTTTCTTACTCTGATTAGTGTCAGACGAAAAGCTTTCAGTATGCTTCATGTTGGTTTCGCTTTTCAAAGCAATCTTCAAATTTTGAGCCAGAAGAAGACTTGTCAACTTCTGCTTACTACCGGTTGTCCCAATAAGAAGTACTCCCGTTTAAAAATCACTACAACTCGATTATCAAACCTATCATATTTCTTTTTGATCTCTTTTATTAATGATGCAAATATATTTAAAGATAATAAAAATTTTGTTTTCAATAGTTAATGGGTGTAAAATGACTGGCCAAGAAACCTTATTCTGAGCTATACTCTTTAAGCAACGTCGTAAATATTGCCTAGGAACCATTATTTTGAGATTTGTCACTGTCCTTTAAGTCTACAATGATAGTTTGCGTTTCTCTCTGACATTTATGACCAAATTAGAAGCTTGATATGAAAAAAGAAATTATTCTGGTAATCATCAGTGCTTTTTGCAGTATGCTTCAAAACCAGGCAGCCCTAAAACGAGCTAATTTTGCTAATTTAAAAACCAATCACAAGATCAGCTATACCTGGGAAAATAATTTGGTCTTTGATCTACTTGCCAAAAAGAGAAATTTTAAGATCAGTCATGTAATCAAATTTTGGGGATTTTTCAAACAGGAGTACTTTTTTGGGACACCCGGTACATATTTTGCACCTTCGTCGACGATCTTCTTGACAATGCTACCCTGTTTTCTGCGTTAATTTATAAAGTTGAGATGAGTTTAATTCTATTCGAAGCTCTACATAAATTATTTTTATACTCGCTCGTTGTGCATACCAGAAATGGCTGTTAAGCGAAGTCATGAGTATCTATCGAAGGAAGAAAGGTGTATCTAAACATCTGCGTCGAGCATTTTTTTTATCTAATTCAGAAGGTAAATGGTAGGCAATTCAAATCTCGTATTTTTTAGATGTAGTTAAAGCATCTATTGATCAGCTTCTGAAATCAAATAAATAAAACGCCTTGCGCAGATATTCAAATATTTCCTTCTCCTTCGATATATGTTTATGTCTTCTCTTAATGGCCATTTCTGGAATGCACTACGAGTGAGCTATCTACCTGGGTTTCGGGGTAACTTTTCCGGCTCGCTTTTTTTTTATTGATAACCTGGCCAATCACTTTGTGTGCGATCGCCAATCGCTCCACACTGGCGCATCAATCAAATACAAAGAATGCCAATGTTACATTATTCGCCCTTGCAAGATTGCATTGTTTTTACTCGCCCGATACGTTTGGGCAAACCTTGATCTGCACACTTGCTCGTATTAACTGAATCTAAAGCACACTTCCATTGGCGGCACTCAAACTTTACCCAATCACAACTCCTCGATCGCATGACCAAATATGACCAACAAGTACATTTTCCGAATCTAATCATCAAGACATTTCCCGTCATTGCAGCAGATTGTGTGAATAATGTTTACAAATTCTAATACGTTTTAGAATTTCAAGTAAATCGAGCAAAAAGTTCGGTTTATGAAACCAGCCCTAAAACGTTCACCCCAAAGTAGATTTTGGAGGATTTGGATATGCTTTGAAGAAAGACATTCTGCATCGAGGTGTGTGAATCCCAGCTTCGTACCACTTTTTTCTTGGTCAATCCGTTGTTGACTGGACTACTGTTATGATTCCTATATACTTTATCGTGATGTCGTAATAAAATGGCGTAGAATTCCAAAAAATAACATCGATTTTCGGAATCTACATGAAAAATGGATCTGAAGAAATTTCAAGGGACAAAATAGGCAAAGAAGTTGCACGAGATATTGTCTTGCTCAAAAGTGTTACCGGGCTACCATTGATCAATTAAAATTCACAAGGGTGTAGCTTTCATTCACCCAGTAGTTACAATGACAATTTAAATCACAATTTTTTGACAATATTCCTTCAACAAATCTCTTTTCAGAAACAAAAGTTGTGAACTTGTGACATCATGTCTTCCATCACAAATTTGGTCTTGCCGATTGAGGAGTTACTCCAATCTTCATGATTGCAGAAGAATGTGGATACAGGTAACACTATATTGAAATGGGATTTTTTAGAATCTTCGATTGTAAATATAAGAAACATGGGTTTTAAATTCGAACAGATGTTTTATCAATAGACCATCTTTTATGTTATTTTAACAGAATTTAACTGAGATGTAAAATTTTTAGTTTTTTCTTATTTCTGATAACCAACAAAGTTAGCTCACCAGATTTTGTTATTGTTATTATAATTTTAGGTTGTTGATTAACTGTTAAATAATTCTCATAGTTTGACAAGGACTGCAAAAGACAATTTCGTATTCCAGAACGGGGGTAGACAGAGTGGGCTTTTCTCCAAAAATGGAGCATTTTTTTTAGCTAAAAACAGTGGCTTCCTTCGTGGGGAATGTCTTTTCGAATGATCAAGTACGTTAAAATGCTTGGTGTAACAAACAAGACATAGATAAACCTGTCTCTGTCACTTTGCCATAGCTACCGGCCGGCTTTGGTACAAACTACAAACGTTTTCAGTCAATGCCAAATTTTTTAGAATTCAGTACAAATGTCTTCGGATGAAATTAGACATACGACGGGAGAACAGCCCTTCAGTACAGTACTTTCGACCGACAGCAGTGTTGGGTTCACTGTACTGGTCCATTTTTGGCGCAGAAAGGTGTGCTTTTACGTCGGAATTTCGCAAATGTGTCGTTTCGGGAATTCGCAAAATTCATTTAAAATCAGGAATGCCTTGAGATGCAAGACTCTGTGATAGGGTATGAGATTCAACGCCAAAAATGTCATAAATTGGGGTCCAGAAACTTTTTGCTGTGTGTCCCTATCTCATCGTACCCAAGTGAATTCCGTAAAAATTAGATCTCGAGACTACTGAACCTGCTACTAGGTAACACATACATGAGCGACAGGCCATCAAGTGTATGTCAGTGTTAAATTTTTTTGTCAGTAGTGGGCCCACCTCAGCACATTGGGTTATCTGTGTAAAGTTCATGTTTTATTAGTAGTGAGTCACGTTACCCTTGATCTTCCGATTTATTGCTTTTATTATAATGAGCCACGCTTATGATGAATATCAGCACTTAAAGTGGCTCACTGTTAGTAAAAAATCAAATCGATGGATCAGAGTTAAGGTGACTCACACTAATCAAAAGTAAATTTCACAATGGGTGAAGGTGGCTCGATAGTGACAAAAATTCTAACATTGATAAAAACATGATGTCCTGTAGCTCTTAGTAAATATTGAGATTTTAGATATCCAAGGTTTAGACGCACTAGATTTTTTATTAACAGAAGTCGTGTGAATGTGTTATTAATGTTTGGGAAAGTAAGTCTGTTCTTTATTGTACAGTATGTGTTAGGTTTTCGTTTATTTGGATACTGCAGATGTTTTATTTAATATGAAGCTTTTTTGTAGTGATACCTCATAGATCCGTCCCCTGATTTGATCGATACCTGCCTCACTGCGAAGCTTCAACTTAAAAATGTTTTCGATGAAATTACGATGATCCTTGGTTCTGCATAGATTAAAATCGGAAATCAGAAAGCCTTTTTTATCTAAAAACTTAATGCTTTATGCAATAATCTTTCTGTGCGAAGCTCAAGAATAAACCTAGCAGAACCCCAGTTAGTTTTTTGTCTCAATTCGCATATCAGAGTACGCTAGTCGTAGTCGGTAAACGACTGGCCGCCTAGGTTTATCCGTCTAGCAACTACCCTCGACGATCTGCCGCGTCCCTAAATTACCAAAACAACCTGAAGAGAAGCCAGGTTTTATTGTAGCTAGCGACTGCTTTGTTGACATTCCATGATAATGATAATAAATCCGTCTCATTCTTGGTGCAATACTAAATTAGAGGACCGGCAGTCGAAACAGCCGTCAACAGCCCTCGATAATCTACCGCATCCCTGAAGGACAGATAGCAACCCGAAGAGAAGCCAGGTTTTATTGTAGCTAGCGACTGCTTTGTTGACATTCCATGATAATAAATCCGTCTCATTCTTGGTGCAATACTAAATTAGTGGAATGGCAGTTGCAACGGCCCTCAACAGCCCTCAAAGAGTTACTACATCCCTGAAGGACAGATAACAAACTGAAGAGAAAACCAGTCTTTACTGTAGCTAGTGACCGTTTTGTTGACATTCCATGATGATAAATCCGCCCCATTCTTAGTTTTTTACTAAATTAGAGGACTTGTACCTGGTGTCGAAAAAAGTAATCCTGTTTGAAAAATCACCAAAATTTGATTACAATGCCTTACAATGCCTATCTTCAAATTCATTTTTTTTGGCAGGCAGATAAATGACCAAATTATTTTCCCAAGTATAGCTGATCTTGTGATTTGTGTTAAAATGAGCAACTATGGCTCTTTCTAGAGCTGCCTGGTTTTGAAGTGTACTGCAAAAAGCACTATCCTGAGAGTTGCAGATAAAGGAAAGCATTCCATCATAGACTATGATTCCATACCTCTTTAAAATTTTGAAAAGCACAACTTTTTGACTAACGATGAATCAACAAATACCTGATGTCCCAAAATGATGTATCGCCGTTTGCCGAAATGTACAGGGTGTCCCAAAAAGTACTCCTGTTTGAAAAATCATCAACATTTGATTACACGGCTGATCTTCAAATTTATTTTTTTGGCAAGTAGATGAAAGACCAAATTATTTTTCCCAGTATAGCTAATCTTGTCATTGGTTTTAAACTTAGCAAGTTCGGCAATTTTTAGGGTTGCCAGGTTTTGAAGCATACTGCAAAAAGCTCTGATGATTACCAGATTAATTTATTTTTTGTATATTATGCTTTTAATTTGGTCATAAATGACGGAAAGAAACGCACACTATCATTGGAGACTTCAAGGATAATAAATAATCTGAAAATTTTGGCTCTTAGGCAAGATTGACTACGTTTCTTACAAAGTATGGCTCAAAATGGTTTTTCAATGTGTAACTTTTCAACCTTTAAGTATCGAAAAAAACAGTTTATCATCTTTAAATATTTTTGGGTCATTGACAAAACAAATTTAAAAGAAAATTTTATCATAGGCTTGATAATGGAGTTTTGGAGATTTTTTAGACAGGAGTACTTTTTGGGGAAACCCGGTAGTTGCAACTGCCCTCAAAGATTTACTTCATCCCTGAAGGACACATAATAACCCGAAGAGAACCAGGCTTTATTGTAGCTAACAACTGTTTTGTTGACATTCCATGACAAAAAATCCGCCTCATCCTTAGTTTAATTCTAAATTAGAGCAGGTGAAATTATCATAAAACTTGATTCATTCTATTCATGGTGGTATCATCAATTAAGCCTATTTCGTAGAGTCTTCAGCCTCCACATCAATATTAATACATCCTTTCCACCATTTTTAAAACTTTAACCATCAGAATTTATAAAAATAGTTGTATTTTCGAGACACAGGATAATATTTTGGTCAGTGGGATTGAGATAATGGTCGAACAGCTGGGTACTGCAGCTGACTTCAGAATCATTGAAATCGCTACATTTTTAATTTATGGCATTATTCACTAGTATAGCTGTCTGATAGTTGTTCTTGCAGTTTCCTGGCCGTGAAATCATTGAAAAGTTTCTTGTAGAGTGTTATTTTCCGAGAAGCTTCACGAATTCTTCCGAGTTATCTTTCAGAATCTGTTCAGTGCAGTCCGTTGACTTCTTTCTGTGCAGGTGAGTTTTATGTTATCTCATTATTGACTACTTTGATTGACCGTAATGCTGAATTCACACATGAATCGTCATTCTCGACACATTCCAAATAGCAATGAAGCGCGACGAAGCATTGTCAATACGACAAAATTTGATTGATTAAACTTTATTACGCCGCACCGCATCACGAAATCGCCTTAAGTGTGAATTCAGCTAAAGCTGAAAAATACAATAACCAGCTCTCTGCAATCAAAAGTTACTGACAAGTGCTTTGTATCACCGTTTAGTTGAAAGATGGTCATAAGAGTTGAAAGGCTGATGACTATGGTTGAAAGGCTGGGCTATCGTTTGTGATTCTGCATGTTCACTTTAAGGCTTTAAGCGACGATTGCCATCCGAAAAACCAGATTCGAATTGTAAATGGTGACGTCGCATTGTAAATGCGAATAATTGGCATTGACTGAACTTTATCGCGCCGCGCCGCACTGCATGAAGAAATCGCCTCAAGTGTGAATTCAGCTAAAGCTGCGAAATACAATACGTTTATTCTTTTGTTCTCTGTGTTTCGCTGACTTTGTGTCTTTTTTTGTCTTATTTTTATGGATATGTTCTGCTTTAAAGGCATTGAGTCCGCAAAAATAGCCATCTCATGGCCAATGTCAACTTCTTTTTAATCATCAAACAAAAGTTGTAATCTTATCACTTTTGAAATTAAACCAAAGAAACTCTTGCGAATAATGGAAGGATTAAGAAGTCTTTGTTCCTCGCTGCTATGAACGTTGCCACTATTTTGCGATAGCAAAGGGCCATCAGCAGTTTGTCAGCAAAAATCCAGGATAGCGTATACGCTCATGTATTTACATGGACTCAATGCCTTTAATGTCACAAAATGCTCACGAATATGAATAGAGCTAACAAAGAGGAGATTGCAGAAGCTAGTAGTATTGTAGCACAGTGTGGGCCAATTTTACTTTGCTGTCTCTTATAGAGGAAACAGGAACGTCTTCCAAGCAAGAAATTCAGAGTCGGATAGAAGAAAAAAGAGCACATCATGTGACAATAGTATTTGTTGCTTTGATTGACACACCAATTCAAAACGATTTGCTACTGCAGATAAATGGATTTGTACGACTGATTTGTGAAGCTGCTAATGTAAATAAACCAGACCTCATAGGATGCCTTGAAATCTAGCTCAGTTGAGTGATTAGGGGGCTATCAAGAGAAGACATGAGTACACATCGACAGTTAAAGGATAACCATAAACATCTTGTTGGAATTAATTAGCTATATAATTTAGCTATTGTATTACAGTAATCCAACGTTAAATGAATTGATAATAATAATAAAATCTGCCTTCTGAATTTTAGTATTGTTATCTTTCGATTGCATTCTTGTCTGTAAATGAAATGTGAAACCTTTATACTCTCTTTCATTGCAGGTTTAAGTCAAGGAATAGAGAAGTCTTGCATCATGCAGAATGGAAACGAAAAGGCTAGAGCGAACAGAAAGTAAGTGTACGTCAAATGATATCTGAATGAGTAAGCCAAATCAATAAATTTCTAATCCGCTTCCCCCAAAAAATTACGTGATGTTTGATCAAATCTTTCATCTTTGATGAAAGCAGAAACTGCAAAAGGTTTATGTTCCCATTTTACAAAGCCTGGTTTAATCTTTGACAGGTCGTTCTATTCCATAAGGAAGAGTTTTTCCTGAGTTATGAACTAATGTATTTTAATTAGGGTCTAAAAGAGGAAAACCTAAATACTGTATAAAAGTAATGCATATGGTTTGAAAGTTCAGTTTTTTTGGATTCCAGCAGTTTATTTCATGGGGGCTTTTTAATACAACGAGATCTCCCACGAACTTTGGTTTAAGATTAATCGTGGGGCTTTAATTGGAAACCTTAACCTGTAACCTGTAACCCTAACCTGTAACCCTAACCTGTAACCTTAACCTGTAACCTTAACCTGTAACCTTTTAAACATGGGGCTTTAATTGCTTAATTAAAAATTTGAAAAGAAGTACTTCAGAATTGTTTTGCTCTTCATTAATTTACTGATGTCAATCAACCTGGAACAGCTAGTATTTTTGGCGTGTGCTTTAATTCTTTTACGCGGCTTGTAGGAAAAAACTATTTATAAAATCTAGTTTTTCTGTTCAGGTATTCAGAAACGATGTCAAGCAAGAATCCGGAAGATGAATCTGACACCGATGAAGAAGAAGTCGATAAGATCCGGGTAAGCAAATTTTCTTGGTTTTTTAGCAGTCAATTTTGAAAAGAGCATTCTTTTATTTATAGTGCAAAATAGCCCAGGTTCGGAATAAAAATGCGACACAACTTGCATGGACAATGTTCTCCGTACCAATCTTTTATCTTTGCTTTAACTGAGAAAGGGATTCTGAATTTCGTATTGGTTGTGGTAACATTTGTCACAGTTTCGGACCCTTAAATCGGACGCTCTCTGTCCCATTGTTGACAGATCTCACCCTTGGTTGAATAAATTCTTTATTGTTACGCAAATTGTAATGACTTTCATTTTCACAGAAGATTTCCTGCATGAATGAAGGGTTCAGGTCATTTCTAGTTTTGTAAATCTCAATCATAAGTATTCGCAAGTTCTTTGTATGGATAGATAGTAACTGCACGGTCCTTCTCTAATAGTGATAATACGCTAAATTAGGTAGCTAGGATACTCCCCCATTGAATTTAGTGATGTTATTTGTCCGTTATTCGATTTTCAGAGCAGCATGAACATCACAATAACTGCAGAGTACATGCAAATAGCAAAGCTTATCAAGTATGCTAAGGTATATTACCCCCATTTTAAGATAGACATATTACCTTTCGTCCCTTGTTTCCCTGCGTTCTTTGACTTGCTGATATCTCTCCGGTCAATAGGGACTCATAACATTACTCTGAAAAAGTGGGCACACTTTAGGCCCTCGAAGAGTGAATCCGTACGCATCAGTCAAATTGATTTATTTTGTTTGTACAGAGGAAGATTCTTGCTTGAAATGTATGCAATTTGTGATTAGTAGGTCAGGGAAACATCATTCTTTGTATTAACAGTTTGTTCTCAAATGTTCGAGCTCTTTAAACCAGACTTTGAAGCGATTTTGTGGCAGGACGTTGGTGTACGAAAACTCCCGCAAGTTTTAGGTCATTTTTTCGACTGGAGTTTTCGTACACCAACGTCCTGCCAGAATATCCCTTCAAAGTCTGGTTTAAAGAGTTCGAACATTTGTGAACAAACTGTTAATACGAAGAATGATGTTTCCCTGACCTACTAATCACAAATTGCATACATTTCAAGCAAGAATCTTCCTCTGTACAAACAAAATAAATCAATTTGACTGATGCGTACGGATTCACTCTTCGAGGGCCTAAAGTGTGCCCACTTTTTCAGAGTAATGTTATGAGTCCCTATTGACCGGAGAGATATCAGCAAGTCAAAGAACGCAGGGAAACAAGGGACGAAAGGTAATATGTCTATCTTAAAATGGGGGTAATATACCTTAGCATACTTGATAAGCTTTGCTATTTGCATGTACTCTGCAGTTATTGTGATGTTCATGCTGCTCTGAAAATCGAATAACGGACAAATAACATCACTAAATTCAATGGGGGAGTATCCTAGCTACCTAATTTAGCGTATTATCACTATTAGAGAAGGACCGTGCAGTTACTATCTATCCATACAAAGAACTTGCGAATACTTATGATTGAGATTTACAAAACTAGAAATGACCTGAACCCTTCATTCATGCAGGAAATCTTCTGTGAAAATGAAAGTCATTACAATTTGCGTAACAATAAAGAATTTATTCAACCAAAGGTGAGATCTGTCAACAATGGGACAGAGAGCGTCCGATTTAAGGGTCCGAAACTGTGGCAAATGTTNGGTCATATTTTCGACTGGAGTTTTTCGTACACCAACGTCCTGCCACAATATCCCTTCAAAGTCTGGTTTAAAGAGCTCGAGCATTTGTGAACAAACTGTTAATACAAAGAATGATGTTTCCCTGACCTACTAATCACAAATTGCATACATTTCAAGCAAGAATCTTCCTCTGTACAAAAAAAATAAATCAATTTGACTGATGTGTACGGAGTCACTCTGTGAGGGCCTCAAATGTGCCCACTTTTTCAGAGTAATGTTATGAGTCCCTATTGACTGGAGAGATATCAGCAAGTCAAATAACGCAGGGAAACAAGGGATGAAAGGTCATAAGTCTAATTTTATGATTTATATTTAGAAGCAATTGTGATGTTCGAGATTTCGAGTAGAAAAAATGGAGTTACATTGATCCTATAAAAAAGACTTGGGCATTCTTTTGAGAATACTCTCCTGTAATCTTTTCAACAATCCCTCTGCTGTTAGTTGTAGACAGAGCACGAGAAATTTTCACAATAGATGATTACAATATGCAGACCCTAAATGTCAAGGAATTTTCCAAGATTTCTGCAAGCGTAAAATATAAATAGATGCTGCACATGTTAAGAAATTGCTTTGCCTCTAAACACCAAACCTTTATCAATGTAACTTTCGAATATTTACTGCCTATCGCAATCAGATTTCAATATTCATAAACAAAGATGGCTCCCGGTCTTGTTCATCGATCAGTCGACGGACAACTTTTGTGCTTTCAAAAGGCCTTGTCCATAGAGTGTTATGCAGCTCCCTTCCAGAATTTGATGAGAGCCTAGAGCGGAACGAGCGCTTTGTTTCTCTTTAAACAGCCAGGCATGAGACTTGTTGCAAGTCTAAATAACGACATGTTGCAATGGGAGTCAAGGAGGCAAACTCTATTTTGATCAATATAATTTACCCCTTGGTACCTGGATATATTTTAGAGAATGATAAGAACGATAACCCTTCATCTTTTTTATTTAAGCGTGGAAATCAAACTGCAACTGTGTTGGCCCTTGTTGCTCTATACGACTATGACCTTGGCAAACCCTCAGTTCAAGCCAGTTTGCTTCATCTTGATTGCATTAACCTTCTCGTCAATCTTCTTCATGCCAACGATTCGAGATCGAAGGTAAGATGTTGTCTCTCTTCTCGGATGAGTTAATCTCAGTAAGCAAAGGTGTCATATCTTTTAAAAAGATTACACGAATGGTTAATGCATCTTCTGTTTGATTTATGGCTTGAAGGGAACTTCACGTACTTTGCTATAATTCTGGTTGTGCAACTTTTGATATCTTGATTCTTTTCAGACTTACATCATTTTTCTTTTCATCGAAAGAATTCATGAAAAGTTAAAAACATTTAAATCATCGTAAATCCTAAATTGATAGAAGAAAACGGTACAATCTTGAAGAAAAACATACAACATAGACATAGTTTATGAAGGTCTATTACATGATGGTAAACATAAATCTGTATCTTTTTTTGTTTGCGATTTAACGATTTGATGACATCACAACCTCAAAACTGGTTGACACGTAGAAGACGCTGTAATTCTGAAAAAAATCAAGATATCAGAAATGCTACATATAGGATTATAACAAAGTACTTGAAGTTCCTTTCAAGCCATTAAATCAAACGGAAGATGAATGAACCATTTGTGCGATCTTTTTTTAAGATTTGACGCCTATGCTGGTTCAATAAGAAATTATTTNTCTGTTTGATTTATGGCTTGAAGGGAACTTCAGAAACTTTGCTATAATTCAGGTTGTGTGTAACTTTTGATATCTTGATTATTTTCAGACTTACATCATTTTTCTTTTCATCGAAAGAATTCATGAAAAGTTAAAAACATTTAAATCATCGTAAATCCTAAATTGATATAGGAAAACGGTACAATCTTGAAGAAAAACATACAACATAGACATAGTTTATGAAGGTCTATTACATGATGGTAAACATAAATCTGTATCTGTTTTGGTTTGCGATTTAGCGATTTGATGACATCACAACCTCAGAACTAGTTGACACGTAGAAGACGCTGTAATTCTGAAAAAAATCTAGATATCAGAAATGCTACATATAGGATTATAACAAAGTACTTGAAGTTCCTTTCAAGCCATCAAATCAAATGGACGATGAATTAACCATTTGTGCAATCTTTTTTAAAGATTTGACGCCTATGCTGGTTCAATAAGAAATTATTTTTAATAAATTTAATAAATGCCCACCAAAAAGTTCGCAGAAAAAGCTTGGAGAGTTCTTTTTTCACTCGGACCCTTCAAGTAATTCTAATCGATCCACCCCTGTTTTACAAGGTCCTAATTGGTGCTCAAAACACAATACGGGTCTAGCCTCGGTAGTTTCTCATTTGCTTACTTCACAACACAGTTGGGTGTAAAATTCTTATTCTCGTCTTATCTAAAGTTTCTTACCCTGATTAGTATGAAATTAATGCATGTTTGGTGTCAAATTCTGGTAATTATCATTTCATTCACCTACAAAGTTCAGGACTGTATTGTTCCTAGTCTTTATCGTAGAACTTTAGATCTTATTTGGTATGCTTCTTGTCAGCAACCCCCTTAAAGAGGCTGGACTTGCCCAAGTCGTCTTGCAAGAAAAAGATAGGACGACTTGTACACAACAGCTCCTCATTATTGAATTATGAGACATGTATGACCTTGCTCGACCCAATAGGACCCAGCCGCAAGCAATTCAAAATCTTCATTACTATTGGTCAAAATCAAGATCAAGAATGACGCCTGCGGGACCAAAAATCAACTGGACATCCAGATGTGAGTTGTTAAGAGCAATCGTCCTTTCTTTTTCTTTCATGATGACCTGGGCAAGTCCATAAAGAGGCTGAAAAACTAAAGTTTTGAAAGTTTCAACTCTTTGATAAACAACTAGATAACGTAAAATATTTGCAATTTGATATAAACTTATTTAAAGGGGCTTTTGCAACCGGCATGCCTTGCACGTGCCATCTCTTTGTTGTCTGCCATTTTAGTGGACCATTAAATGGCGACAACAAAGAGACCACAAAAGGATGTATTCACAAAGCATGCCGGTTGCAAAGGTCCCTTTAAGCACTACATTTCGAGCATGACTAAAGCCTATTATCAAGTGTTGGTCTCTCAACTCTTTGCTGTTTAGATTCTTTAAGAAGGTTGTTTTGAGAATTCTGATGTACGTTTTATTCTAATGTTTCATTTTAAATATTTTAGGTAGCTGCTTTAAAGATACTACGAGCAACTGCTTCTAACAAACTTGTTGCAGAAGTTATTATTAGAATGAAAGGTATGACGATACAGTAAAACCAGCATATTGAACCGTTCTTGGCTTAGCCTAGCGAAGGTTTTTTATTTGGGATATAAAATTTAAGAATAGTGCAATTAAGAGGGCATTTGCCATGTGAAAACCAAACAAATGCATGGTATGTTGTGTCTAGCGCTTTGAAACATCTTCAGTTTTGATGCAACTTTCACAAAGTTCAGAAAATTTTCACCACCGGGTGAGTAAAAAATAACAATCCCCGTTTGAAAGGCCACTGCTCCCTGGATATCAAGACAATAATATTGGCAAATATATTATTTAATGGAGGACATGTTTAAATCGATTTTTAAGTTTACCTTAATGAAATCGGCCACTGCTTTCTGAAATTATCAGGGATTTTCTGCCAGAAACCCTGTAAGAAACCTGCAAAACAGACCTAAAATCACGACCAAATCCTCCAAATATTTCTGCCCTTACAGCAATGGCTTTTACATGAATTAGCATGTGTTATCCCTTTGTGAGGATGATGTCACCCTGGTAGCATAACAACATTATTCCGGATGATTTCATCTTCCCAAGAGGATAACATGTGCTAAAACGTGTTGAAGTCATTGCTGCAAGGCAGAAATATTAGGAAAATTTGGTCTTGATTTAAGGCTTGTTTCGAAGGCTTCAAGAAGGGACTTTCTGGAGAAAATCCCTCATAATTTCACAACAGAGTGGCCGATTTCAGTCAGAAAAATTTTAAAATCTATTTGAACATGTCCGCCATTAAATAATATATTTTTCAATATTATTGCCTTAATATCCAGGGAGCAGTGGCCTTGCAAACGGAGATTGTTTTTATTGACTCACCCGGTAGAATGATAGCATTTCTACTTTACACTAATTTGGGTGTCAGTTGTGAAACACGGACCCGTATTAATTGTCTACGAATGTTGCAACAAGATATTTAAGAGATAATTAAGACCATTAATAAACTTTAATCGTGTTGCTCACATGTTTGTCAGCTTCTTGGTTAATAACTTGTTATTTGGATTACCGTACTTGTTTTGGTATATTTTCGTTATGTAATGGACCCCGTCTGATAACTGTCACAGCAAAGCGTCAGATATGATCACGAGACATTAAAAATGATGGTGTAGATGTTTGCTACACTATTCTTCCGAATGAATGGCTTGAAAGAAACCTCAAGTACTTTACTGTAATTTTACCGTTTGCAGTTTTGATAGTTTGATTATTTTCAAAATTACAGAGCTTTTATATTTCAACTTGTGAGGCTGTGATGTAATTTCAAAATCATAAACCATATGAGTGACAGACTTTGCTTACCACCATATAATGGGCTTNTAACTTGTTATTTGGATTACCGTACTTGTTTTGGTATATTTTCGTTATGTAATGGACCCCGTCTGATAACTGTCACAGCAAAGCGTCAGATATGATCACGAGACATTAAAAATGATGGTGTAGATGTTTGCTACACTATTCTTCCGAATGAATGGCTTGAAAGAAACCTCAAGTACTTTACTGTAATTTTACCGTTTGCAGTTTTGATAGTTTGATTATTTTCAAAATTACAGAGCTTTTATATTTCAACTTGTGAGGCTGTGATGTAATTTCAAAATCATAAACCATATGAGTGACAGACTTTGCTTACCACCATATAATGGGCTTTATGAACTATGGTCTTCTTGAAAATTCAACTTCTTTGTTCCATTTGTTTAGAAGTTACGTGCGTTATACGGTAAGGGTTAGGGTAAATTTTAGAAAATGATTTTCATAGTAAGTTAGGGTTAGTAAGGGTCAGTTTGGGTAAGTTAGGGTTAGTTAGGGTAAGTTAAGGTAAGGGTGTGTGTTTAGTCCAATATCTGCCAGAGGAATACGACATTATGCGCTGCCCGCTAAACTGCATTCGTCCCCTAAAATATAATTTATCACATAACACATGGGATTTATAAAGATCATTATCGATAATCACTGGGGAAAGGAAAGTCGAGAAATTAGAATTTCAGTAAAGTACCTCTAAGGTTTCTTGCAACCCAGTCATTCGAAAGAATAGTGTAGCAACCATTTTTCCGCCATCATTTAAAGATCTGACACCTATGCTATCATAATTTACCATCCAATGAAATGAATGATTTATATTATTAGGTGTCGACATTTTGATCGAACATCTCACTGCGAAGTCAGATGACGTCATCGCCATGTCTGCTGACGTCATCAGTGATATTGCGTCATCAAGAAGAGTAAGAAAGCAAATAAGGACCAAAGGAGGTTTAGATATTCTGGTATAATTGTTTTCTTATTTGCCCATTCTCTAATATAGACACAAAAGATGATTTGTACTTTTTATCTTGCTTACCGTCATGCGGGGTGACTATGATCAATTTTTGACATGTTTTCTTCATAATTCCTATCAGGAGAAATATAACAAAACTCTTTATGTGGTGAGCAATGTGCATCAGAAGTATAGTATGCAAAAAGGAGACGATATTTTGGTGCTATTTTCCACTTCGCTTGCAGCCATGAACAAGTGATCATGTCACCCTGCAGATGGGTGACTTTGATCAGTAAGTCAAAAATCAATAGGGATTTTGATGTCAAAACTTTTTGAGATAGGCGGTTATAAAATTGATTATTATTATTATCAATTTGTTTAACGTTGGCAACTTACATAGCTACATAAAAAAGCTAATTCAAGCCAACAAATTAAATACAATGTTACATAAATATATATACAAGTAAAAACAAGCCAATAAAATTACAAAGTTCATATCAAATTACCAAGTTAATATAAAAATAGTGTGAACTATAAAAAGCCGAGACCAGGTATGTACTGCCTGCAAAGTCTGCAGTCGCAAACTTCATTGTTCCAATATTTGATTTTATTCTTAAATTGTTGCACAGAATTTGAATCCTTAATTTCCCGTGGAAGGGAGTGCCAAATACGCTGCCCTCTGTATCTGATTGTTTCAGTACCATGATTAACTGTATGTACCATGGGAAGTAAGAATGTATTGGTATTTCTCAAATTATATGTGACACTTCTTTGCAGGAAAATTTCGTCCATAAAACTGGGGTTTAAATTGTTAGTAGTTTTGAACATTTCGGTCATTAGCAATTGCACATTTTTCTGATGCACTGTTACAGATCTATCTTTTTCTAATAAGGTTATGAAGCTGGAAGTATAGTCTTTATACGCAATTCGTAAGGCTCTCTCGTGGAGCCTATTGATTTTGTTATTCAACTTTCTGCTATGGAACA
>REGM01000167.1:113460-128935 GCA_004194415.1 Aurelia aurita
TTCACGTTTATTTAGAACCCCTTGTTAGAAGGAAGTACAACTTGAAATCTTTCGTCTGAAGTATGCCTTTAGTTGCTGGCATGCAAACTTTTAATCATATGAACCTTTATCGTACCAGTCTGGACCTTGTTTGGTCAATCTCCCCCCCCCCCCAAGTAGTAGCTGGTTTGATATGAATAGGTTAAAGTTGCAAAGGGCTATGTGATGAAAGTCACCCTATTGATCTACGTCGCCCCCTGCATGACAGTACTAAATAGGTATTCATGTTCGCATTCATGCCGGATGAGTGTAGAAAGGCACCCGTTTTCTCAGGTAGTCTATAAATCTTCGTCAGGAACTGGAAGAGTTTAACTTCAAGTATATCTATGTTTCTATATCTAGCTAGTCCATGTACCGTACTAAAGTGAATTAGATCTTGATTTGTCCATTGTTCCTTAGTAAGTAAAAGACGCAGTAAAGCTTCTTTAGTCTGTTTGTTGATGGATCTTTATGTAGTTTCTAGTAAAATGCTAATTTCTTCAAATGTTTATTATTTTCTTCTTCAAGTTAAACCATTGCAAGCTACCCAAACTCGAAGAAGATGTCTCCTTGAGCAGACAGAACTCTAGAATGAGCTCAACATTATCTGGAAAGCGTTCAAGATCAAGCAAGAGTCATATCCAGCCTACACTGGCTGATATTCCGCTGGACAAAGTCAGAGCATCGGCAACCGCTATTTGGAACTGCTGCAAGAGCCAACAGAATAGAAAGCTAGTGATATCTTCAGAAATACCGCCATATTTAATCCGCCTCTTAGAGAGAACAGCTGATGAAGATATACACGTGCCAGTCATTGGTATCATACAGTCATGCGCGGCAGACGTAAGTTTTCTAATTCAAGAATTTCTGTAGAGACGAAAATGTGATGTGAAGAAAGTAAAGTCTGCAACTGCCATGATGGCAAAATCAATATTACAGCCTTCAGAAACCCCTTAATTCGATGTTCTAGCCAGTAAACATGATTTCAACATACAATTCTCCGTTGCAAGACAAAAATACAACCTTATTTCTTAATAGTCATTCGAGAATCGAGTTTCGTAAATAGTGTCTCCAGTTGTTGCTATCAAAGTTGACTTGTCATCTAATCATTCCTGTGGAGTTTGGCTGTGCGACATGTTTCTCGTTGTGGGTATTTGGGTTAGAAATTAGATGCACCACCAAGATGCCGGTGCGATAGAATAGCTTCTTTCCAACTGAAATATATTAACCTGTTTCCATAAAGTTGACAAAAGTTGACACATTATTTTCCGAAAGCCAGTGACAACTAATAACAGTTAGCAACACCTAGCGTCCAAATTGGATCAGGGATTATTTGAAAATATCTGATCTCGTTTTGAGTGAAAGACTGAAATTTGAAGGCAAGCACATCAAATACCAAGGTGCAATTCTGACAAACAATGGCCCCAATCTAAGTCAACTATCGACTATCGAATCTCACTATCTATGATATTTTAGACAATTGAAAGCAAAGCATATTTATCGTTGGGCTTGTATTATTCTAATTTGTTCGATCTTGGGGCTTCCTGGTCAGTTCAACGAAGTCGAAAATAAACAAACGTGGGAAGCAAAGCAAGGTCTGGAGGCTTTGGAATGATTTGTTAAATTGTTTAATTCAAGTGGCGATGTTTATTTTGTCTGTTTCCTTGTACAGGTTACCTTTCGAAGATACATGCTATCAGCAGGACTTCTCTATCATGTTGTCAGAGCCATGAAAAGTGAAAGGAGACAATTCAAGATTTTAGCTCTCAGGGCATTTTCAGTGGTATGTTCATATATTTGGTTAATCAGTTATTCCATTCAACCCAAAACTTGTACAGATGATAACAGTATCTGCATGTTATCTAAACTATCAAGATGTATCAATTGATTTCTTGACTTTAGCTCTGAATTTTAAGTCGGAAAAGGAACTATGATAAAGCTAAATTGAGTACATCCAACCAAACTGTTCTGCTATAATCTTGATATCTTTGTTTTGGTATCGATTCGAATCAAACCAACGGTCTGCAGAACTTAAACCGGTCTTCCAATTTGCTGTGCTGTAATTAAGAAAGCTCTGTTTCTTGAAGTAATGCCATATAGCTAACATGCAACTAACCTGACCACAACTACCTATAAGAACAGAATTTTTTACGGGAAAGGATATTTTATTCGGAATAAGGAGTTGTTCCAAATAACCGTGTTCAAGATAACCAGTCGTGTTGGGGTTCAACTGTATAAGCAAACCTAGGAATAATCATGACTTCTCCCCGGTAACTGCAAAACATGGGAACGTGTTTTGGGATACCATGTATATCAATGTACTGCTTCTTCTTTTGAAGTGTGGTGATGAAAGAGAGGCAAGAGGACAGATGAGGGAATTGAATGGTCTTGGTCTGATGCATGCTATGTTGCAAAAAGGGCTCATAGGTGATATTGATATGTTGATTGCTGCTACAGAGGCTGTGTGGAAGGCTATTANTGGGAACGTGTTTTGGGATACGATGTATATCAATGTACTGCTTCTTCTTTTGAAGTGTGGTGATGAAAGAGAGGCAAGAGGACAGATGAGGGAATTGAATGGTCTTGGTCTGATGCATGCTATGTTGCAAAAAGGGCTCATAGGTGATATTGATATGTTGATTGCTGCTACAGAGGCTGTGTGGAAGGCTATTAAATCAAACCCTGAAAATATCGATTGGTAAGTTTCTATTGGTGCACAAACATTTGTTATTGCATCTTCCTTTTGATTAATGGCTTGAAAGGAACTTCAGGTACTTCGCTATCATTCAAATTTTCAATTTTTGATGTCTTGATTATTTTCAGAATTACAGCGTTTTTCTTTTTATTGAAAGAATGCACGAGAAGTTTTGAAAAAATCTAAATCATCGTAATTTCTAAATTAATAAAGGAAAAACGGCAGAGTCTGCAAGAAAACAATAGTTTATGGAGGTCTATGAGGCGGTAAGCAGAAATCTGTCGCTTTTCTGGTTTATGATTTAGCAATTTGATGACGCCACAATCTCAAGACTGGTTGAAACATAAAAGCTGCAATCCTGAAAATAATCAGGCAACACAAATTGCAACAATAGAATTATTGCAAAGTAGCTAGAGTTCCCTTCAAGCCATCAGATATCCATTGCTAACCATGATCCTTTGTGTTGGCAAGACAACTTTCGTATGATATGAAAGTTATTTCTGGCCTAGGTTCTAATTGTTTTGCTTTTCATTCGGCGCACAAAGGATAAGTAAGATCTGCGAGGCAGACGCCAATTGCTTTGAAATAGTGTGCCAGTCAAAGGCAACTAACGCTGTTGTTACAAAATTTGCCCTTGTTATCTTCAAGAGAAATAACAACTTCCACAAAAATCGAATCGACACGAAAAATATCAGTCGAATGTAAATACCCACATACATGATCTTTTTTAATTATTTGACGCCTATACTATCCTTCTATCAATTTCTCATCATTGAAATTAATTTGTTCATCGAAACAATCTCAAAAGGAATATTCCAAAGTAAGTATGAACCTAATCACATTTTGTTAATTTTCAACATGTCGTACTTTTTGGTCATATTTTTTGGCATTATAAGCCCTGGGTCACTCCTGCTACCCGTGTCTATTGTAAACATGCAATACATCTATTTTCTAAATGTTCCTATTTCATTTTATATTGTTTTCATCATCTTGTACTTTTTTGGTCACATGGGTGGCGTTATGAGCCCTGAGTCACTTCTGCTACCCGTGTGTGTTGTAAACATGCAATACATCCATTTTCTAAATGTTCCTATTTCATCTCATATTGTCTTGCTAGGTTCAAGAAGCATTCCATTGTTCATGATATCGTTGACCTACTCAAAAGTAACAATAGTGAGGTAATAACGCCGATTTGTTTTGCTTGTTGTGTCTGATTTTTTTGTCTTAGGACACAGATAATTTAGTGCCACGTAAACTGGGTAGCGCATTTTCGTTCCAGTCTGATTTCAACTGAAATTTGATTTACTGTAGTCTTGAAACAACTGACCGTACAAATGGCTTAATTCGACTTTAATTCGTACTTCACAAGTTCGTACTTTAATGTATTCGAATTTATTATTATATTATTATTATAACTGGGAGGGGGGCAACTTAAGTTGTCCTTGGTATGGGGTTGTGCCATTTAGAGCATAAAAGTGCGACCTATAAATTCAGAAAATATTCTGAAAAGTATCCCCATAAATCCGGGAAAAAATGAAAATATACCGTAAAATGTAGATTTACTGAAAATATAGCCATAACACAAAGCATACCCATTATAAAAAGAACGATCTCAACCCAAATTCTATGAAAGATATTTTTGCACAAAAACGCAGCTATTATAGTTTGCGCAATGAAAGTCATTTGCAGCTGCCGAAAGTAAGAACAACAACATATGGTACAGAAATATTCAGTATAGAGGCTGCCTTTTATTGTCCTCACTCCCAAGCTTTTTGAAGGAATGTAACACACTTCAGGAATTTAAGGTTACGGTAAACGTTTGTAGGCCGAAAAAGCCAATTTTCGGATTTTTTCAAATCTCAGAAACCCAACTTTTAAGAAACACAAAGATACCATCTTTGGAAGTAACAGACATGTTGAACAAGTAGAATTCTTGATCGCAGGAAGGATACTACAGCTTCTCACGCAAAGTTGTTCTGTGTGGTTTAAATTATAATCCTAGCTTTTTGACCTATTAAGTCGATCGTGTGTTACAAAATAAACATGAAACCACATTTTATGTATCGATTCCTTTGTTTAAATGGATTGATTGCTTCTTAAGCGGTAATTGCTTGACCCGGATTATGTGGTTTAAGTGACCTTAGTATTTACATTTTAAATGCCATCAGTAAAATTCCCTTTTTTCAGGATTTACAAATCCACCAGGTACAGGTACGAAAAAGCTATTTTGTACCCTAGGAACCAATCGAATGGCTCCACATTTTGCACACTACCAGAGCAGGCTTCAGGCAAGCAAAGTGTGTCTCAGAACCTTGGCATGTCCTCTGGTCCGCCTTTTATAGCCAAATATAACTGTACGAGGGCAGAGAAGTTATTTCCAAATTTATGATATCAAGGGAAGGAGGACTTTAAAGAATCTGAGACACACTTTGGGAGCTTAGGCCTGTTTTATATGTCGTGCCGCGCCGTGCCGAACCAGTGGAATTTGAGTTCGACCTTAGTTCGACTTGGAGCGCCTCTGTTTTATAAGAAGAAAAATTGTGTCACGTCATGCCGTGCCGAACCATAATGACGCATGCGCACAATTGGAAGTTTTGAAAATTTTCTTTTCAGTTTCAGATGTTTCTTTGGTTAAATGAGAAATTTGATGGAAGGATAAACATCTTCATCTTCTGTCCAAAAAATGTTGATGATATTGCGATAGTTTATGTTGTAGTATGTATGTGTGAGTATGGTGCGGCACGGCGCGACTGAAATTGGTTTTATAAGTCGCACCGGGTCGACCCAGACGAGAGGCCTTTGGCGTATGGTTCGACTCAGTCGAACCAAGTGTCAAGTTGGTTTTATAAGAGTCGCGCCGCGCCGAACCAGACAAAATTGGTCTGAATTCACTCGGTTCGGCACGGCGCGGCTCGACTTATAAAACGGGCCTTAGAGTCTGCACTTCCTGTTGATAGAAGTTAGATTTTGTTATGTTAAACGCAAGGGTACAAAATAGCTTTTGAGTGAGGTATACTCTCTTAAGCAATAAAGTTGCCTGGAAAATATCATTTTACAAGCTTTGCCAATTTATTTGATATGGTTAGAATCCCTACATTCTTACGCATCGAATGATGTATAGTTTAACTAGACCCCGCTAATAGTTTGGCTTTTGGGGAGAGAAAACCAAATCTTGTGCTACAAACGTTTACCGTAACCTTAAAGGAGAATAAAGCAGTGGAATGGTGATTCATGCACCTGCAGATTGAGTAAAGTTGTTATCAAAGATTGAGGTTTTTTAGATTAATTTGTTTTTTATTGCAATTTCGGGTTTTTTTCATTGTAAATTAGAGTTTCTTTTCAGTTTAATTGGTCTTAATTAACTCTTAGCTATTCCATTAGGAAAGCCAGCTTTAAATAA
Organism: Aurelia aurita; assembly: GCA_004194415.1. Lineage (NCBI taxonomy): Eukaryota > Metazoa > Cnidaria > Scyphozoa > Semaeostomeae > Ulmaridae > Aurelia > Aurelia aurita. Next base: position 119,574 of record REGM01000167.1, read on the forward strand.
ATTAATAATAATATAAATAATAAATAATAATAAATCCAGAAATCTTTAAAAACCATACCCATAATTCGGATCCCATCGCAGAAAATGTACCCTGAAAATGGGACAACCCCGTGCAATGGAATACTTAGTTTACCCACCCCCAGAGTATCATACTCTTCCATTGTTTTGCCTTGTATTTTGGGATATATTATTGTACCGTACAATAATTGTTGTTGTAGGTGATTGTCAATTCCCTTGGCATAGTATCAGAATTTGCTGCACCAGGTCTTCATAACAGAAAGCTGCTTCTTGATAACCATGTCATTCAACTTGTGATCAGCCATCTTGAAACAACAGATTGTGACATCATAATGGCAGCTGCAAAAGCAGCTAAGGCCGTTTCGGAAGATACCGAAAGTAGAAGGTAGTTACACTCATTTTTGTATAAGAAAATGCTTATAAGAAACTGTAGTAGCCTCTTCCCGAAAATTATGAAACTCTACTAGAAATGATCAGTCACTTCAAAGTTAAGAAACTTTTTCAAGTTTAGTTATGAGTTGCAAAGTGCTTTTAAAAAGAAAATGTATCACCCTAAAATAATACTATGTTCCAACCCAAATAATACTAAAAAGTATAATTTTTGTTTATGATTTGCTTCTTTCATGTAAATCTTGGTTCAATAAGCGTTCATCAATGAATTTTGATCGAATGTGAAATTCAGTTTTACGACAAATTAAAAAACTCTGCAAGAAACTTTTACCATAAGAAGGGGGCCCTACGTTAAGAAACTCTACTACAAAAATCAGAGACAAGTTTCTTATGAAAAAACTGAGTGTATTTTAAGTGGCCTAAAATGTCCCACCCCCCCGTTTAAGGCTGGTTCCCACTGCGCGATTCATACATGACGTCACAGCAGCGTTGAAATCATCATCATCATCATCATCATCAACAATTTATTTAACGTAGGCTGAATAAATGGTAGCTGAATTAAAGCTAATTAAGGCCTACAATTGAAAAACACGACACCATCTTGTTTTGGGGTAAATCTCGTAAATCTTCAGAAAATTTCTATGCTTTTCTGTAGGAAATTTACAAAAAGTTGCACAAAATTGCTTTTGTATTCTGCACTGGTAAAGCGCGAATTGATAAAGTCACGTGACATGTCGCCTGTATGAATGAACTATCGTCTCTTTCCTCATCGCTAATTTCCAAATGCAATGAAAGTTCATCTTGCACTGGGAGCGACCTATGACTGTAAAGCCTGATTCACACTGGTCGTAAAAAGTAAATATCATGCTTTGCATTCAAATGAGCGATGATAGTTCATTGCGCAGTAAGAACCATCCTTTAAAACTCACCAAAATTTTGACTGTAATTCGGACGATATGATATTTCCTATGTGCATTTGTGCAGAAAAACCAAATTTATTTAGAAATTATGGCGAGTTTTGTTGCAGTTGAAGAAGAATTTGGAAATTGTAGCTTAAAACCTTATTTTGAGTTGCGCCTATTTTCAAAAAATGGCTTTTCTCTTTCAATAGCTTTATTTTGCGAGTTTAGTTGCAGGGAATTGCCTATCAATGATATATAATAAATTGAATTGAATTTGCATGGTCTTAGAAATGAGATTTTGAAGAGATTTCCTTCTGCTTGAGCCTTTTACCAAGACTAAATACTCTGATCTAAAATTCTTCTTTGATCAATACTAAAAATCAATTTAGTTAATTTAGAAATTCATTTAATAGAAGTTTGACAGCTTTACAATATAAATTTATGATAATTTTGTGATATCAAAAGTACGACTTTTACGCGTAACTCTCAAGAATCTCACTTATATTTTTTTTCTTTCAGAACAATAATTGGTGATGATGGATTTCGCTTCCTTTGGTCTCACCTTAAATCAAGGAATGAAGATGTGAGTTTACTATTCCTTTAAGATGATTTTTGTATGATTTGTTTGTTATGATTCTACCTAAACGAGAGTGCTCTACTGCTCCGTGTGGATTAGAAATGGTCGTTCTCAAAATGTTGGCAGACAAAATATCTGTGTCATAGCATGGGCTTTAAGAAACGTGGTAGTTGTGTTCCTATAGCAGTCTCTTCCTCCCTGTGTCCCTATCACAGGGATACAAGGAAAACGGGACACAGGGAAACAGGGAGGAACAAACTGCTGTAGGAACAACAACTACCGCATTTCTTAACGCCCGTGGTCATAGCTTTCAAGAAGATGTTTTCAAATACTTAGGTGATTTCCTTCGAAGGTCACTACGAATTCAAAATTATTTATGTCTTGAAACTTTCTTGGAAAATTTTAGTAAGACCTTTTGCTGCTATGATTTTTCCAACAAGAGGAATTTTTAGGTCACCCGGCGGGCGGGCTGCGTTCATTTATTTATCAATATTTGTGGTTCGTAATTTACAATAATGTTAGGGGAATAATTATTCAAGCCAATTATTTACAAACATAATGTATATTTACTTTATACAAAATCAGTTAATAATAATAATATAATTAGCGCATATCTTGCAGGTGCATTTATCTCTGGCCCAGTGTTTCCTCTGTTTAAAGGCAGAGAGTATTGTTTCTTGTTTAACACTAACATTAAACGCATTTCGGAGGAAAGTACCTCTAAAAGACGATGATTCTTGATAAAAGCCCGATGCCTTAATTTTTGGCAGTTTGCATAGGCTCTGCATCGTTGTTGTTTTTTTTTTTATATTCAATTAAAACTTTTACAGGAACAAATTACTTAAGACACTACATATGAATTACTTTACAACACTACAAGGACGATACCACAGGGAGCAAAAGACAATGACCACCCCGCAGCCATACATAAAGACATACAACTAATTAACAACTAATAAACAACTACAAAAAGCTACACGTGAACGATAGGAGACCTATATAAATACTGGAAATATGTTTCACATTAGATGTCAGGCCGGCATAGGCGCATGTTGCTGAACAACAAAAAACTCCGGATGAGAGAACAACAATGACAACAACTGCTGCCGCCATTGCTCCCCGTCCAGAATCCCCATTGCGCAAAACACTGCACCCATGCATATCAGGTCGGAGTTCTTATTTTGCAATATAACTAAAAATTTTCTTCCACACTATAAATGCCCTACATCAAATGTGAGACAGACTTACAAACAAAAGGAAAAACAATTCAAATAGTGGCTATGTGGCGCATTGCAAGGGTTTGAAATTATTTTAATCAAACCGACCAGTTTGGTGGATGAATTTAAAAGAAAACTCAAGAATAGTTTTATTAACGTCATTAGAGAGGTCTTTATCACCATACAATAAAATTTCAATCAGAACGTTGTTCGAAAGGCTATTGATTTGGACAAACGGTCGTATTCCAGCAGGAAGATTTCCTCTGTATCGTTAGATTATAGTTACATGTTTCTTTTCATAAAATTCCCAAACAAGCGATGGATTGAGATGTTGATGTATAAATTCCTATCATTAATTTTTGCAAGTTTTTACCATGTTCCATAAAGCTGCCACTTCGAGTGAGCAATGTTTTAAAGGAAGTTTCGTTGTCTTTGTAAAAGATCCAAAGAACACACTTTCATACATACGGTCTTTTCTCTGTTTGCGCCTTTATTTCAAAACAGCCATAGCAATATCAAAGGGCAATAATTGAAGCTCGATAAAGTTACCATTTTGCCAACTGTTAATGCCTGCTCTCTAAGAATATCAATAGTTAGCCAAGAAAAGTTACTGGTTTTTTGCTTGACTTTTGAGAGTATCGTTTTCACTTGTTTGTTAGAATTAAACTTTAATTTGCTGTCAATTTCAATCCCTAGAAGTTTAACATGGCTGCTGCGTGTAGTTTGATGTCCGTAAGAAAATCCGTTCTATGTAGTCTGTGTAAAGAAGACCTATGAAATACACATAATAGCATACATTAGCAACGATAGATTTTCCTGTTCATGTCCGTAATTACATTGTATTATTAATTCATATCCGCGTGATACGGAATTCGATGTTGTTGGTCAGATGAAGGATAGACATACGACCTTTTACTGAATTAGATGAAGCAATATTCTAACGAGATTTTCTCACTTTGTTTTAGGTCGTCTCTACGGTTCTCGATGCAATATATGACATCGTGCAAGACCCGGAGGTGAGCTTTCTTATTTAACTAAGACAAATTTACATTTCCTACTGGTTGTCCCAAAAACATACCCCCTCCCCCGTTTGATTGAGTCTTGTGACGCATGAAAGAGAAGGTATTTTAAATATTTGTTTTTGCACTTCCGATACCGTAACTTAGATAATGACACCTCGACAGTTTCTTTCGGTTGTAAATNCCGTTCTATGTAGTCTGTGTAAAGAAGACCTATGAAATACACATAATAGCATACATTAGCAACGATAGATTTTCCTGTTCATGTCCGTAATTACATTGTATTATTAATTCATATCCGCGTGATACGGAATTCGATGTTGTTGGTCAGATGAAGGATAGACATACGACCTTTTACTGAATTAGATGAAGCAATATTCTAACGAGATTTTCTCACTTTGTTTTAGGTCGTCTCTACGGTTCTCGATGCAATATATGACATCGTGCAAGACCCGGAGGTGAGCTTTCTTATTTAACTAAGACAAATTTACATTTCCTACTGGTTGTCCCAAAAACATACCCCCTCCCCCGTTTGATTGAGTCTTGTGACGCATGAAAGAGAAGGTATTTTAAATATTTGTTTTTGCACTTCCGATACCGTAACTTAGATAATGACACCTCGACAGTTTCTTTCGGTTGTAAATTCCTTGAGTTAAGATTTTTGAAAGATAGAAAGATAACAGCTATAATAAATTGCAAGTACTTTCTAGATTTTGCTTTAAAAATATACAAGAAAATTACCGGGTGAGTCAAAATGTATAGCCGTTTGAAAGCTTGTAGCTCTCAAACCATATTTATCAGATTCCTACTTGGTGCACCAAAAAGACTATCAAATTTTAACAGGACACGATAAATCGTACACTGGACCGATTTTAAAGATTTATGACTTAATATTTAGTTCAAATCCAAAATTAGATTGTGGGATTTTTTGTAAATATTTTAGAATGCTGTTTTTTTTAGCTAAGGGCGACTTTCTTAAAATTGTCCGTCTCGAAAACACTGAAAACGATCAAAAAAACTTTCTACATACTCGACATGAATGGACAAAGAGAAAACGTTTTCGTGATGATTTAAGGATTTAGAAATCGATTAGTTATAATTTGCTGCACGAGCGTTAGTCCAACGACCGGCCTGTTGCGAAATTCTGGAGTAGTTGCAATGACTCGCCGCACCAAACCGTTCCCCCGCATGACAATTCAACGAAACTCCATGCTTGCTTGACTTCATGGCGCTTCTCTGTTTGTATTTTTAACCCCTTGACACAGGTGAACAGTACCTGCACCAAAGTATAAATTCAATGAAATTACAAAAGGAAAGACATTTCTTTGTATCATTAAAAGTAATGTTACATTTCTCCCAACATTGAAGTAACGCTCATGCAGCAGATTATAATTAATCGAGTTCTAAATTCCTAAATCATCACGAAAAAATATTCTCTTTGTCCATCCATGAAGAGTCCTTAGAAAATTTGATCGACATTTGTTGGTCGTTTTCATTGGTTTGAGACCGAAAATTTTAAGATATTCGCTTAGAGCTCAAGAGACAGAAGACTAAAAAATTACAAACAATCCTAGAATCTAAAGTCTGCCTCAAATTAGATGTCACGTGAAAATGTCCGTGAATAAAATTAATTGAAGTGTTTTGCATAATAAATTTTGCGTAATCGCAAATCTCACGTGACATCTACTTTGAGACAGATTTTAATTCTAGATTTTCGCTAAAGATTGAGTCATAAATCTTCAAAATCGATCCAGTGTACGATTTATCATGGCATGTGAGAAGTGGATAGTTTTTTTGGCGCACCCGGTATAAATTGATAATTTTTGTGTAGCTTACATATCAACTTAGATAAGAGTCTTTTTTAATCCAAATTAGTCGTATCGTTCTCATTGTCCAAGCAATTTTAGAAAAATTCTTCTTCTCAACTTCTTCAAAACAGGCCTATAATCCTCAAATTCGCCAGCAATTTAGCCCCGCAACTATCATAATCAATTCTGTCCGTCTATCTTGTCGTTGAAACATTTACTAGGTATGTAAAGAGGCTGCTGTAAAGCCGTATCCACTTGGTACTGTCGTTCAGCCTTTTTGTGGCACTCTCTTTTATCATGGCTACAGGGTTTCAAAAGTCTATACATTTTGGACTCACCTGGTAGTCCCGAATTTTGTTCTTTTCAGATCAAACGTAACAAGAATTATTTACCCTTAAAACTTTGTACATAAGAAAACTTGTTACAGCTTGAGAGGATGGAGATTTTAAAACTTGTGTTTCTTATCTTCTTACAGAATGTACGCTTTTTCAAGATCTGATCTTTTTGAGTGCAGGGCTAAGTAGGTTAAGGGATTCCGTAGCCTATGGGAAATTTTATCATGTGGGAACTTGATGTTGTTCTACATAATTCNTTCAGCCTTTTTGTGGCACTCTCTTTTATCATGGCTACAGGCTTTCAAAAGTCTATACATTTTGGACTCACCTGGTAGTCCCGAATTTTGTTCTTTTCAGATCAAACGTAACAAGAATTCTTTACCCTTAAAACTTTGTACATAAGAAAACTTGTTACAGCTTGAGAGGATGGAGATTTTAAAACTTGTGTTTCTTACCTTCTTACAGAATGTACGCTTTTTCAAGATCTGATCTTTTTAAGTGCAGGGCTAAGTAGGTTAAGGGATTCCGTAACCTATGGGAAATTTTATCATGTGGAAACTTGATGTTGTTCTACATAATTCTATTATGTTGAACTTTGCAAAATGACAGTAGTGCACTGTACTAATTCTTGCATCAAAACAACGTTAAATTTTCTGATCGACCTTCTGTGTAGATTTTTATACGATTTTTTTACACGATACTTTATCCTTGTCTTTTATCGATCAACAGGAAACTGCAACGACAGTTAGATCATTTCTCGGTGGTATTGAAATTCTCATTACGTTAATGAAATCAAAGAATATTGAGGTGAGTCAAGTCGTTCTGTTTGCTCACTGTTGGGAAACGAGGAAGGTGAAGTTGCGGTATTTGCACCAAGCGCTGGGATTGCAGAAGGAACTAAGGACTAATCAAGTCTGTGACCCCTTGTCATGATGCTGATATGGTGTGGTGGGGACTCGAACCACCGCCCTTTATTCTTGCTGCAAGGTTAGAGGATTACACCACTGCGCCACAACATCTTCAGCGTCAATGGCATCTGTCATGGAGTGAGTGGCCGAGCGGCTTATACAGTTTTCATCAGGTGATTGAAGTGAAGTCAAACTCCGGATGGGTTACCTCGGAGGCCTGACCCGGGGACTGACCTCGCAACTCACTTCGCCGTCCTTCGGAAGGGACGTTAAACTAGGGGTCCCATGCCTGGAGGCGGCATGCATAGTGGGCCTAAATTAGCTTTAAGTAGCTAGAAAATCCTGACAGCCCACTTAAAACAAATAACTGCCTGACTGACTGTTTGATTCACCAGAATTAATACGAAGTATCGCGCAGATGATATTCAGACTTGCCCATTTATGCTTTCGATAGCTATTTCAGAAAGAAGTATAACAATTTAGACTTACTTATTTAAACAGTTCTGCTTTCCCCAAAGTAAGGCATATCTGTTCCACGTCGCTCTTCTGTTACTCTACTTCTCCATCGATCCATTTAAACGCACAGTCAAGATTCAAATCGACTAACACCTTGCCAGCATAATAATATCTTGTTTCAACTTACCATTATTCTTGTAAGAGTCAGCCTTGTCCTGAATCAGTATCTAACTTCTACCGAAAGCACAACCTATTAAGCAACTGAAACAGTAAACTGAAGTTTCGAGGCTCTTCGCTGCTTTTATGCTGATCTTTGTTGATTGTGACGTCAGATTGAAATGTTCATTAGTGTTACGTTTAGAGCTGCATTAGTCGCGTTACGTATGATTGCAAGCCTCCTCCACAGTTGTAAAAATTAGTTTCTGCTACTGTTGATCTTTTTTTTCAGATCAGAAACTCGGCTTGCAGAGTAGTTTCCCAAGTTGAATTGGATGAAGAAAATCTTGAAGTGTTAGATGATTATGAATTGTCATCAATCATCATTGATCTTTGCAATACGGTAAGGCGAGTGTTATCTCAATTTAGTTATTGATAAAATTTGTCAAGATCGTTTGCTTTTTATCAGCCCACTGAAAACAAAGTATTTGACAAAAAATTTAAACAATAGCGGGTGATTCAAAAAAATATTCTTCGATGTTTCAAAAATCAGCAAAATTTGGCTTTGCTAGTAATCTCTAGCCTGCGTGCAGACTTTTTGGTTACTGGGGAGGAGGGGAAAGAAAGGAACTACAAAGTCTGCGCAACGCCGTGAATTTTCTTGTTTTCAAATTTTCAATGTGATTGCGCAAGCGAGATGCCCTTTGTTTTCTTTTGTTAGGATAGCCAATCAGTATCGAGTCCTCAAATCCCAGGACCCAATAGATTTAACGAAAGACAGTCTGTATTGTCTTTTTTACAAAGCGAGAAAAAGTTCATTGTCATCAAAGTACTCCGTAGTGGAACAAAATGGCGGATCGCGAAGGGAAGCAGCCCGGAAGCAGATAAGATTATCGTGTAAACATGTTAAAGATTGGGATGAATCGAAGTTTCAGAGTGGCCTAAATCATGTCCAACGCATTTTTAAGATCCATCGGATCCTTGATGAGCAGAAAATTGTGATGAAGAAATTTCTTCAAGGAAGCAACGTGTACTTCAGTGCACCGATTGGTTTTTTAGAAAGTCTCTCGTCTTTCAGAGTTTGCCTTTGATCCTTTGATTGCTGAATGTATGTTGGACAGACCACTTTTCACAAGCATTGTGCTGGTGATTTGCCCGTTACAAGCCATGATTGATCAAGTTAAATTCCTCCGTGATTCCATCGGCCTAAATGCAGCGTAACTTTCTTCGCTTCTTCAACACATCTACGCATCGGCGACAGATATATTTACACAACGGTGTCTCTGCAAGATTAATGAACTCCAAAGATTCGATTTCAGTCTTTGGACTAAAGGAGCCAGCACTATCTATGAGATTCCTATCACTCTTGACATTTAATTCTTTGATACAGATCGCACAAGCCACCACTTCGTTTCGAAATTTCTTTGCGATTCGAACTCAAAATTGCGCAACCTTGTGACAAAGATGATGTCATGGTCATGTGATGAAAAACAAGAAAATGCACGGCGTTGCGCAGACTTTGTAGTTCCTTTCTTTCTCCTCCTCCCCAGTTACCAAAAAGTCTGCACGCAGGCTA
>REGM01000167.1:130945-155211 GCA_004194415.1 Aurelia aurita
TATGTACAAATTAAAACCTTAAAGATTTGCTGGTCTTCCTAGGGATCGTGCTTCGGGAAGGATGCTAATTTTGTAGGAATTCCTTCAGTTTCCTTTTGAAAGTGGTAATCGTGGGGCTTATTCTAATTTCTAATGGGATTTCGTTCCACGTTTTTGCACCAGAAAAGAAAAAACTTCTTTTGGAGAATTCTAGGTTCTGCCTTGGGATGCCTAGATCTAACTGATTTCTTGTTGGATAGTTAGATATTTGAGATCTGGTGATAAGTCTTCCGCTTAGGTTGTCCGAGCAGAGGCCATTCATCATTTTATAGATCATTACTGCCCTGTCAAATTTTATTAAGTTTGAGACTGAAAGCCAATTACAGCTCCACCCATCTTTTAATCTAGAGCCCTCTATTAGCGTTCGTGCTCTATTTTGTAGACGCTGAAGATGATCTATTCTATTTTTCTATTTTAATTTGTTTATACACGGTAGCCCCGTCAGTCCGATTGGATTGCTTCAGTCCGATTGGATTGCTCTTCATTTCGATTGGATCAAGCTTTGTGTTCGACAAACTAAAATGGTTAAGAACATTCTTTGCTTGTTCAACTAAATAACGCCTTGATTTGTATGTTTCCCCCCACATTCTAATCAAACCAGTTAAAAAGGCTGCGTTAGGGTCACGATCAGGGCCGCACTTCTCATCAAAACGTTTGCGCCAAGCGGTGCTTTCATCGTGAAGGGGGCTGTTTCCCCCACTTGCCCCCCTCTAAATCCGCCACTGTTTTATACTCAATTAAAAATTTACAATACATATTGCTAATCATTCTACTTGCAAGCTACTTTACACTACTACTTGGACGATCCCAGGGAGAGCAAAAAGTATGTCTACCCCGTGGCCATTACATGTAAAAACGTAAAATTGCATGAAATTACACATACCTGTTATAAAATAAGAAAGAACATTTACTTAACGGTTGTGGTGGTTGTGTGACTTATAACGGTGTTTGAACTCACCTTAATCAAATCAACCATTTCTGTGGTGCTGCCCTCTTTATAAGGAAACTATTAAAATCGAAATATGCCCTCCAATCAATGCTAGACTCCAAAAAGTACCTTTGCTTCTAACTCTTTATCAGGTTAAACACCACTTATTTTGGGAAATCTTGAACGTTCGATATTCGAGATAGCGAAGTACAATGGAGTCTAGCATCTTTCGCCGATTTTGCTCAGTATGCAAAATTTCCATGAATTTAAAATGTGTCGAAAAATGGAGATAAACTACAAGATTTTAACTTAACACGCTTGGGCCTTTCGTCCTCGTGTTCTCATGATGCAAACAATGGGTAATTCACCTGTTTTGATTAATCGTTAAATATATAAGTAAAGACTTTATTTTTCAGTTATGCCATCAATGATGAGTATAGACAAAAGTTGCGACACACGATACCATATTTGGGTGCATGGTTAAAATCAGAAGATTTTCTTGTTCAGAAGAACACAACAACAGCTCTATTCAAATTGTCATGTGACCGCGATAACAGTCTTCTCATCTATCAGAAAGGAGTCGTGAAGGTAAGTCATATTACGTCATTTTCATACCATGATCACCATCAAATGTGGAGTTGCACCATGTTGCACCTTGCAAAGATTTTGGATGGTACTCAAAGCCGGGGTAATCATTGCAATATCGAAATTTTGCAGCTATTAAGCCCAATGAAATGAATTGAACAAGTCACTAAAAATTACTAAACTTTTGAATTGAATTTTCATTGAATAATGCTCAACGATATCGTTAAAGCGATTTGCCATCAAATTCTAACGTCTTTCCGGATTTTTTTATTTTTTCACCAATCAAGTATACATATTTTTATCAAGATTTTCTCGGTACTAATCCCTGTATTCATTTTTGCTTTGCAGCATTTGGTCTCACTGATAACATCTGATGATGAAGATCTGCAGGAATCAGCAGCAGAATGTGTCAGAAATATCAGATTAACAACAGTCCGAGCTGTCGAAGAACGCCTAAGATAAGAGGTATCAATGTGGTGTAGTGGGGCAAAATATATTAGAGTGGGACAGAATGGGTCACTGGATTTGTTCTGCCTTTTTAATTGATGCAAAGTGTCGTTGGTTGTAAACTTGCAGCCTACTCAATGAAGGAAACTGTCTTTGTTTGTTAGAGGAACTGTTTTTCTGCAGCCAAAGTACAATAGCAGTGCAATTCACGAACTTGTCAATTACCCACTTCGCCCCACCTTACCCTATCGATGTCGCAAATACGTCACAATCACCAATTTAATCACTGCATTGTGCATACCATTTTACAGCTCGTTCCTGCTACAAATTGTACTCTTCTTCTCTGAAAATGACGCAACATGGGATTTGGAGATNCACTGGATTTGTTCTGCCTTTTTAACTGATGCAAAGTGTCGTTGGTTGTAAACTTGCAGCCTACTCAATGAAGGAAACTGTCTTTGTTTGTTAGAGAAACTGATTTTCTGCAGCCAAAGTACAATAGCAGTGCAATTCACGAACTTGTCAATTACCCACTTCGCCCCACCTTACCCTATCGATGTCGCAAATACGTGACAATCACCAATTTAATCACTGCATTGTGCATACCATTTTACAGCTCGTTCCTGCTACAAATCGTACTCTTCTTCTCTGAAAAATGAAGCAACTTGCGATTTGGAGATAGAGATTCGGACTGGAACGTAGAATGATATGCTGTCCATTCAAAAGCAAAGCCTAAGTGCTTATTGCACGTTTCTGATTAGGAATTTCATGCCCTTGCTTCCTTCCATCTACTGTAGACTGATGGAGCGATGTAGCAACAATTCACGTTGGTTAAATTTGAACTTAATTTCGCAATTATGCTAGTTTGCACTTTAGCGGACACACTTTTAACATTATCCTGTGTTTGATTTTTGTGCCAATTTTGGATTGAAAATGGATCAATGCATTTAGATTGAAGTACTGTACAAAATTAAACTCTGTTCAAAGTACAATTATTTATATGATATTTGTTTTGGTTTTAATGAAATATTGTGCAACACGCATACAAGAACATTGTTTGTGCAGATTGAAGTATACTTACTGAATCGGCGACTGAGCCCCCAAAAATTTGCAACCAAAAGAATAAATCGATTACCGGTTCCTGCTGCAGATTTAGGCCATGTTTATGTCATTTTGACGTTCTCCCGTAAGTGCGAATCAGTCGAATCACGTTCGAATTTGCATTATCCAATCAGATGATAGAATTTATATCGCTATTGTTTAGAGAGACAATCAGCAATCAGTTCTAAAAATATAATTATCTGTTTTCCTTGGAAGCTGTGTCCGCTAAAGTGCATTTTACCCCGCATTTAAGCTTGGTTCACTTTAAAGTAAAACCGCATCAGAAATGCATTAGAAATGCGACTGAAAAAAGAGTCGAAATTATTTTTGCCTAAATTTGAGATGTTTTCAGCACTTTTCAATAGTTTTGACTCCCCTTGGAAGCGATAACGCGTTTAGAAGTGCGTTTAAATGAGTTTAAAAATGCGTTATCTCAATTCTAATGCATTTTCACTCTTGTGGGAACCAAGCTTTAGCTGCAAAGATTTTAAATAGTAAATATGAGATATTGCAATAAAATATTGTGGTTTGTAGCTTCACGTGACTTTCTGAAACGAGACGGTCACGAAATTTTATGAAATCATCGTGCAACCAAATGTTCAAAAATCATCTGAAAGTCAAGTGGCGAAGGATAACATAGCTTAGCGCATTAATATTTCTTGCAAGATTTAACCATAATGGTTAATGGCGTAGCGGAATAACCAGACACCGAATGAGGTCATAACAACGATTAATGCAGTAAATCTATCGGGTGTTTCAACAAAGTAGACACAATTGAAAATCAACAAAATTCTGTCATTGTCCCATCACTAAAGTTGGCTTTGCTCCATTTCGTGAATGATCAAATTACTTTTCAAACTAATAGTAAGATATTTGTCCTCATTACGTAACATCTTTCTTAAAAACCTTATTCTTGACTAACAGCCATAATTTTGCGATTTTTTATCAACATTCAAATGTTCCAGGACAGAATGGCACTAATAACCAAGTAACATGCTTAATATGGACAAACGAAGCAATCTTATATCTTCTCTGCCAATATAAACCTATAAAAAAATAATCCATAAGTGGAAACGTAATTTGATCTGTCATCTACGTACTAGCCTGGAAGAATATTTGAAGATCTTTTAATTTCGAGTTATGGCGATTTTCCAAACGTCCCCACGTTTTTAGGACACGGTAGGTAGAAAGTCTGAATGTTCTTGTTATGTAACTTCTGACAAAACGTCTGCTTACATAACTTCTACCGTTGGCTATTCAATGTTCTGGAATGTTCTTGAATAGGAGCAGACATCATTTGATATCATATGTAAGCATGCATTCAAAGGATTTTACTCCTACATCAGACACTCCAGACAGTTCACCGTTGTAACTTTCGGCGCGGAATGCCAGTATGTATTGCCAAGTAGAAAAAAATTAATAAACCGATAAGATTGTTATTTTTAATCCTCTCAAAATGGAGTGCCAAAAATCATGCGCTGTAAAGGCTGTTTGTAAACCACGAAATCACGATACGAAACAGCGAAATAGCGAAACCAGATCGATTTCCCCCACAACGCATGTCAGATATACCAAATAATAGTAAATATGAATAACTAGAGACAAAACTAATAGAAATTAACCCAAAATGAATCAACTGTGATTCTTGTTTCTCAAGAAGCTGAAGGGGAAAAATTCCCCTAACACCGATTTAGATTAATGGACTCGCATTGGTGAAATTACAGGAATTTAGTTTCAAGTTCAGAAGATATTGCAACATATTATGTAGCTTCTCTTATTGTGGTCTTAGACTCCCAAGAATGTCAGTTTTATGAAAGTTAAATAATTCTATTTTTTTCGAAGCATAAAATTTGCAGAGAATTTTTTTTAAATCAAGGATCATGCAAAATATTGACACTCTAACTTAGGCTTGAATATTTCTTCCTCGAGAGAGTTCCAAACAAAAATATGAGGATGCTGAATTTAACTAATGCCACGTAATTCGGTCAATGTGAGGCCATTAATCTGAGTCCGTACGAAGAACTTGCCCCTTCAGCTTCTTGGGAAATAAGGATGTAAAGATCGCAACTGATTCGTTTCGGGTATAACCCCAAAACTAACCCTAACCCTAATTTATTTCAATGTTAAACTTATCACTACAATAGCGAAACGTCTCGTCTCCAAAAATATCAGCTGTAAAATCGCTTTGTTTAGCGATAAATTATCGCCGATAATCGCGATAATGATTATCCAATGGAAGCCACACATTTTATTGCAAATAAAAAGACCTCAAAGGTGACTCACCGAGTTTGTTAACAAAAGAAACCATTAAACCTAGGCAGCTACCTCATTTTTTGTGCATGCGAAAAGTGGCTACTTGGGGAAGCTAGATCGATCCAAACTTCTCATCACCAAAAAAGAGCTGTAAGCTCTTCTTTCTATTTGCCGATAACCTCGTTAATAGGCACCCATTGGAAGCAAACATGGAGACATCCCAACAAAAATAAGAATCCTTAATCCATTCAACACCCCTATCATGATCTACAATGAACATTTGTCGACACTAACATCAAAACTTGAGGGAGAAATAGAAGCATATCATGGAAGATTACTGAGGAAGGAAATAAACATCAAATGGCCTGAAAAGATCAGTAACGATGAGTTAAAAAAAAAATTATAAACCATGGACTAGAAACATAAATGTCGCCAGAATGAATTGGATTGGTCATCTATTTCGCACTTTAGCTGTCACCGAATACACCAGCAAGAACTGCACAAGAAGAAGCAGATAAACAAGCAAAGAAACGTAGAAGAGGCAGGTTTCTGCACTGCAAAATGTATACAAATATCGCTAGATCGAGACGACTTTTATAGAATAGCTAAATGGTCTATTATTCGAAGGGGGAGTTATTCGAGAACAAGCACTTGGATAGTTTTACGAGAATGAGGAAAAGAGATCTGGATCTAGCGCGCCAACAAAAAGGCGCGAAAATGTATTGCTGACGCTGCCTATCGCATATTCATTTCGTTGTCAATGGATAATGGACTGCACTGAATCTTATTTGATAAATGGTGAGTTTTCTTCCATATTCTATGTTTTTAAAGCATCTTAGTGTTGTACATTTCCTTGCAAATCTCCCCTGTATAAAACTACTCACAATAATACTCTCAGCCACAAAGTGAGCAATATTTCTCCTTGGCTATAATAGGCCATGAGTGAGAACTTTACTTTGTTAATTTTATCTAGGGAGCCGTTGGCCTTTATTGAGCATCGCCAAATAAGTGCAGATTTTGTAACAATAGCATACGTTGCTTTTGATTGCCGCATTAAAAAACGACCAGTGATTGCAAGCAAAGAGAATTATACGGCCGATTATTCAGTCACAAATGTAAACAAAAGATGTCCTGAAACTTAGGTAGCTACATCATTCTCTATGCAGGCAAACAGGGGCTAGTTGGGGAAAACATTAGCATATATCGAAAGAAGAATGATGGATCTAAACATCTGCTCCGCCTCAGTTTTAATTATCTAACTCGGAAGCTGAGGATTAAATATACGAGAATTGCATTGCCTAATGTTCAACCAATGATCACTTTGTACTAGCGTATCGATAAAAGCACAGGCTGCTGTTTTTACAAAAGCTTCCTTAGTTAAGCGTGCCCGAAATAGCAGCCCCAGCCTCATCAGTTTTGCGCTAATATGGTATGGTCGCCTAAACCTGTTTCTTAGAAAACAACATCCTTGCTCTTTCACCTTGTCATTGATTTAGGAACAGTTCGTTATTTATGCTTAGGGTTTGCACCAAAGAGATACCTCGTCTATCTAGCTGACTTTTCTGCTTTTATCCACCCTTAGATTTATTTTACCACACCATTCAACCAGCTGAATCTATAGATTGCCCAGCCTATTTCTCTTTGTGCAACAAGAATGAATAATGAACGTGTATCCAGTACTATAGTAAGAAATTTGTTTTCGTGTTTCCCAACAATGAGGGTGGTAAAGGGGGGGTCATGATCACGAATCACGGGAAAAACTTTTTTAATTTTCACGTTTCACGTAAATAAATACTGGCCTTTCACGTTTCACGAGAAACAAATATAGCCGATCACGTTTCACGAAATACTTTTTACCACCCTCTGTCACGTTTCACGAGAAAAAAATATAGCCGATCACGTTTCACGAAATACCCTTTACCACCCTCAACAATTATGTAAACCAGCATTTTTCATAAAAGCTAAGATGTGAGATCCTTCAAGGTGAAATACCAAAACATTGCACCCTGTAGTACTGTAATTCACTACCGTATATATTTGCCTATATTAGCTTTAATCAAAAGTAGCACATTTTCAGATCGCAAAACTAAATCTAAAAACACCTTTATGCATACACGTATTTTNTTTCACGTTTCACGAGAGAAAATATATAGCCGATCACGTTTCACGAAATACTTTTTACCACCCTCTTTCACGTTTCACGAGAAAAAAATATAGCCGATCACGTTTCACGAAATACTTTTTACCACCCTCTTTCACGTTTCACGAGAAAAAAATATAGCCGATCACGTTTCACGAAATACCCTTTACCACCCTCAACAATTATGTAAACCAGCATTTTTTATAAAAGCTAAGATGTGAGATCCTTCAAGGTGAAATACCAAAACATTGCACCCTGTAGTACTGTAATTCACTACCGTATATATTTGCCTATATTAGCTTTAATCAAAAGTAGCACATTTTCAGATCGCAAAACTAAATCTAAAAACACCTTTATGCATACACGTATTTTTACATAAGAAGCTAAAATTTGACCCAGAACTGAAAGTTTCTTAAAATTCTCAGAATTTGAGTATTCGGAGTTTCTTAAGAGTTTCTTAGGAGTTTCATATTATTCTTGATGTTTACATCATGTGCCCTTGTGAACATTTCACGACGAAGTTTATGAAATCGTTCCACTAGCTAGACATTACTCAAGTACTTTCCGATTAATAGAATGCAGGAAACAAGTCGAAATAAAGTAACAATATGTTTTGGATTCCCTCGACTAAAAATGAAGGGTTCTTAGATAATTTTGTCCCAGTACTGAAGTTTCTTAATTTATTAGCGATCTATGAGTTGAGTCTCTTATTTTTTAGAAAGTTTCGTATAAAGATACGTGTATTTGTTACAGTTTGTTTTGGTAACCGGTTATGGTTCGCCATAGAGAAGCATGCGTCGGGGAAAAGAGTTATGCGGTGACTGGGTGTGGTCCGTCGAGGTTACCAGACTTTATTTAGGTTATTAGTGGAAAGGTAGATTGTAGTTTATACCTCACGTTTAAAATCGTGATGGCCAACATGGTTTTATTAATCCTAGACAAAATGTTAAACGATTGAGTTTCTTCCCAATGGTAAATACATAGGTTCAATACCCAAAGGAAATTGAAACATGCTCAATTCCGAATTGGAGAGGAATCATAAATTCCCATCTATAACGCCCTGGCTAAAAGAGCAAACATTGTTCGCCAAACATTTGAGATTTGCTTGCCAGGCAAAATTTTTGTCCGTTTGGCCACGTAAGAAGACATTGCTTGACAAACATTTTTTGCTTGTGACAAGGGGAGGTTTTTTAACTTTTTCAAACATTGCTCAACAAATACAGTTAATTCTTCTTGTCAAGCAAATATTTGAGACCAGTGGCGGTGCCAGCCACCAAGGACTGGGGAAGACGAATGGAAATAGGGGTCCGGGGCGAAGCCCTGGGAAAATGTTCAGGACCACGCCCTTTTCGTCCTTTGGAAACGCCTTTTTCATTGATAAGAAACGCCCTTATCTGTCCTCAAAGTTCAGGATTTAACTACCTAACCTCTCCTTTGACCTTTTCTCTACGAATTTTGACGAATTTGAAAACCGACCTCGGAGAGAAGTGGGGGGGGGGGGACTCGTCCCACCCAGTCCTCCCATAGCGCCGCCACCGACATGCCAAACGTGAGAATATTGCTTGGCAAGCAAACTCAAATGGATAAAGTACATCAAGGAATATAAAGAGTTAATTTTTATACCAAATTCTTTGCATTGATAAGAGATTAATCCTCTGCTTATTTATTGGCAGTAGATCAGAATATTTTAGATATTTTTTAAAGATTCATTGATAATTCTTGACGGAGCTTAAAGCCCCTTTTATACTTGAAATTTTTTGGCACAGCACAAATGAAATTTGGGATGCGTACCAGAACATGATTTAAAGGGGCCTTTGCAACCAGCATACCTTGCAGATGTCATCTCTTTGTTGGCGGCCATTTTCGTGAACCATGAAACTGGCGACAACAAAGAGACTACAAAAGGCTGCAGTATTGGAACTTTGAGATGTTTTTGATTTTTGATAAGGGAGCTATTCTCTCGAGAATACATAATTACATTGGTACCCAGACACCCGTCTACTAACGTCCACTAAATAAAATGTCCCATTTCCATTCCATAGTTCCAATTCTGCTCGGCTAGAGTTGGAAAGACTACTCATCACCCAATCGAATCGAGACGTCTCGCTCAGCAAGAAAAGTTACTTCTCCTGCCTGCCTACTTAGAAAAGAAAACAGTCTTAGGTAGGTAAATGAATGAATCTTTTGTTTTATCTAGTTTCTAGCTACGATATCATGTTTGTAAAGCTCAATGAAGCCCACAACAAGTGCGTTGCAAACACAGTGGGTATACTCGAAGGAAAAGGAAGCAAGGGATGTCTTTTTCATTTCTTTTCCAGGTTATATCAACACGAAGAGAAATTAGAAGCAGCAAGCAAGGAAGACAGTTATTAAATCTTGCGTAAAATTTGTTTCTTTATCAGTGTGTTTTTTCTATGAAAAGACTCGATACGCAGTTAAACGTCTGATAGGCAGAGAAAATAGGAAGACGGTGAAAAACACGTGCTGTGTCTGTTGTGTGTACACCATTCTCAATTTGAATGAAGCTTTTAACTGCAAACGTGATGTACAGTCAGCGCTATCTTGGGTGCCAGAGTCTCAAAAAGTAATGCTTTCGAAGCTCTGGAACCTAGGGTAAGTCANCCAGGCAAATTTTTTGTCCGTTTGGCCACGTAAGAAGACATTGCTTGACACTCGTCCCACCCAGTCCTCCCATAGCGCCGCCACCGACAAGCCAAACGTGAGAATATTGCTTGGCAAGCAAACTCAAATGGATAAAGTACATCAAGGAAAGGATAAAGAGTTAATTTTTATACCAAATTCTTTGCATTGATAAGAGATATCCTCTGCTTATTTCCTGGCAGTAGATCAGAATATTTCAGATATTTTTTAAAGATTCATTGATAATTCTTGACGGAGCTTAAAGCCACTTTATACTTGAAATTTTTTGGCACAGCACAAATGAAATTTGGGATGCGTACCAGAACATGATTTAAAGGGGCCTTTGCAACCAGCATACCTTGCAGATGTCATCTCTTTGTTGGCGGCCATTTTCGTGAACCATGAAACTGGCGACAACAAAGAGACTACAAAAGGCTGCAGTATTGGAACTTTGAGATGTTTTTTATTTTTGATAAGGGAGCTATTCTCTGAGAATACATAATTACATTGGTACCCAGACACCCGTCTACTAACGTCCACTAAATAGAATGTCCCATTTCCATTCCATAGTCCCAATTCTGCTCGGCTAGAGTTGGAAAGACTACTCAGCACCCAATCGAATCGAGACGTCTCGCTCAGCAAGAAAAGTTACTTCTCGTGCCTGCCTACTTAGAAAAGAAAACAGTCTTAGGTAGGTAAATGAATGAATCTTTTGTTTTATCTAGTTTCTAGCTACGATATCATGTTTGTAAAGCTCAATGAAGCCCACAACAAGTGCGTTGCAAACACAGTGGGTATACTCGAAGGAAAAGGAAGCAAGGGATGTCTTTTTCATTTCTTTTCCAGGTTATATCAACACGAAGAGAAATTAGAAGCAGCAAGCAAGGAAGACAGTTATTAAATCTTGCGTAAAATTTGTTTCTTTATCAGTGTGTTTTTTCTATGAAAAGACTCGATACGCAGTTAAACGTCTGATAGGCAGAGAAAATAGGAAGACGGTGAAAAACACGTGCTGTGTCTGTTGTGTGTACACCATTCTCAATTTGAATGAAGCTTTTAACTGCAAACGTGATGTACAGTCAGCGCTATCTTGGGTGCCAGAGTCTCAAAAAGTAATGCTTTCGAAGCTCTGGAACCTAGGGTAAGTCAGCACTTTCCTCGCCAAATAGGAGACGCCAAGCTGAGTTTTTATCCTGAAGGGGGGCAGTTGCCCCCACTTGCCCTCCCCTAAATCCGCCACTGGTGGAATATACAATGTGAATGAGCTACCAGAGCGAGGGAGGGAGGAGGAAGGAGAGAAAGACTTGTTAGATTAGGAAATCGAAATCGAGACCCTAACACAATAATAGTCAATCTATTTAAAGTTGTCTAGTACATAGTTACATATAGTAAAATAACAGGATTAAAATACTATAATTACTAATTAAGGCCAACTACTTAAAAATATACAGGTTATAAAATAATTTGATAAAAAGACTCGATAATATACATACAGTTCAAGCGATAAGAATTTTAAGAATAAAAATGCAGCATTATAAAAATCCGAGGTTTTCAATGAAAGGTTGACGTGTGCATGTGCATTCTTCACCGCGCCAAGTTTTCATCTTTGACAAGCAAATGTATAATTAGATTTGATATCCATTATGCTACGACACGTGCAGCTCATTTGATTTGCTTTCTGCCAACATCAAAGCATTTGCTAGTTTTCGATTTCCTAATCCTACAAGACTCTCTCTCTCTCTCCGCCTCTCTTCTCTCCCTCGTTCTGTTCTGCGTTCAGCTTTCGCGTCTTGTGTCGAGACTTGAAGCAAGTCCACTCTCCTTCGCAGAGGCTGTATTACCGGAGGACGGATGAAATGATCCGCGCCGAAGGAACAGCCTCTGCGACGGAGAGTGAAGCAAGTCCAGTTTTTATCAAGTTAGCTAAACATAATTGTGAAATCTCTTTATGAGCTTTAGCATAAAAAATTCTCTCGGTTAGCGGTCAAACAAACTTTTCTGAAAGTTAAAATATTTAATACAATAATCAAACGTCGATTGTTGATTAGTTATCTGACTTTGATAATAGGTGAGTGACACGAAATTGTTTAAAATGAATGGGTATTTTATGCTTGATAAAAACTCTCACCCTTTTCCAATTTCAGTGTTATCTGCAGCTCTTAAATATTTATTGAAGTAATCAGACATTCATTTTCATGTTTAATTGTCCCACTTTGCTACAAGGTGTCCCAAAAATAAAAGCACATTTGTTTTATGAATGACCTCTCCTGTCTTGGTTAAAACCTTTCTAGTTTACCATTCTAGCAACAGCGCTCAAATATTTGATGAAATAATCAGACATTTGTTGTCAACTTCAGAGTCGAACTTTGCTACACGGTGTCCCGAAAAATAATGGCCCATTTGTTTAATGAATGACCTCTCCTGTCTTGGTTAAAACCTTTCTAGTTTACCATTCTAGCAACAGCGCTCAAATATTTGATGAAATAATCAGACATTGACATTTGTTGTCAACTTCAGAGTCGAACTTTGCTACACGGTGTCCCGAAAAATAATTTTCGACTCATAGAACGTATGAGGCTGGTTAATTTTTGCCTTATGACGGTTCTAGATAAATGACCTCTTTCCCAAATCGAGGTCGCATTTTAACCTGACATTTGCTTCATAAAACATAAAGTTAATTCACCTAGCTGTCTCAAGGCAAGCGTATAAAAATTACTGCAGATGCTAATTGCATGATTTCTCCATAGAAAAGAGCGCAGAGATAAAAATCTACCCCTTACTTTATTACCGTAGAACGTTAATCCGCATAGAAATGTTCGTTGCTTTCAATGCTGCCCTCAAACAAAGTCACTTAGCAATGTAATTCGGTTTAAAAATAGTTTCTTTAAGGAAACATTGCCCCATTCATCTCCGAGTTTCTTAAATGCGAATAACATTCTTGTTTTGTCGTACTTTTACCAAGGAGGCAAGCAAGCCCGCTGGAAAATATCACGTTAACTTGTAAAGTATTATCGTGAAAGTTAGCTTGAAACTCGACTGAAAAATCTTTGTAAAGAGAAAATAGTTCGTTGAAGGAAAAATAACATGTCTAAAATTCTAAGAAGCAAGAGAGACTCGTTGAGGGCGAGCACTCAAGCTAGTGGTGCCGCCAATAATAGAAATCAACTCGAATAGAGGTTTATGCAGAGTGTCATTTGCTAACGATCAGTGGCAAGAAAACCAATGCATTTTCAAGGGAAACTTGATGGACGCTTTCAATGAAGAGGGTATCACGAAGAGTTGGCAGCACGACAACCTTTGGGCAAAAGCGAAAGATGTCGAAAACAAGACCAAGATGAAATTTGATAACCAGCTAAGTTATTTATTTCTTCATTATTTAAAAACTAGTAGGGCCTGGAACCTGGCTACTTTAGTTCTGTCATATTTTGAATTTGGTTCCAGAAATATTTATCAAATAGTTCGACAAAACAACACGACGAGGAACTTAGGACTCAGGCTAAGGACAAGCTGCCTTTCAACAAATTCTGGAATGCCACTTTTATTTTGCGTCCTCAACCTTTCAACAAGATAAATTCGAATTATTAAATTTAATGTGAACAATGAAGAGTTTTCTCTCCGAATCATATGATAAAAAAGCAGACAACTTTTATAACAAGGATTTTTCCCTTAAATACACGAAATTTCATAATGTGGCTACTGAATGTATCTACGTAATTGTTGTAGGCTATATACAAAAATCGTTTTTCCTCATGCGTCAGTGCCGTAGCCACATACCGTTCGTACATTCTTAAGTTCTCTCGTAGGAAAAACAAAAGCAAAAACAGAATCACAGTAACCACAAAACATCAACATGGTAGCTATCATATGAAGTATGCCGCGCAGTGCCATTGCACCCTGGATCTGAAGGCTGTCAGGTTTTAAACGATTACACATGCAAATGCAAGCTATTCATCCCACATTGTGCCTAGAATAATGACTTTGGACTCGAAAGGAAAGTATTTTGTAATCTTGTTTATACTATAGTAGATATAGTTCGTTCTCCCGTACCTGTGTGTGTTTTGATTTGGTGTAATTAGCAAAACGATGATCCAAAATAAGAAGTAAACGTAGGAATGAACAAAACTTTTCAGAGACAGCATCAACAAGACTATAAATATTCAAAAGATATTTACAACGTATATTTACATCCGTGAGTGGCCTAGAATTACCCATTCTTGATAAGATAGCCTAAATTTGCGCAAATCTCAACTCTAACTAAACTCCAAACTATGTCATGTTTGCTTTGTAACTTATTTTCTCAATCTACTTCGACAGCATGGCCCCCTGTAAATCAATCCTATGACTGAGGAGCTACCATGATGGGTAAAAAAGATAAAATGAAAATTAAATGAAAATTAAATACAAATTTGCGGCCTATTTCAAGTGAACCAGGGAGATTCTCTTTCCCAAACCTCTAGTCTAAATTAGCGCGTGGAGAATTCATACTTTGTCAATCGAATATCAAAGCATCCTCTCAAATCAATGTTCACAAAAGAAATTCGAAAGTTGCTCGCCAAGAGCGGTCAAGAACCAGCTGATTACGCCAGTCATAGTTTCAGGATAAGAGCTGCAGCTGCCAATGCAAATTTGCCGGATTGGCTTATCAAAACCATGGGTAGATGGACATCATCAACGGTATATTAAAAATAAAAAAAAAAAAAAAAAATAAAAAAAAAAATAAAATCCGATAAAAGCTCTGGGACAAGCCTCTACAAGCCTGATTAGCGACCCTGTGGAATAACTTAAAACTTATAGTATGACAATAGAGTTGCCTTAAAAGCAAGTATAGACCTCAAAATAAAAAATTACTACCTCGAGTGGGAAAGTAGTAGGCTGCGGGGATTACCCGACGAGGGAAAGTATCTGCTTTAGGCTTATGATTACCCTCAGAGTGAGGTGCTGGGATTACCTCAAAAGGGAAAGTAGTAGACTGTTTGTGATTACCCGAAGTGGAAAGTAGCAGACCATAGTCTATGATTACCCTGGCGAGAAAAGTACCAACTTTCGAACAAGGTGCATCGAGCAAAGGTCTTTCTGACTGCCGCAGTTACACTTCCTAACCCCCATTTCAACTAATATTTCCTTTTCAGATGATTGTAGAATCGTAATAGCTAGATCGTAGATGTATTTTAATCAATTCTCAGCCGTTTTTAATTCTCACCTTCATTTAAGAAACAATTTTATGCTCCAATTGGACAAATTTATCAGGCTTCAATATATCTTACGGGGAATAAAACGATACCAGGTCCAAAATCCTAAGCCACGCTTACCAATCAGAAAGGAGCACCTTCAAGAATTTTATAACCTGCTACAACCCTTTTTCACACACAAATCCTGACAATAAAATGATATGGGCTGCAATGTGTCTGGCCTTCTTTGGTTTCCTTCGAACAAGTTAGTTCACGACTTCACGGTTAATCAGCAATTTCAGCAAAGCAAGCACTTGGAACCTGATGATCTGGCCTTCTTCCCATCTCTCGAGGCACCAACACACATGTCATTAACAATAAAATGTTCAAAAACCGACCCCTTTCGGAAAGGAATCACCCTAACACTCGGCACTACAGATTCCAATCTTTGTGCAGTGAAAGCTTTGAAACACTACCTAACTTTTCGCGGCGAAACCCCAGGCCCACTGTTTCTCTTTTCAAATGGAAAACCCTTAACTAGGTCATTATTCGTTAAAGAGCTCCATCAACTCTTGTCTTTTGCTGGACATAATGTCAACCATTATAATGACACAGTTTCTGGTTTGTGGTCTGTGATGCAGGCTAATGGGCTGCCAGCTTGGTTGATAAAAGACCTAGGACGATGGACCTCTGATTGTTATGAACGTTATATTAGAACACCGACTGACACTCTAATTAATGCTTCAAAGCGTCTTGCCGAGTGACAAATTAACGAATAAAACAAATGAAACTTTACAAAAATCGCAAATGAATTTTCTCGTATATGGGGAATTGCACGGAATGCAATACGTGGAGGTGGCGCCCCCGCAATCGGTGGCTTACTGCCATATACTTCAAAAAATTTACAGTTAATTTCGGCTTTCCAGTGTGATTTCATAGATCGTGCATAACTTACAAACAAGGTCTGGAATAACCACTTTTTGCAGCAGGGAGTGACCCCTGGTCTGCGCCCGGCAGGGAGTGACCCCTGGTTCCGTGGCCTAAAAATATATTGTGTTTCTTGCTAACAGGATTGGGGGTTCTCGCGTAGAGACACTGCAGCCTCATCCTGGGCTAAAATAAACAATATTTTCTACAGCAGGGAGTGACCCCTGGTCTGTGCACGGCAGAGAGTGACCTCTGGTTCCGTGCCTAAAAAATGTGCTATCTTTTTGCAGCAGGGAGTGACCCCTGGTCTGCGCACGGCAGGGAGTGACCCCTGGTTCCGTGCCTAAAACATATTCTGGACTAGATCTGTGTCTGCACACTGGCCAGCTGGAGTTTTTCCACTAGTTATTGGCGCCCCTCAATCTCGTGTGCATTTCCGTATTTTCTCCATTTACACCGGTATTTAGAATTCCGCTACATCTCACATAGCCATGCTCACAGAGCCATGTTTACATATATTGAATGCTGCTGGAAAACATGTTTATCTTTGCGTTGCATCTGAGTACAAAGTATCGAAGATCTTTTTCCAGCATACCCGCCCCTATTCTAGGAATATGGAAAAAATTAATGGCCCATTTGTTTCTATGAATGGGCTCTCGTGTCTTTGTTAAAAACTCTTTTAGTTTTACCGTACTAGCAACAGTGCTCAATCTCAAATATTTAATGAAATACTCAGACATTCATTGTCAACTTCAGAGTCGAACACGGTGTCCCAAAAATAATGGCACATTTGTTTCTATGAATGGACTCTCGTGTCTTTGTTCATCACTCTTCTAGTTTTACCTAGCAACAGCTCTCGGATATTTAAAGGGACTGTGCAATGGTAATAGGCTTGTCTATAAATAGAACAAAGAAAACACTCAGACATTGCATTGTTTCTTTGGCTATCCATTGTTCACGGTGCGTGTGCACCTTCGATTTGAATGGGATATTTTTAGATTGTTTTGCTTTTTGCAAATGCAAGCTTTCAACCTTGCACAAACCCTTTAATGAAATAATCAGACATTCATTGTCAACTTTAGTTGTCAGACTTTGCTACAAGGTGTCCCAAAAATAAGCCACATTTGTTACTATGAATGAGCTTCCCTGTCTTTGTTCTCTTCTAGTTTTACCATACTAGCAACAGCACGCAAATATTTAATAAAAAAGATCAGACATTCATTGTCAACTTTAGTTGTCCGACTTTGCTACAAGGTGTCCCAAAAATAAACCACATATATTACTGCTGCTGAAAAGCTGCTGTAGGAACAACAACCAATGCGTTTCTTAACGCCCATGCTATAGTAAGATAATTCAGAAGTGCACGTCGTGGCAAGAGCCTATATTTGATCTTGGGTCACCCGCTTTAACCCGTCAGTGAGTGGTTAGATTCATTTTCAAGTGAGGGGTTATTTTCAATTTACGTAGATATACTCCATATTAACATTGCATTGACGTCAGCTTTTCAATTGCACTCCAAACATCAAAAGGAAATATACTGTACTACAAAGGTATCCTTCATTTTTCGCTACCCTCTTTTTGAAGCACCATGACCTGAGAAACGAAAGCCCTCAAAGCTTTGAAATGCTGCACTCAAAGATGCATAAACTTTAGCATTAATTTTTAGAATTGCATTCTAAAACAGAGATGTTGCAAGTCTGTGTTATAAAGCAAGGTCATAGATTCTACCAGGTGAGTCAGAAACACTGATGACGAAAAGTTTCGTCTCAAAGATAAACACATTAAGAAAAGGCTATACTCGCCGGGGGCGTCTGTCCGGATCAGCTTTCTGCGCTTGCGCACACTTCATGTGACTTACCTATACTTGCTGTGTCTTTAAAGGCTCTTATCCAGCCATGGTCCTTTGCGTGCTCTGTTTTTGCGTAGACCTTTTTGTGGTCTACGAAAATGGTTGCCTCGGTAGAAATCTACGCGCAAAGGCTGCTGGTTGAACGGGAGCCTTTAACCATTGGATAAAGGTAGACTGATCGTTTCTAGTAGAGTTTCTTGATTTTTGGACAAGGCTACTATAGTTTCTTATAAGCGGCTTCTGATGAAAAAAATGAGTGTATTAGCAACATCAAAGAAGCAATGATATTTGAAAAATATTGAGTTTAAAGAGAATCAACGGATATAAAAGCCCCGCGTGGAAGGGGTCTGGGTATTCTATCATTAGCCTATTGTATTTGATGAATTCGACACGGGCTATTGTTTAGCCAAAGGAACAATAGCGTGCGTAGGAGTTTTCTTTGTCCTATTTATAGATGACCTCCACTTAGCTCCGTTGATTCACTTTAATACACGACTGCGCTAGAAATAGCGGTTAGGAATTTTTTACCAAGCAGGATGCATTGCGTTCTAATCCATTTTTTCTACTTAAAGGCACGTGTCGTCATTGATCACTTGATTTGTGATAAATTTACCCCGAAAACTAGGACAACAAGATGTGATGAATTTTTTTCTGAAATCTCCATTATTTTTTTCAGAATTTGAGGTTTTTCTTCACCTTTTTAGAATGCAAGGATAGGTTTGGAAAAAATTGAAACTATCATAATTTCTAAGCTTTTTGAGGAACATGGAAAAATTTTCAAGAAAACCATAGTTTATGAGGGTATACAATGTGGTATACAATGTGGTATCAAGTCTTTCACCCTTCTGCAAAACTACCAAGCGCTAATGAATGAAACTATCAAGTGCTCTGTCATCATAACAAGAAATGATAAGAAGTACTCATTAAGACATAGTCATAGGGATCCACTGATTACCTAAGTAGGTGGTCTGATTTAACGGTAGGCCATCCCAGTTAGAAAANTCTTTGTCCTATTTATAGATGACCTCCACTTAGCTCCGTTGATTCACTTTAATACACGACTGCGCTAGAAATAGCGGTTAGGAATTTTTTACCAAGCAGGATGCATTGCGTTCTAATCCATTTTTTCTAC
This sequence comes from Aurelia aurita, assembly GCA_004194415.1. Lineage (NCBI taxonomy): Eukaryota > Metazoa > Cnidaria > Scyphozoa > Semaeostomeae > Ulmaridae > Aurelia > Aurelia aurita. Next base: position 150,155 of record REGM01000167.1, read on the forward strand.
TTAAAGGCACGTGTCGTCATTGATCACTTGATTTGTGATAAATTTACCCCGAAAACTAGGACAACAAGATGTGATGAATTTTTTTCTGAAATCTCCATTATTTTTTTCAGAATTAGAGGTATTTCTTCACCTTTTTAGAATGCAAGGATAGGTTTGGAAAAAATTGAAACTATCATAATTTCTAAGCTTTTTGAGGAACATGGAAAAATTTTCAAGAAAACCATAGTTTATGAGGGTATACAATGTGGTATACAATGTGGTATCAAGTCTTTCACCCTTCTGCAAAACTACCAAGCGCTAATGAATGAAACTATCAAGTGCTCTGTCATCATAACAAGAAATGATAAGAAGTACTCATTAAGACATAGTCATAGGGATCCACTGATTACCTAAGTAGGTGGTCTGATTTAACGGTAGGCCATCCCAGTTAGAAAACCAGGACATCGTCTGTTCATTGAGGTAACTGTTAGTTACGGCTGGAACGGAAACGTTTTGTAACTTTTGTAGTAAGTTAAGGGTGTGTCTTTGAAACAAATTGGAAGTATTTGAAAATTGCGCCTCTTGCACTGTAACCAATAGTTACTTGGGTGGCATCTCGATGTCTTTGCCATGCAAGCTAGGATGGCTGATAATTGAAAAGACGCCTAAACTAGACATGACAACATATATCTATAAATGGCTTGCTTTTGCGTCAACCAAACACCATTTAAGCTCACTGCGTCACAAGCAGATACTGTGCTTTTCAAGAGTCTTCTACAGAGAGCTTTCGAAAGAAGAGGGAAGAACTTCAAAGTTCCACACATTTGCTAAGTCGGAGCAACAAAGTTGAACAGAAAAGGTAACCTGATTGTCGAATTTTACTTTTGTATTATTCTTAATTCTTTGCCTTATTAGGTGTCCATGCTTTTATCGTAGGTGATAAATATAAGGTGCCACATTACTTACCGAACTGGATGTGGTTTCGAATCCTAGGCTGCCGCCTGGGGGAGTACCATCACTCATAACAAAACGTTCTGTGCGCTTCTCTCCTCTGACCCTCTGAGGAAGGCTTCAAGTCCTGGGGATGAAGTACTAGTAGGAGTGGTCTGCTCGGCTTTGGTAATAGGCCCCTTGCGGACTCTTCGAGCGGACGATACAAAAAGGAACCTAGTACGGCACAATGAACTTCAAAATGTCAACAGCCTACTTCAAGGAAATTTCTCGAGTTCTTTGCATCTCCAAACTCAAAAATATTCACGAGCCTTACTTAGCAAACAAGAGGTCTTCTTGGGCAGCGGCCGTAAAAACGATTATAATTGCTTAGAAAATTAATTATTGTGCCCTTACTTAAAAGGTACACAATAACATCTTTAAAAAACTTATTTTGAAGCATCTTTTTCAACGGACATTGTAGTTCTTTCTGAAATTTAAGACCATGTAACATGCTTGATATCGGCAAAGAAATCAATCTTAAAGACCCTTTGCTAACCATGATCCTTTGCACGCCTGACGAAAAGCAAAACAAGTAGAACCTAGGCCAGAAAGGACTTTGATATCATGGAAAAGTCGAATTTGGGACCGCGAAGCATCATGGCTAGCTATGGATCTTTAATGCAGACAAAGAAATCAATCTGATAATCATATGTACAGTTTTGCAGTATATGCTTGAAAACCAGGTAGCTCTCCTACATACCATATCCGCCAATTAAAAACTATCAAAAATACAATCTATAATTTAATCATTAGAAAAAGGAGTAACAAGACATTTTAATAATAGTTATAAAAATAGACAGTGGTGATTTTTTCAAATTGTCTACTTTTAACACCCTGTACGTTTCAACGCAGCTAACCTTGAAGGTGAAATTTTTCGAAAGGGCCGCTTAACAAAATATCAAGAATGTCGGCCTTCAAGGAGGCGCTTATTTGTGGACTGTCAACTACGATAAAACGTAGTTAGCAGGAATTAGAAGTAACTATCTACTACAAAAAATTAGAAACACGTGCAATATAAGAGTTCCTGTAGCAACACGCGTTTCCTCATTATAAAAACACTTTATTTCTTGACCTAAGAAGGCCCACACCATGCTAGACTGAAAGTGCTGCGCAAAATTTCGCGATCCGAAACAATGACCGTGTTTAGCACAAGTAATTTCGTTTCATCGCAGATCTCATCTGACATATATTTGCAGACAGATTTGTGCTTGCCATAGCTCAAGTCTTCTTCCGATGTTTTTCTCGCTTTTGACGTCAAAGAACACATTTTTGAGACTAAAACAATTTAGATCGATGTCACAATTATTCGAAAGGAGAATGATAAAACCGAGGAATATTTCATATCAATGTTTTGGTGTTTTCTGGTGGATAAAAATTTGGAATCTCGGCTAGATTTTCATCTTCGTACGTCAGCTTTAATCCTGGTTTTAAGCCCTAATGTCATCTGTCTAGTTTTGAGTTGCCCAGATCTCAAAAATCGTTCAGGGTCCATGCTCGTCTGTAACTTATTTTTAGCACTCGTCTGTTTATGCCTTTGATATTTAGATTTGGATGGTTAAATAGTGCTTCTACTCAAGAACTTTCTGGATCACCCTTAAGCTGAATTCATTTCACACTTCAAACCTTTTTTCTTGACGCTGCGGCGTTTTTTATGCATGAGCCTTCTTTGTGCAGTTGCGAGGCTAACTTGAGCAGCAACGTATGGCTTTGATATTTTGATTTGGATGGTTAGATAGTGCTTCTACTCAAGAACTTTCTGGACCACCCTTAAGCTGAATTCATTTCACACTTCGAACGTTTTTCTTGACGCTGTGGCGTTTTTTTATGCATGAGCCTTCTTTGTGCAGTTGCGAGGCTAAATTGAGCGGCAACAACGCATGATGTAGATATCAAGAGTTGTGCGATTAGATAATGCTTCTACTCAAGAACTTCTAAACCACCCTTTAGATGACTTCACATTTACAGCGTTTTTTATGCTGTACTAATAAGGCTGGCGTTTTATGTTTCACAAGTCTTGTCTGTGAAGTTGTGAGGCTAAACTGAGTGGCATTGCATGATGAAGATGCAGAAGCCTTGTTTCTGCAGACCTGGTGCGTATTTTGACAACATCGCATGCTCTGCAGTACATAACTAGATTTGTACGATTACTATTTCCTGGATCTCTTCTTCTCGAGAGCTGTTTGAAGCTCTAGACCACCAACGAAATCGACGACCACGGCTGGAAAGACCACCATTTTGGATTAAAAAAGCAACTTGATCAAGAGCTCAAATCACATCAACAACAAACTCCCCGAAGTTTGGCATCCTTCACTTCCCAGTCATTCCAGTCATCAACATGGAAACCGCCAAAACCGCCGACCACAAGCGCGCCAAAACGGTCACGTGCAAAACACAGAAGGAAGCACATGAAAGTGCGCCAACATGAACATGGGAGAAGCATCTCTCAAAAGGTCGCTCACATAAAACAAATCCGATTCTTGTTTTGATAACCCTGTTCTTTTACCGTATAGACGCGAATAGAAGTTATAAAAACATATGTAAGATGGTAAGGACAGTGCCCTTTTATTGCGAGCCATCTTGAGAAACGTTACAAAATATGATTTAATGCAGTATTGATACTGATTATCGTGTATTTTGGCTAAATGGTATGGAATAAACAGCGATAGAAATCTCATCAGGACATGCCTAAGGGCATGCTTTAAGGGTTTTGTACCAGAATCCTCTTTTGAAGAACTTCTATCGAGGCATGATGATGTAATAATCTATATAAAGAACCGACAGAAATTGCTGATAGAAGTTTATAAAACACTACACCACTTGAATCCGCTGTACCTCTGAGGAGGAGGATTTCCAATCAAAAGCGATAACTTATACCTTACATAATAAAGTTTTGTGCGATCGTGGTGCGATCTTCCTCGGAGGTCTCAGACAATAAAATATGGATAAACTCCCTGAGATTTAGGAGGGCTATGCTGTGCTATGCTATGCTACCCTGGACGATGATGTAAAGAATATAGAGACTGCTGCAGCTTTCAAAAAGGAAGTTAAAACTTGGGTGGAAACAGCTAATTTTGTACAATTTGTAAATAGACACTGGATCCTTTTAATTGTAAATTTGACATGCATTACTTTAGGTTTATTGTAGATGGTTGGGGTGTAAGTTAGTTTCATTCTGTTAAAACTATGTAAATACCAACTTTGAACGAGTGAATTAATTAGTTAATGAATGAATGAATGAATGAACGAATGAATTAATTAATGAATGAATGAACGAATTAATTAATTAATGAACGAATGAATTAATTAATTAATGAACGAATGAATTAATGAATGAATAAATTAATGAATGAATGAATGAGTTAATGAATGAATGAATGAGTTAATGAATGAATGAATGAATGAATGAATGAATGAATGAATGAATGAATGAATGAATGAATGAATGAATGAATGAATGCCCTTATCTGCGAGTCGATTTGGAAAGGGAAAACATCAACCATATGCTAATCCTCATCTAAATGCTTGATAGCAAAACCTCTGTCTATCTAGTGAAGCAATTTTGGTCATATCTCAGTTAACTTCTAGTCGATTTCAAAGAAAGAGATTCTACTGTTTGCAATCGCTATTTGAAAACTTTGAAGGTGAAGCTCTTTTCTGTTAAAAAATCTGCATATTATACAGACCATTCCGCTAACGATGGCGTCAGCAAATTTTTAACAATGATAGTTTGCTTATCATGGTGAATCGCCCAATCAACTCAATCGAAATTCTTTGAGAAGCAAAAGACCATGGTAAGAAATTCCCTGACGCCTTCTTTAGGGCTTCTTTAGCGGAATTTGTCTATATAATATGCCTCCTATTATATGCCGTCTCTTTTATCTGGCATCGCGAAAAAGATGAAACAAAAATGAACGTGTATGTACCCTTTCCTGTTTTCAAAGAAAGCTGTTACAGACAAGCTGTTGTCATGATACCTCAGGCCACACTGCGATAAAACTTTTACAACTTTCACGATTTCAATTTTCTTTCGACTCTCAACATCACATCAAGAACAGGATTGGCCTGTGAATAGGCCTAACAAAATG
>REGM01000167.1:159214-177678 GCA_004194415.1 Aurelia aurita
GCACAAATTCCCAAAAATTCGCCTTTTTTATTCCAAAATCGCCAAAATTTTGGGTTTTAAGACACAAAATAAGAAAATTTTGCCTTTACTGAACGAAAATTGCCAAAAATCATACCCCTGCTTAGACTGGCATAAACCAAAATTTCCAAAAAACAAACCCTTTGCTAGACTAACAGTACGAAAAAATATACCCTTTAGGGCGGCACCTCCCCAGGGACCTCTACGTTGGGAAGAACCCCCCCCCCCCCGTGAGCCACACACAGTTCCACATGGTTCCACTACAATATCAAACTGTTTCACAGAAAGATGAAATTTGGACAGAATTCAGATGTTTACCTGATCCTTCTTGTGGTCTCAAAACCACACAGACGAAACGTATTCACAAAACGCACAGTATAATCAGTTACAATATGTCTTTTAGGCTGAGATCCTTGTAACTGTTTCCCTTTCTAAGCAATGAGTAATTGCAAACATTGTTTCTGCTGTTAGCTTCGCTTGTCTGTCGATCTAAAATGTATCTACCGGATATCCTAAAATAAGTAGCAAAAGCTTGAAACTCACCAAAACTATGTTATTCTACTTATTAGCAGCGCCGTAGGAAGCAGCTGCAGATTGGGGGGGGGGGCTTTTGTTCTCAAAGCAATAGAGAACAATACATCTAATCTTTTTGTCCCTTCTTGCATTTAAGCTGGGCATGGCTTGGCCTGGGCGTTTTGGTTTGGTCATTTGAAACTTGAGTCCCTTGGATCCCTGTGTCTTCGAGCGCCTTCGCAGAACAATAAAGCAATAGCATCCGTTGATTCTAATTGAGATGCAAATACAAAGCCATTAGTGATTGCAGACAAAAGATTTCCACTTCCGAATAATCACCCCACAAATGAAACAAAGCAGCACTATAGATATCCTAAAACATAGGTGGCCGACTCACTCGTTGTGCTTCCAATCAGGGGCTCTTACGAGAAGACAAGAGCGTATATCGAATAACAAGATTCATTTTTGTTTGTTTAATTTTTGTATTCAAAAACCTAATGCACAGCTTCCGCATTATATAGATAGATGAAATTTATACTGCAGAAATTTTAATCTATCCTTCCTCAATATTTCCTACGGTTTTCCTCAATAGCTCCTTTTCGGAAGCACACCAAGTGAGTTGGCTACCTTCATTATAGATTTTGCTTATGTACACTCAAGACTTGATTAATCGGCAGTAGGAATCCTTTTGTTTGCAATCGCTAATCGCTAATCACTTTGTGCTTGCATGTCAATCAAGCACAGTGAATGCTACTACTTTTCTAACTATAACGCTACTGTTCCGCCTACTGGACAAATGTTAAATCTATGTTTTTCCTTTTGATATATATTTGGGTCTGCTGTTAACAACCCTTTTTAATATGCAGCAAGAGTGAGCTAGCCATCCTGGTTTTAGGGCGTTTTTGTAGCTTTCTTTTGTCACATTTATGTAACTAGTCAGTATAGAAATTGCCTTGTCTGCAGTTACCAATGCATTGTACTGGCGTCCATTGTTACAAAATCTACCCATGCTTCTGTTACCTTTTATATAAAACATATTTAGCATTTAGTTTTTACTTTTTAGACAATGGCTGTAAAATCAACAATCGCTATTATCATTATCGCTGTTATGGCCATGAAAGAGGCAATGGGGTATCCACCGCTCTTTCAAGACCTGGCTGATTTCAACTCAAAATACGAAGTGAACGATGACTACTATGAAAGTGGGCCTAGAAGCTTCAAGCAACACGTGATCGAAAACAATAAAGGCACATTGATCATGAAGGCCGATGAATGGAAATTGGAATGGTGCAAAGCGAAATCTTTCAATCAAACAATTCGTCATCCCGGCTGCTTACCGCGCAAAATTGAAAACAAATACTGCTACGGGCAATGCAATTCAATCTACATACCAGGCGAAAGACGCCTCGAAGGTTGCAACTCATGCATGCCCAAAAGCTACGAAATGGCCGCTGTAACTTTGCTTTGTCCATTCTCTAAAAAGAAAAGGCATCATAAACAAGTTCAACTGATCTACTCCTGTTACTGCAATAACTGCCCGAAGTGAAGCCTGTGATGAAATCGCTTAAACAAATTTGGTGCCAGCTCGCCAGGGAAAGGTCCTAAAATGAGCGAGCATCGAACTGATGTCGGTAGGCCATTGCACACGCCAGGTTTTCAGTTCTGGTAACCGTCAAATCTTTAAAAAAAGTTTATGTAAACCTGTGTGGATTGAATCGCTTCAATGGAACTGCTTTACTGTAATTCTGCTGTGAGGATTTTTATATCTTAAGTATTTTCAAACATACAGCCCTTTTTACATATCAACTCGATTCAACAAAACGCTGTTTTTTTTTAAATAAACAACATAAAAACATCTTTACAGTAGAATTACAGCAAATTACCTTAAATTTTCTTCAAGCCATTCACTAGACTTATTACAATTCGTCTTAAATTTCGCTCCTTACATACATATATTTGATCCAAACCTCCAAACCTGTTCACTCAATCTGTTTGAGCGAGCAATTCAATTCAATAGACAAGTAGGTAAAACGTTTTCGTAATTGCGATCAAAGACTGGGACAAATTGTAATAAGTCTAGCTATTCACTCCAAAGAAAATTGTAGTAAACATTTACCCGATGTTTTTTAAAGATTTGATGCCTATGCTTTATATAATATGCTGTATATAGCACCAATAAGCTTAGAATACAAACATTTATCGTTTGATTTTGATCTGTATAAATTCGCATACATTAACGGATGTATATCAAACCGGACCAAGTCTAACCTGCTTCTCCCACAATACCCGAGACACTGAATTATCAAAAGCTACGCAAGTTATCAACCTTTCACGGAGGGATATCTATGCGAAATTTCAAGCTGGATCGTGTCGCCACCTTTTGAAAATACTACCATCATTGGCAAGGCAAGACCAGTTTTCGGCAAACGATACCTTTGCCTAGATTAATTATTGCGATAGTGATTGCTTTGTTTTTCAGCAAAAGGAGGCGCTATCTCTATACCAACATTGCCATGAAGTTTATTGTTTGCTGGACTAAAACAAGTCTGAAAAATTCTTCCTTCTGTCGTCGACGACATGATGACATGAAAAAACTGTTGAACAATAAATCACAATTTTGCGACACTATTCCGCAATTTTTCAGAGCAAAACTTTTATATTTGAATTCTCCACGTGATTTTCTACAACATATCAAATCCCATTTTCCCAGCCAAATTTCGTGGGAAATATATGTCACGTTTTATAGATATACAGTCGGTGATCAAATCCCATTCCCAGTCAATTGTTTTTACCATTAGTATTCCCAGTCCCCGTTCCAGTCTCAGCACAAAAATTCCACTCCCAGAGTATCATTTTAGGCAAATCCAAGATCCCATTTCACCCCTTCAGGACCCTCCATAAAATATTGTCGCCGCCTTAAATTTAGGCGGTGTAATTACGAGTATTACAATTTTGAATTCTGGGGTCTCGGATGCAAAGGCAGAGAAAGATGTTAAAGTTGGTCCGTTCTTGATGCAATCTGCACATTCTTCATTGAAAGGCTTCTCGTATAAATGCGCGAGAACGAGTGTAACTTTAGTCTGTCTCACCTTGATGTCCAGTGAGATTTGCGATAACGCAAAATTACTCATTCAAAGCTCTTAAATTACTTTTATTCGCGGTTATTTTCGCCTGACATCTAATTTTAGTTTGACAGACTTTAGCATCTACTGGGTGACCCAAAAAGTGAAATATTTTAGAAAAACTCCAAAATTCGTATACAATATCGATCACGAAAATTTCTTTCTTTGCATTTGTGTCAAAGATCCAATTGATTTGAGGGATATTGGAAAGTCGTGAAATGGCTTTTAATTCGAGGGAATTTAGGTTTTTACGGGCAACCTGGTTTTGAAGCATACTCCAACATCGCACGTGATGACTATCAAGATTTTAGCTTTTTAGAATTTAATCTTCCATTATCCGAACATTCCTCTCTGTGTTGTAAAATTAGTCAATTGTAGATGTTGCAAAACTTTTCAAGATAAAATGTATCATATTGGTAGATAATGGATTTGTAATGGAGTTGGCTGTATAATCAAATTTTGCTGTAATACTAGATGAGAAATGAATGGTTTCGAAGAATTTGTGTCTCTTTTCGATGAATATGATACCAGGAAACTCCTTGTTATCTTTTCGGGACTCTAAGACTGCCCTCACATGAGCAAACTCAGACCGGTCTGAGTTTTAGATCGGGGTAGTGTCTGCTAATTTGCCTCCCCCTCACATAAAAATTTTCAAAACGGTTTGAGTTCAGCTCACTTACTCTGCACATGCGCATTTCACAAAATCTTTCCTGAACATAAAAAAACATGGCGCCAATTGGTTTGAGAATTCATTTCGCCCTGAAACGAAAAAAATTTCTGCTCACATGAAAATTTCAGGTCGACCTGAAAACTCAGACCGACCTGAGAGACCGAAACGATTTTCAGGTCGACCTGAGTTTCATTTCGCCTTCGTCATGTGAGCACTCCAAGGGCTTCGACCGTAGACCGAAACGAATTTCAAACCGATCTGAAACTCAGACCGGTCTGAGTTTGCTCATGTGAGGGTAGTCTAATACCCTTGAGACTTGAGGCTCCGGAAACGCAATTCGAAGATGCTTTTCGACAAAATGATCAGATCACAACTTGAAGATCATATTTTAAACAATGCCGTGCGAGTCAAAAAGAAGTTTAACCGTTTGAAAAATTACAAAGATTCGAAAACATAGTCAATCACGAATATTTCTATTCGAGGTGTTCATCAAAGGTCGAATTAAATTTAGCCATATAGATTATCCTATCAACAGCCTTCAATTAGCAAAATTCTAAGGTTTTATTAGCTAGCTGGTTTTAAAGCATACATTGAAATTGCCCAAAATTCTAGCAGAACTATCTTTTGTCAATTCGAATTTTATAATAAAGTTGACTATGCCAAAATGCAACCTCGTGTGAAATTAAGGGTGTGTTTGATTGGTATCAATTCTGAAAACGGTAGACTTGGTAGACTCGAAATTCGCGTTTGATTGGCCCCAAAATTCTGGAAACGGTAGGTTTGGAAGGCCTTCTGAACCTTCTGCTCCAAAATTCAGAAGGTTTGGCAGACTTTGGAGAGATTCTCATTTTCATTAGCTAATCCCTGGTGGTGAATCCGAAACCTGCTGTTTGAAGATTTTTGTGTTTGATTGGGAAATATATTTCCGTCTCTGCGAAGTCTACTGTTTTCAGAATTTGGTAGGTTTGGAATTACCAATCAAACACACCCTAAAAATGAAGCTAAAAACTTTCGCAGCTTGAATAAAAATGGTAATGCGCAAAACAACATTTAGGCCGCATTTCAGGTGTACATGAAAAAAGCTATGTGCCGAAGATCAAAATGCTGTTCATTGGTATAAATTCTGGTCTGGAAGAATCTTCCAAAATTCTCATTGTTGGGCTCACACAGCAAAAACTATCATTATGACCGCGCGGTTTGCAAAGATTCCAAAAATAAATAGAGGCATTACTCATGTAGTATGGAAGGCATTCCGTCTCTTTGCATTATCCTGACAATATAAGAAAATAACAAGCCTTGAATAAATGCTTAATTACAACTATTTTCATGTCCCTTACAAAATTGTAATACCGGGCAACCTGATCCAAAACAAATTACCTCGGCTAAGGATAAACTAAGAATACACGATTCCTTAAGACCGACTTTCCTGCTCGCAGAATTTTATTGCTGATTGACCCCAAAAATCAAAACTATTACATTTTCTTTATCTTTATCTTCTCTCATTGATTGCTAATTGAAGTGAAAATTGTGTTCAATTTTCTTACTCCTGTCAAATTATCTTTAGAAGTTAGAAGGGTTGGGTTCGACAGTAAAAAAAAACACGAAATTTCTAAACTACTGTCTGGGAAAAATTTCTCTATTTGAAAAAAAAAGAGATATCTTGATGAAATTTGGGGTAAAGATGCTAAATATGCATGCAGGAAAAGTTACAGAACTTAAAGAGCTCGGGATTTTACAAAAAAAGTTACACGGCAAAGACAATGCAAAAACGGCAGAATCTTATGCAAATAGCTTGGAGAAAAGCAAGTTTCGTCGACTGGTCACCCGCACACACACATCTATGGAGCGTCAACAACGGCAGATTTGGAAACAATTGATTATGTTGCTTTTTACTAACGCGACCCTACAAAGCAATTAGCGATTGAAAAAGGCATCCTACGGCCGATTAGCCGGGAAAAATGTAAATAAAGTAAACCGCAAAAGATGCCCAGGAAACTGGAATGATAACTCACTCGTTGTGCATGCGAAAAGGGCTTGTTGAGCAAAATCATATGTATCGAATGAAGAAGGATAAGAACTGTATAAAACTGCAGCCTCAATTTATTCATCTAATCCAGCTGAGCATTAAATATTCAATTGCACACAAACAATATCAGAATGGTAATGCCAAATCTGCCGATGAGATAAATAAAACTGAGGCTGCAGATGTTTAGATACACCCGTCTTCCTTTGTGTTCTTCTGCCTTATCTTAAAAGCGCACATGGATGGGTCATATACAAATCTGAATTTACATTCAGTTCAGTTAGGTACAGGAAACCGAAGCAAACTTGTGGTGGTCAAGATGGCAGTAAACAAGACACAACAGAGCCAAAAACCACCAGCCATCATAGAAACGCTATTCAAATGTTCTACCGTCTAACCAAGCCAGTGTCTTTAAGGCAGGTAAGGAAATACTTGACAGTTTTCTGCACTGCTCATAGCCTTGGCTACGTAATGGCTAGGCCCATTACGAACGTAAGCAAAAAAGAGAGAGAGAAAATACATTGCAATTCAATAACGTGACTTATCTGTGTGGGCCTTTAACAACGCTTTTTTGCATACACAATGAGCGAATTAGCAATTTATGTCTGAAGGCATTTCTTGCAGCTTGGTTTATATACATTCGCCACTAGGCTAGTCGGCTGTAGAAATTTCTTTGCTAGCGATCGCTAACCACCTTGTACTGGTGTGTCGATGAAAAGCAAGGAACGATATTATTATAAAATCTGCCCTACACTGATTACCTAAGTCCCTTGCATCCCTGCAGTAAACCTTGCTCAACATGGAATCACAATGAAACGGTGAAAAATATTACCCTGCCTACGCCCATTCTCAGCTATCAGCTCGCAGAAAAGAAAGGCAGCAAAATCCCATTTGGCACACAGTTAATGACGAAAACTTAGCATACGTATACAGAGTTAAGTTCACATTGTCAATTGAAGCTTGAATCACAATGGATTTCATCGAATCTTGCGAGCTGACTGTCCCCAACATACCAATTCATGTGTCTGAGGGCCTAAATACAAGTTTTTCAGAGCAATATTGTGAGTCTCTGCTGACCGAAGCAACTTCAATCAATTCAAAGAGCACAGGGAAACAAGGGACTTAGGTAATAAGTCTAAATCAGCCCTTGGTTGGAGCATCAGCTAAATCAAATCTTTACACATTATGCTGTCATTAAGTTTACATCATTGATCACTAAAATCCTCAATATTATCGTCAAGTGTCATTTCGAATAAGTAACCAGGTCTAGGAATGCTTCACTTCTTCCCTTTCCAACATAATGAGCAATGACACGACTTCGCAGCTTTCATGGGGTGAAATTTCGTTATTGAACCTCTGCAGCTCAGCTCAACAAATATTTGCACCGACTCTTTCACTTTACAACTGTCACAACGTGATTGCAGATTGCCTTCAGCCGAAGGCACAGACGCTGCAATGCACACTCCTACGCATGTGTTTACCCAGACCTCTTTTGCTTGACAGTTGTGCTGCTCAACGGTAACTTTATAACTATGCAGTTGACAACGAACACGCCCTAGTGCGTCTGTGTAAGGGCTTGCTAAAACCATATAAGGTATGCATAAGAACAATATGGTCGCAAGTCCAATGTAGCTTTCTTTCCCCATTCTCGTTTCGATTTTCACCGCTTTTCCTTCCTTTAATGACTTTTTCTTCAGTCCCTCTTTATCACCTTGGTCTTTGCGAGTAGTGCGAATGCAATCAAGTATGAAATCTAGAAGTAAAATAGAAAAATTTAAAGAAAAAATTTAATTCGGCGCGCAAATTATCATGGTTAGCAATGGGTCTTCAAGACGAGACGCATAACTAAAGATACATTTAATTTTCATCTTAAATTCTTTATACACAAAAATCCCTTCAGCTACATATAAACTCAATAAAGTGGACAAATAAATAATTATAGTTACATTAAATATTGTAAACATTTTCGTTGGACACTGTTCACAGTATGAAACACTTGAAGATTAGCGAATTCATATGCACCGTTTACGACAAATTTAATTTTTGAAGAGAAATACTTCAGATAATTACAAATAATTGAAGATACCGTAATTGAACAAAAATTCCTCAAGAAGGCTGGACCGATTTCAACCCGGTATATTTTCGTATCAAAGCGGCCCTTTCTCGCAATGCAGTAGGCTAGAGTTGGTATGACAACACCAAGGAGTGGACCGGTCACGGACCGGTATGCAATATGAATGGGCAACAAGAATAGCAATGGACGCAGAAAATGAAGGGCTACTGTGCCATCCAACGTCGAAAGATACGGAACATGAAGAAGAAGTAGACTTTTAACAAAAATGGGCTTTGAGATTAATCTCCGCCCCATGCCTCTTTGACCCACCTGGTATGCGTTCTTAAAAGACAGCCGGAATACCTCCGTCTTGCTGGGATATCCGGTCCATTTTAAAGCGGCCTGTGGACTGATGCAATGGGTAGTCAAAATTAAGAACATAACAGAATTCTAATGATTTCAGTTTAATCCTCGAATATATAATCCTACTCAAATAAGAACTATGTGAAGTAGAAATCGAAAAGAAATAAACGGTTCCTGCTAGTAAACACACTATGCATCCTGTTTACAGCACACCATAATAAATAAGAATGCAGAAAAACAGCAATAAGGCGGCAAACAAAGATGCTAGATTACGCGCCCTGAGAATAGTGTACAGCTTGACCATCGGGATACCAGGATAGCTGTTTTTTAATGTTGTTTCTTCACAGACAATTCATGATAAGCGGACACATTTATAAGCGGACACCTTGGTGATGGTTTTATCTATCCCGTTTGATCGATTTCAATAGAAATTCTGATTTCTCCCCCTATCAGCAGACACCTTTGTCGGACTATGCGTTTAAACAGTAACTGGTCATACACATCAGTTGCCCGTCCGAAATGGACTAATTTTTACATTACAGGGAAACAGCTAGATCCTATGCATATCGCAAATAACCAAAACGCGGAATCTTTTCCAGTGAGACCTAACTATCTAACCATACTATATACCTCATTGATATTTTGGCTTGAATTAAAAAAAAAATTCAGGTTCGGAAAGACAACCAATCAACCATTTCGCAAAAGCCCCATGCCTCATGCCCGTTGATCTTATCCCATTCACTACCAAAACTCTCCCTCATTATCTCAAAATACCGATGTTTAGCCTCCGAGCAGCAGTGATTCTGGTATCCCTGTGTCTTAAATACCCACTCATGTGCGATTACTGCGTTATTTCAATCCGCCCCTTACTCTAAACAGCATGAAATTTTAAGTCATGAAATTACATATGCAGGGAGGTTCTACTCCTACTAAATCGTTTAATACTGCCAGAAAAGCTCAGCTAAATAGCCTAAGCAGAGCTTGTTATCTGTGTAATAATGTTTAAATGCAACGTAAAGAAAGTTAATGACAAAGGAGGCCTGTCGTGAGCCACAACGGACATCTTAACCCAGTGATGAAGCGTGAACGAATAGTCAAACTTTCATAGGAAGGGCACAGTTCAAGTAGCTATAAGCTATAGCAATTCTCCAGCAGGTTCAAATGCAACTGACAGGAGCAACTGCGCGTAAAAAAATCACGGCACTGCGTTACACTTAATTTTAAGAAAATCTTGTAAAANGAATTGTACGGAGTTTTCGAACTTGATGTTGGTATAAAGTCCATGTTTCACTTCCATACACTAAAATTGGCATTAAACATTGGTTGTAGACTTTGATTTTGGTTTTTGTCGTTATATCGTGAGAGTCAAACAATCTTTTTCGCAGACGCCCAAATGCACATGATGTTGCCTGAATACGAGATGCGAGTTCTTCTTTCATGGAACAGTCATTGGTAACATAGCTTCCAAGGTATTTGAAACGAGTGACATTACTATATACCTCATTGATATTTTGGCCTGAATTAAAAAAAAAATTCAGGTTCGGAAAGACAACCAATCAACCATTTCGCAAAAGCCCCATGCCTCATGCCCGTTGACCTTATCCCATTCACTACCAAAACTCCCCCTCATTATCTCAAAATACCGATGTTTAGCCTCCGAGCAGCAGTGATTCTGGTATCCCTGTGTCTTAAATACCCACTCATGTGCGATTACTGCGTTATTTCAATCCGCCCCTTACTCTAAACAGCATGAAATTTTAAGTCATGAAATTACATATGCAGGGAGGTTCTACTCCTACTAAATCGTTTAATACTGCCAGAAAAGCTCAGCTAAATAGCCTAAGCAGAGCTTGTTATCTGTGTAATAATGTTTAAATGCAACGTAAAGAAAGTTAATGACAAAGGAGGCCTGTCGTGAGCTACAACGGACATCTTAACCCAGTGATGAAGCGTGAACGAATAGTCAAACTTTCATAGGAAGGGCACAGTTCAAGTAGCTATAAGCTATAGCAATTCTCCAGCAGGTTCAAATGCAACTGACAGGAGCAACTGCGCGTAAAAAAATCACGGCACTGCGTTACACTTAATTTTAAGAAAATCTTGTAAAAACACAAGACCAATTCTTTGTTTCTTAGTTTGTTTGTTTGTTTCTTCCTACCTAGCATCTGAGGGCAGTTTCTAGGAACAACGTGAAGCTAAGATTATCAAAACAGCGTACACATTTTGAAACGAAGCAAGACTCCATGAATCTACATTTATTCCCTTGTTTTGCTATGTTTGATTCTCAAAATAATGTTGCTAAGGACTTTCTAAAAGGGGTCATCACAAGGCCTTCTGTTTCCAGAATGGGCAGTTCTAACTCAATTATGGTCGGTCCTAAATGACAATATGGGCAGTTCAAAAATCTCACTTTTGGGATATTCTACTTCAAAATCCGCAATTCTCAGAAAATTTCAAAAAAGACTACGCTTAAATTATCAATAAAACTGATAAGTCTCCGGTCTTCCGAGCTACACAACGCCTGCTGTAGACAGTGTAATGTAATATACAAATTTTGCGTTTCTAGATGGTAAGAATACAATTTTAATGACATCTTAACCCATTTTAAGCCAATCTGAATAGTGGATACCAAAAATTTTCTGCTCGCTGCGCTCGCAGCTCCACAAAGTTTCGCCTTTGCTTTCGAGTGGGCTTCTTTGAATTAATTGGATAATTTCTATAGCAGATGGTTTCGGGGGAAGCCTCGAAAAATTTTAGGACACGCCTTATTCTTAGTTATGAAAAATGGGCAGTCCTAACTTTTCCTTAGAATGACCGCTGCTTTCTACAGAAGACAAAATCCATTGATCACGAGTATTGTAGAGTTTATTTCTTTTCGCGTGTACATTAGTTTGGCGGTGTGAGAGGCAACTCGATAACCTAGGTATTTTGCCTCTCACCCCAACAGTTTAGATTGATTTTATATTGTATTGTTAAATGTATCTTAAATCTTATTATTATAAAATAAAAACGATCACGAGACCTCTGCCATGCCTGATCAGCAAATTTTACGGCTCCGTTAGTTTCGTAACATAGCAATCACAACTTCGATAGAAGATCAATTCTAAGCTGTTCACAGTTCACATACCAACCGGATGACAGAATTGGACATATTTCGAAAGGTTATAGATTGGAAACTATTAGGTTAAATAAAGGTAAACAGTTTTTGAGATCTCCGCATAATAAGCATATTTGGGGCCCTAACAAAAATTGTACACCTTCCCACGACTACGACCTTTCTGAAGGGTGTAGATTTGAAACTCAGTAGCATAAATGCGAACAATTTTCGGGATTTCTGCACAATCAGCATATTACAAACTCGAGTTAGTTTCGTAACGTGACTGCACAATCAGCATATTATGAACCCCATTTAGTTTCGTAACGTGACATCCTGCAACGTTGCTGCTAAGACATTTTCAAAGTCATGATCCAGCAAGTTTTAACGCAACTGTCATTACTGTCTCTTGGAGTTTTTCAGACAGTTCGGGACGTAGTACTAGAGTTTATCAAAGCTTTGAGTATCATAAGAAAGCCTATATGAACCTGCAAGTACCTATCTTTTGCACGGCAAATAATTTACTAGAAATGGCTGCTTAAAAATGAGTTCCTTATACGTAAACGTGTAAAGCCACAGTGCCTGCTTGTTCATCCAAATGCTTTGCTCAAGGAAAAAAGGAATAATAGACTTAATTTTTTTTATGAGAACCTCTTTATAAGAAACTCAACTCGCAGATCATCCAAAAATTAAGAAACTCGAGTACTGCAAAAATAATGATTAAGAAACTTTATTATTTCGTCGGAAGCTTTATATTTCGCGTGAAGCATACTTTATTACTCGGTACAGTAACGTATAAACAGAAGCGTGGCTCAGCATTGGCTATAAAATATTCACAAAGGTACAGGAGATCCCCTACCAACAAAAACAACGTGAATCTGAGAAACTTTCAGTATTCAAAATCTGATAATTTTAAGAGACTTTCGGTACTAGGTTAATGTCTTCGTTTCTTGCATAAAAAAATACGTGTACACATGTAAAACCACAGTGCCTGCTCTTGCTCAAGGAAACAAGGACTAATAATTAAATGAAAAGAAACATTTACTTACATATTCTATTTGTCAACAACATCCACCTATATTTGAAACTGTTCAACCAAAGCCGTTTACAACCAAAATTTTCCGTATACCTCACTCGAACTACTCGAACATTACCTGTCCATAGACACTTTGAACTGAGAGCTTGGGAAGGTTTACAAAGGATCATAATCGCGATAAAAACACTGTGACAATAAACCATAGTCATAAGAGAAGATAGTCTGGAAATCAACAATGTGCTATTGTTCTAGGTCTTTGATAAAGATTTTGCTCGTGCCCGGACCTCCGATGGTGCACAAGTTTTGCGCGGTGTGCACATGATACGCATATTTCAGTTGGGGTTACCTTCCTTCCTCACTCGTTGTTTTTGGCAATTCCTGGAGCAAATTGTTCAAGTTATGACTATGAATAAACATACGGAGATAAAGACAGAACAATAAAGGGGTTATCAGCGCTGATAAATTGAATCGATAATGAAAACGCCATTGCAAGAAACCGCAACAAAAGACCGAACGGACACCACGCCAAAATTCAATGACTGACTATCACAGGCAAATACGGGGAAATGACAATAAAAGCGACATCTAGGCGTTCCTCAATAGTGACGTCAAAAGGATGGGCGAAAACTTCGAAGCGGTCGTCATAATAAAATTCAATATTTTGCCTCTTAAATTTTGCCAATACATGAAATGGATGCTGGAGCTTTCGAAAAAGTGTTGGTCACCATTTCCATCGCACGTAAATGTTTTATAGAAAGCAAAGTAGCTGAAAATTCCCAATTTCACTCCTTCTATAATATTTTTTATTCGAACTAATAAATAATAATAATAAATAATAGTAAGGTCTCAAAGAATGATATTTCAACCAGTGCCGTGGCCACAGGGATGGGTGCCACCCCCCCCCCCACTTTTGTTAAAAGATGGTCCTTGAGATTCTTTCAAAAACAAGGAGAAAGTAGCTGGGTATAGGTAGGGTGGGTAAGAATTTTTCTAGGAAATGCTGGAAAGTGACTGGGAGAGTCATTCTAAGCCAAAGTAAGGGTTGGCATTTACAAAAAATTCCCAGACGTACTATCATAGAATTTTCAAGGCTCCCAATCCCATTTCGAGGTGAAGCAAATATTGAATTGTGAGAAGCGTCCTAAGACAAATGATAAGTGATATAAGGTCTTTGCGCAAAGATTTTTCCCAAAGATGGTGATTCATAGAAAACTGCTACAAAATTGTCAAAGTTTCCAATTTGGCATTGGTAAAGATGAGATGGAGAAGGGATTCTAAGCCAAAGAAAATGCTGTTTACTCTAAAATTTTCCTGGGGATGCTAAGTTTAAAACAAAGTTCACAAAATGGTCAACAATTCTATGTTAATACCGGCAAACATGGGATCAAGAGAAGCGTTCAAGCGTTCTAAGCCAAAGTAGAGGGCGTGTCCTCAAAAATTTTCCTGGGGGCTTCTCCCTCAGACCCCGACATTTTAAGACCGCTGATTTCAACACATCTATAACCAGGAAAGACATTGACTAGCGAGTATAATCAACATGATTTTGTGGCATATTTTCGAATCACTTTTTTCGCCATTTCTTCCATCCTACACTAAAATACACCCACAATTGTAAGTCTTTGCACAAATTCCTGGAATGCCAAAAATTGCCTATTAACATTAACAATGGCACGTTATGATTGCGTAAAAATAATGGTTTCCGCTCATACCGGTCTGCCAGTAGGTAGCCTTTCGTCGTTTAGTTGTTCTAACATGAAAGGGATCGACATGGAGCATGAGGAGTTTTTTGATGGAAGGAATAAACTCCGATCCGAGGTTGTGATATCTAAAATATATATGAACCACAGAGAGTATCCAAGAGATAAGGAAGAAAGCTTATATGATTCATGAATAGAAAGGGTTCAAAATAAGAGCCTTGGGGAGCCCTGTATTTAATTGGCTCTAACTTGGGAATAAACCATTAACTTCCACAGCAATGCTTTCGGTACGAGACTCAAACCAGCTGATCTCTTCGCCTGTAACTTCAGTCACTGACAACAAATACAATCATGAATATCTACAATCCTGGCCAAAAAAGCTGGGACATAGGCAAATTTCAGTGTTGTCGTGATGTTTCCTAAAATATCGAGAAGAAACCGACATTTCGGACCTTGTTTTCCCTCCAGCCCCCTAATTCAATGTTGGTTGGCAAGGACGAATGGCGCTTGATTCAAGCAACATTGAAACGGGGGAGCGGGGGGCACGTAATCAAATGCCGAAGTAGTGAAATTTTGTGATTTGTCCCAAATATTTGGCCAAGATTGTAGCAAGAGCCAAACAAGAGCCGGAAACCCCATATTTCATTGGTTCTAACTTGGAAATAAAACAGCTAAATTCAAAGCAATGCTTTGCTTTTGGTATGAAACTCAAACCAGCTAATCTCTTTGCCTGTAATTTCATTCAATGGCAAAAACTGCAACCATGAATAGCAAGGGTCCTAAACAAAAGCCTTGGGGAGCCCAATATCTAATTTGCTCTAATTTGGAAATAAAACCGTTAACTTTACAACAATGCTTTGCTTTTGGTACGAAACTCAAACCAGCTAATCTCTTTGCCTGTAATTTCATTCAATAACGACAACTGTAATCATGAATAGCAAGAGTCTTAAACAAGGGCCTTGGGGAGCCCAATATTTAATTAATTGGCTCTAACTTGGAAATAAAAGCACTAACTTCACAGTAATGCTCTCGGTGTGAGACTTAAACCAGCTGATCTCTTTGCCTGTAATTTCATTCAATAACGACACCTGCAATCATGAATAGCAAGAGTACCAAACAAGGGCCTTGGGGAGCCCCATATTTAATAGGCTCTAAATTGGAAATAAACCGTTAACTTCGTAGCAATGCTTTGCTTTTGGGCTTTTGGTACGAAAATCAAACCAGCTAATCTCTTTGCTTTTATCTTTATCTTTTCATTCAATGACAAAAATTGCCAATAATTCTTCCTACCAGGTAGGACATCATCAGAGCTCTTTCTTTGGCTAATACCTTCAGGACAAGAACGGACAAGGCAAATTGAATTTCAGATCCGGTGGCTATTGGGGTGTAAAATGAAGCACCACGTGATATCATTTTTATCAACGAAGAGCTAGGGAAGAATTTGTTAGAATATCCCATGATGTGATGGAGTGAGTTAAAATAACGCGGTGGAACTGCTAATTCTTAGAGAACTGCGTGATAGCTTTGTATAACTAAAGCTGGAAACTCAACTATGCGAATTCGACAGTACCAACCATTTACCACAGCCTGCCAGTGTTGGTTTCTATGGTTACAAAAAATTCTGGCAACTCTGAATTTCTCGTGATGCAGGAAACCAGAGAAGGGGAGACTTTCCATAGCAAACTTGTTGGGGAGACGAAGTGCTGACCCTGTCGTTTTGACCCTTTGTGTTTCAGCTTTGTTGTGAGCGAATCAACGTTGGGGCTCCAGCTGTCATGCGCATCGTTGCTATTGTTTCTTTTCTTGTTCTCAACGGCCAAGCTAATTTGCATATTACGTCATCATCATTCGACCATTAGACCATTTCGAATTAGACCATTTCGCATTTCGACAATTAAAATCGGAGACTGGGGAGAGCGGTTTGTTCTGGTAAATGGCGGATGCAGTTCTGGTAAATGGCTGCCACGGAGCTTTTATAAATGATAAATTTCCCTCTACAGAGCTGTTAGTTTCAAATTCACAGTTAAAATAGAGAAATTATGACTTGAAAAATAACCGAAAAGGTGCCCCATCACCAATAAGCCTCGTAACTAAACGGAGACTGAATCTCCAACCGAGACCTCAAATCAAATTGCTTTGGCGGGAAAATATTTCTTATTCGTCATCTCCTTTTATCGAAGCGAGATAAAACAAATGTTTTGATAAGTTTGGAGAAGAAAGCTTGGAATTACTTTGCTCTCTATCATAAGTTGTGCAGACTGGAAGGGATACAATAATTCAGAATTGTGGCGAATGATTGTTTTTTGGCTAAGTATCAGCTGTTTTATCGAAAGTTTAATTTTCATCAAACAAAGAGAAGGACGTCATGGAGAGTGGAGGATTTTGGACAAATCTAGCAATCTCATAAACTCATTGCAGGTAAGTTAGAAGAGTTCATTTATGGTAAATAAACCTCCTGTCTTGCAATTTTTTCTGGAATAAGTCATTGTCGTTAATGGATACTCAAAAGAAAACAACAAAGTGCAACAAACCAAACGCAATTCTAGATTTTGATGGCGTTCGTTGAAATGAGTCTTTTAATGTTAAAATGATCTCTCTGCAAATAAAAAAGATGCGATGCGACTTATCTGCTCTGGACAGAAGTTCCTTCTGGGTTTGCAGTAAGCTCCTCGTCAACTCTTATTGCTTTAAAGTCCTCGCCATATCCTTCAAAGTCAGTCAAAATCTAAAATCAAAGCTCTTTCCACCAAGCAAGGCACCACTTTAACGAAAAAGAACTGCATTGACTTTGCTGAGCCAAATAACTGCAGCCTGCAGCCAAAGCAATCTTTCGCCACAATTCTGAAGTATTGTATCCCTGCCAGTGTGCACAACTCATCATATAGAGTAAAGTAATTCCAAGCTTTCTTCTCGAAACTTATCAAAACATTTGTTTTATCTCGCTTCGATAAACGGAGATGACGAATCACAAATATTTTCCCGCCAAAGCAATTTGATTTGAGGTCTCGGTTGGAGAATCAGTCTCCCTTTAGATACGAGGCTTATTGGTGATGGGGCACCTTTTCGGTTATTTTTTAAGTCATAATTTCTCTATTTTAACTGTGAAATTAAAACTAACAGTTCTGTAGAGGGAAATTTATCATTTATAAAAGCTCCGTGGCAGCCATTTACCAGGACTGCATCCGCCATTTACCAGAACGAGCCGCTCTCCCCAGTCTCCGATGTTAATTGTCGAAATGGTCTACGCTTTCCGTCTATAAAGACATTGCGCGGTCTTCTATTAGTCTCCAAACATGTCTATTTTGTGCCATCTGTTCATGTTCTTTTACTTCCACAGTGTTGAAACTACCATCTCTGTTTTTTACTGCAGTATGTGTCTTCTGGTAGTCTTAATAGGTGACCATACCATGTCAATCTTCTTTGCTTTACAGTTTGGCTCCATGGAGCTGAATTTGTCCTTTTATAGAGTTTATCGTTGCTGACTTTATCTTGCCAATTCAGATTCAAAATTCTTCTTATCAGTTTTCTTTGAAATATATCAATGGTTTCTTCATGTTTTTTTGTTAAAGTCCATAATTCGCAATTGTATGTGAATATACTTTCGACATGACTTTTAAATATTCTGAATTTCGTTTTTTGTGATGTTTTTCTGTTTTCAAAAATGTATTTTAGTTGGTTATATGTATTTGTGGCAAGTATTTTTCTTCGGTTTATGTCTTTATCCGTGTCAAGTAAACTTCCTAAATATTTACAATTTTTCCAGCTTTCATCTCCTCCTCTTTTGATCACATATTCTTCAGATTTTGTTTCATTTACTAGTAGATTTTTCTCTTTCAATATTGATGGTACCTCTTTCTTCAAGTTTTCTTTTACTA
>REGM01000167.1:188922-209731 GCA_004194415.1 Aurelia aurita
CTTTGATTTCAGTTTTCAATTTTGATGTGCTTTAAGAATTTGCTTAGGCCAAAAGGCCAAAGCTCTGGTTTGCATGTGGATGTAAATTTTAGCTTTCGAGGTTAATATGTCTGCTTTCAAAGCACCAATACCAACAAACGAGGTATCCATGTTCAAGTTAACTATCGAGGAACATTTTGAGAGCAATTAGCCATCGATTAAAGCTATATTCACATCGCTGGAGCCAACCAAATCCGTATACTTTTTTTTGGGACACCTGGTAGTTTGCAGTATTTTGCAATGAATTCGAATTGGCAGTTCAATGGCAAAAAAATGTTTTAGTCTACATAAATATTAGGGGTGCTTTTTTGCTACAGCTGCACGGTGAGAAATCTTTGTACCCAGACTCAAATGTTTCTCGCAAATCGTCCTCTGCTCTAGGAGGTCTTTTGGTTTACTGTTTGAAACTACTGATAATCCCTTGGATTGCTACAAATTCTGCAGAAATTTCATCTTGTATCTTATTTTCGTGGTTGCCGAACACATCAACTCCGATTTGTTTTAGGAGACCATTATATTATGATATTTCATCATGGGATATTTGAAGCAAAAAATGGGGGATCGGGGATATTTTTAGAAGAAATACAGGGGATAAGGGATATTTTCAGAAAAAACATTTCGGATATGGGATATTTAGACCCCCCCTAATCGGGCCTCAGTTACCCCCCGGGTTTTTTTCAAATTATTCCCCCTTCCTCGTGGATCAACCAGCCTTCCAAAACCAAACAAACTCAGAATAAAATTACACCATAAGAAACGGGAGGATTTCAGCTTTAATTTGATATATTAATTATTTTGAAAAAATTCGTTGATTATGTGTTGCAAGACGAATGTCACCTGTGCTATCCGGGCAGGTATCCGGGCAGCGCTGCACAAAAAGAACGAGCGAAACGAACGAGGCATTCGAAATAGTAACGAGGCTATTCGTCGTTGTTGTTGTCATGAATTTATTTCTTGTTGCTTCGTGCTTCGCGAATTTTGTTGGAAAGCAGCAAGATTGCCTTGGCAGCTTGAAACGGTGAGGCCGTCAAGTTTTTAACCATGCTTGAACTAAGGTACAGCTGATTTTAAATATTTTTTAATGGCACAAAATTTTTAAAGAAATTTTATAACATTCACTTGCCGCCAACAACAGGCGAAGGACTCCAAGAAGTGTGAAACAGCCAAACACAAAAAGAAGAATACAACGTCAACGAACGAGGATCAGAATGCTTTGGACTGTCAGTTTGACCACTGGGCCAAGGCGAGTGAACCATGCAGCTGTAGGTGTCTCAGAGAAGCGACTGCTGTTCTCATTTGGAGGTTATTGTACGGGAGAAGAATGGAATCAGATCGAGAAAATGGATGTTCATATTTTCAATGTTTGTGAGTATGATTAGTGAATTGACCTACTAGCAAGTAGCAGGCCATTGCTTATTGGTGTTGATGGTAGCATACTATTTAGAAGGGCCTGTCGTTTGGTGGCCTGCTATTCTGACACAGGAATCTTTTTCCCCCCATGAATTGCTCTTCTTTCTTTAAGCGTCAAGGAGAACAGAAGAGCAATTCACGAAAGTGATTACCTATCACATGTAATGCAATCGCGAGATTGGTTGGTAAAGTCTTGGAACCAGTGATGATTGCACTGACAGATCATAGTATTGTTCAGTGCAATCCTTACTGATTGGAAGACTTTACCAATGCTCCCAGTGCAATCGTTACTGATTCCAAGCTGTACTGTGCAATCACAATGTGAGGATTGCAACAGCATTTTACCTGTGGGAGCCAGCCGCATACAATGTGATTTGTTCTTTCAAAAAGGCCCCACCCTTCCCCCAAATTGTCCCTTGAAAATTGATATACCAGTCACCCATGTTGCATTCCATGTTGAGTCCACGCCGGAGATGTACGCCGAGACAATAGGAGAACAATAGAATATTGTGACTGCACACCGAAGATCTTCAGGCCTAAATGCATGGCAATTCCAGGAGCTTATAACACGTTGTGGGTACAGGTA
This sequence comes from Aurelia aurita, assembly GCA_004194415.1. Classification (NCBI taxonomy): domain Eukaryota; kingdom Metazoa; phylum Cnidaria; class Scyphozoa; order Semaeostomeae; family Ulmaridae; genus Aurelia; species Aurelia aurita. The sequence goes on from REGM01000167.1 coordinate 190,958, forward strand.
TGTGCGCAAGTATGTGCAACTTATATGGGTGGGTTTAAAAGCGCAAAATTCTAGAGTTGGTTATTTTTCGGCTGAATCAATGGAAATTCCCTATAAGTGGATACAAAGACAAATTTTGGCAAACAGAAGTGGGTATCGCTCTGAAAACTAGGTGGTAGACCCCCCCCCCCCCCATCTGATCATAAGTTGGGCAGTCAAGTAGTGGGGCTATCATAAGTTGTGTATTCCTGGGCGACAGCTGGCTTAGAAGTGATCGCAAAGTCGTCTATGGTAATTCTTTGAAGCCTGAAAAATCTCCAGTTTTCAGAAGAGTGGCATCAAAAGAAGAGGATTTTGGTTCCTTTGAACTTAACAAGTTTGGTCGCAAAAGTGAAAATGGATACCAAGTATTATGGATGGGGCCTCATTATAACTCACATGCATGTACTGTAGCTCTGGGTAAACTGACAACTCTTTGTATCTTCTCCAACAGCCACCCTGCAATGGAACAAATTAAAGACCCCATCAATAGTAGACAGTAACTACAATTCTATACCATACATGAGATATGGACACACTGCATCAATAATTGGCCATAAAGTTTACATCTTTGGTGGAAGGAATGACAATTATGGTGCATGCAACACATTGTATTGCTTTGATACAGGTCAGTCATAACATTTTAGTGCTCGTTAAGCCACCTTTATTGTGAAGTACAAAGCAAAACATTAATTGTATTCTGTTGACATCTGCTGTCTTGAACGCTCAGGAAAATGAGAACTAGTTAGTGACACAATAGGACTGTTAGATATCCTACAAAAGANCGACAGCTGGCTTAGAAGTGATCGCAAAGTCATCTATGGTAATTCTTTGAAGCCTGAAAAATCTCTAGTTTTCAGAAGAGTGGCATCAAAAGAAGAGGATTTTGGTTCCTTTGAACTTAACAAGTTTGGTCGCAAAAGTGAAAATGGATACCAAGTATTATGGATGGGGCCTCATTATAACTCACATGCATGTACTGTAGCTCTGGGTAAACTGACAACTCTTTGTATCTTCTCCAACAGCCACCCTGCAATGGAACAAATTAAAGACCCCATCAATAGTAGACAGTAACTACAATTCTATACCATACATGAGATATGGACACACTGCATCAATAATTGGCCATAAAGTTTACATCTTTGGTGGAAGGAATGACAATTATGGTGCATGCAACACATTGTATTGCTTTGATACAGGTCAGTCATAACATTTTAGTGCTCGTTAAGCCACCTTTATTGTGAAGCACAAAGCAAAACATTAATTGTATTCTGTTGACATCTGCTGTCTTGAACGCTCAGGAAAATGAGAACTAGTTAGTGACACAATAGGACTGTTAGATAGCCTACAAAAGAGTCTGGGTCAAGTGAAATTTTTATACATTTCTTAGAAATGTGATGAATGCTTGAATGTGCACAACCATAACAGAAGCTCTAATGCTGCTCAAATGAACCTTTTATTTTCAATAAGACTTCATAAAAGATATTGCTCGCTACAGAATCTTTTGTAGACTTGCTAAAACATCTATTGCTCAAGAGAATTCCTCAATGTCATCTTTTATAGTACTGCTGAAACTAAAGACATTAAAGGAGGGCAGATTACTATCATCAAATATATTTTGACCAAGTGCATTCATGAAGCCAGCTTGTATAAAATCACCCAAAAGTCTGGATTATGCTATGTTGCTTTTGAGTGCAGCATTTGAGTTGATGCTGTTTTTGTGAGGGATTGACACAATGGCACTGCTGTTTTTGTGAGGGATTGACACAATTGCACTTGGAATCTTAAGGTTACTGTAACCCTTCAGACAGCGATTAAGAAATTCTATTTTCCACGGCCGTTCCTTAAACTATACCAAACAAAATTTTATTTTATATTCGAAGCAGAATTAAACACGGAATACCATTAAAATATAACCAGTTGCTTAAATAAAAACGCATATGATTTATTCCAGATTTTATGCGAAATCGACCACCCTTGCGAAAAAATCTTGGTGTACCCTATCGTGCATTGCTCGTACAAAACATAGCATTGCATTGGGATTTTGAGTGTGTCTCATTTTTTTATCGAAATAAATCAATTTAAAAAGCTTGGAAGCTGTTCAAATCATTCACAAACTTTAGCGGATAGATATAGGTGAACTTCAGAAAGGAAGGTTGACTTTAAAAAAGCAACATACTACAACTGTGGGAGTTGGGGTGCTTATTACAAAAGTATTGTCACAAAGGCAAATTTCTCACAGCTTTCTTGAATTAAATTTATGGTTTGCTTTGAAGAACAGCTTATTCGTGCATATAACAGCAATTTTATTCAACTGTTTGCAAATTTCCTATAGAAACCAATGGAAATCTTTTGAAGATTTACCCCAAAACAAGATGGGGTCATGTTTTCAACGCTGCTGTGACATCATGCTGTCTGGACGAATGTTATCTGTAGCCTTGGATTATTTGCGCAAAGAACACCCAGCAGCTTTTTTCTTTAAATACACTTGATTAGTTTACTTCAATAATTGTTTACTTCTTGGTAACTTTATGCTATATTATGCATCTCAACAATAAGTCTCAACAACAAACATACCAAAGGCGCTACAATGTCTAACTCAGGATATTTGCTATTGAGTGTGTGAGGCAACATTGCTGGTGCGGAATTATTGGCAAAAGGAAACTTTTGTATCGGAACTTTTGCAGAAAATGCAGTTGTTTGGATTTTTCTTGAAAATGATAAACAGGAAAAAGGAAATTGTTTTAGAAATGGATTCCCCAGCCCTTACTGAGTATTTTAAGGGCAGAAACAGCCTGGTTTTGGTTTTGATATTTATGTGGCATAAAATTTTCCTGGATAAAATGGCATATCTTGGCTTTAGTAAATCTGCCATTTTATGGTTTAAATCTTACCTTCAGGATCAATCATTTACTGTCAACATAGGAAAGAAAGATTCAAATCATAGTAATCTGACATATAGGGTCGCCCAGGGGTCAATTCTTGGCCTGCTCATATATTCCTTCTTTACGTGAATGACATGGCACGAGTGGTCGACTGTGATCTGCTTCTGCACGCAGATGATTCCTGCTTAATTTTTAGAGACAAAAACATTGAGCAAATAGAAAACACTTTGAATAGAAATTTTAACTCTCTCTGCGATTGGTTTGTAGAAAACAAACTAAGCATTCATTTTGCAGAGGAAAAAACTAAATCCATTCTNATCATTTACTGTCAACATAGGAAAGAAAGATTCAAATCATAGTAATCTGACATATAGGGTCGCCCAGGGGTCAATTCTTGGCCTGCTCATATATTCCTTCTTTACGTGAATGACATGGCACGAGTGGTCGACTGTGATCTGCTTCTGCACGCAGATGATTCCTGCTTAATTTTTAGAGACAAAAACATTGAGCAAATAGAAAACACTTTGAATAGAAATTTTAACTCTCTCTGCGATTGGTTTGTAGAAAACAAACTAAGCATTCATTTTGCAGAGGAAAAAACTAAATCCATTCTTTTTGGACGAAAAAATGCAAAAAACCTAAAAAAGTTGGACGTCAGGAGGGGCGATATAATGATTAAACAACACTCAATGGTCACATATCTGGGATGTGTTCTGGATGAAAGTCTCTCTGGCGAGTCAATGGCGACTAAGATGCTTGGAAAGATAAATGGCAAGTTAAAATTTCTGTACGGGAAACAAAACTTCCTGGATAACTCCCTTCGCAGGTTGCTTCTAAATGCTCTTATTCAACCCCATTTTGATTACGCTTGCACCACATGGTACCCAAATTTGAATAAAAGGCTGTCCAAAAAATCCAATCAGCACAGAACAAATGCATTCGTTTTTATCTGAATTTAAAAAACACAGCCCATATTGGGGCCACAGAATTCAAGGCTATAAATTGGTCCCCCACAAAGAACAGGATAGATCAATGTATCTGTGTTAGCATAATGAGCTTTTTCAAAGGAACTGCCCCAGCTTACAGTGCTGAGATATTCCGTCCAGTCAACCAGGGCCGAACAACGCGAAGGTCAAAGTTCAAATTGGAATTTCCATTTCGCAAAAGTCAGACAGGACAGAAATGCCTATCTTATCTAGGGCCGAAAATATGGAATAGTCTTCCATCTGAGTTGAAATCTTCAAACAATATAAATACGTTCAAACATAAGATCAAAAAAAAATTTTCCAAAATATACAGAAAAGGGAAGATGACATATATGTCTTCTATTAAGACCCTTCATTATTGCTCCCGATCATGTTTTGTCTTATAAACCACGTTTTGCATCGAAAACACATATAAATCTGTTTTTTTCCCTTTAACGTACGTTTTTTCCGTTATACCGACACCTCTAAGGGGACCATTATGGAAATAAGGTCAGCTTGACCTTTTAATGCTATCCCTGCCACTGTAATTTTGGGTGTTTTTCTTTACGATTTTAACCTTATATATATATTGTATTGTATCTACTTTTATATCATAAAACTTGTAAATATTTTTAATTTTAATTTGTGTGGCAAATTGATACATACATACATACATACATACATTCACTCTTAGCCAGACAGCTTATACCAATGCCCTTCAACAGAAAATTAAAGAATTTACGGGTTTGAAAGTAACAAACCAAAAAAAATGTTGATTTTTTATGTGTTGTTTACAGTTTTCTATACTGAGCCATCACACAAGATCGGATTTCTGCCATGATTTTCGAGATTAGCTTTGTGCCATGATTGCTCTACCCCCTTCCCCCATCAGCAGTATCCTCTTTAATTGTGGAGGACTGCTCCCAAGTTATTGCCTTGGCATGTTGACCTTAGCAGGTCCAAAAAGGTTGGTTAAAAACGTTGAATTATTTTCTTTTTCAATCACAGATACACTGAAGTGGACAAGGCCAGCAGTTTATGGTTATCCTCCTGAAGCAAGAGATGGACATTCAGCTTGTGTCATTCAAACAAAGATTTACATTTTTGGAGGATTTAAAGAGATCGTGAGTTTCACCTGAAGTTTATTCAGCTTTCTTTTGTGGTTTCTTGTTAAATACTGGGTGAGTCAGAATAAACTTTCGACTTTTGAAAAATCAGCAAAATTTGGTTTTGCTACCGGGTGTCCCAAAAAAGTATACAGATTTGGTCAACCCTAATGATCAGAATTTAGCATGAATCAATCCGAAATCATTTTTAAAACATTACTCGTTAGTTAACTTAACATAGATACCTTGTTTGTGGATATTGGTGCTTTGAGAGTAGAGATATAAATCTTCAAAGGACAAATTTGCCACCACCTCCAAACCAGAGCTTTGGCATTTTGGCCTAATTTCTTCTTATTCAGTTATGTCAAAGGCCAAATTATTTTCAGCAATGATAGCAGTTGTACTAAATTATGCAAAAGGCTTTGAAATGAATTGAATGATAGCATGAAAACCCATATTCTTCGTCCTTGTTCATGTCATAAGTTGGCTTAGTGGAGAGCAAGAGTTGGAGTGGAGACCTTTTCCTTTAGTGTAACTGAATTTAATTCAAAGCCTCACACTAGGGAACTATTTTTCTAGAACACTAAGTTGTAAATTGGCTTGTTAATTATNACAATTTTTCTTCCCCACGAGTCTCAGTTAGTGCAGTTACCGAAAAAGCTCTATTAAACCCCCAGGCGGGGGCTTATTTAATTTCGATGACTCCAGAGGGGGGCTCATTAGAGAGGGGGTGGGGCTCATTCACAAAGTCAGACGACAAGGCTATAAACGATAGCTTTTAGGTCTTTTACCTCATATTTTTATTTTGCGGAGTCAACATACAGTACACTTTTACCGAGTCAAATACAGAAATTCAACGCAGTTTTAATCCCAAACCATATCAAACTTAACATCCAAACTTGTTTTATCTAGTAAACGGAAAATCTTCGGTATCCTCTCGCATTTGATATAAGTGGAGGGGGAGCTTAATAGAGAGGGGGGGCTAAATAGAGCTTTTACGGTAATCAAATATATTAATCCAACAAGGTAATCAAAATTAGAACATATTTAGATCTTGGCTACCGAACTTCAACGTTGGTGATACGAGAGTACAGATATTGATCGCCAGATATCAAAGATTGAATAACAGCCAAACCTTAAAATGAACTATGTCTGGTAAAAAAGCCTTCAGTATGTTCCATTATGGTCTCGCAAGATTTCCACGTCGAGAAGACTTTCAAATATATTTTTAATCATTTGTCATATATAGTGTACCGTTGAAGAGGGCCTAAATACTCGAAGAAAACAGGCATTGATTTGGTCTTGTGCGTTTTTCTTTTTCTTTCAGTGCTGACCAGTTTCGCCCACTAGGGCATCTTCAGAGCAACTCTAATCTTGTTTAATCATTTTTCAAATATTCCTATGTGCATCAAAACATCAATGTGTCAATAAATTTCTAGATAATACTGTATGTCTTCCCAGCAGAGACGTAGGAACCGGGGGCATTGGGGGCACGTGCCCCCCAAGATTTTGCAATAAAAGAGAAAATGCCCTTTTCGTTTGAGGAAATGCCCCTCTAGCTTAAGGAAAAAAGTGCCCTTGAAGTGTCGTGCCCCTCCAAGTTTGAGATGCTTCCTGCAGCCTTGCTTCCCGGACAGTATTTGCGTAATATCAAAACAAAACTTCTGACCCTTGAGATCATTATCAAGCTTTAAGATTTCATTTATTACTCTAATTGATTTCATTTATTTTTCAAATACGTTTATTTTTCCTTTCTAATTACTCTTTTATTTTCTCTTTTAATTTTGTTTTCGAAACCTACACAATTTTCCCGCTGTGTGGCCACAGCCCTTCCCACGACACTTGAGTTCTAGACTGCATATTTTTCTAGGCTCTGCTGTTGCATTCAAAGCTGTTTACAGAGACTTTTGAATAAGTCAGAAAATAGTGGTCTCACCATGGGTGGTTAGACACTGCATGTGTGCTTTTATGGAGGAGCGCTGCAACTAATATGCTTCTGCGGAGGAAAATTTTTATCTATATAGTTATGCGGAGGAGATAAAGAACCTCCTTAACAACAGAACTTTCAAAATGGCGGCTGACACAAGGATAGGAAACAGAATCACTCTTATCATGAAGGCAATGTAAGTACAACTGCGGTGTCTAACTACCCATGGTCTCACCTTACATACTCTCATTAGGGCATCGCGGCCATACTGCTATATTTCTTTGTTTTTCTAGGATGAGCAATTTTCATCTGATCTGTTTTACTTGGAGACAACAACAATGACGTGGCATCAGCCCAAAACGGTATTTTGTTTATTTACCCTATTTATGACCTAAATTGTTTACACTCTTGTTGACACAAATTATTTAGGCAAATTGTTTAAAAGTTCCAATTTTATAAAATTCATAACTTTTCATGACCAAATGGCCTGAATATTTTTATACTGTAATATGAATTAAAGTTAATAAATATATATATATATCTCCGTGATAATTAACTAAAATGCGAGGATCATAAAACACTAAAGTGTTTTTAGTGTTTTCTAATCCTGGTATTTTTGTTTATTATCACAGAGATATATATTTATTTGCGAAAAATAGTGCCACACGTCATTCTCAAGATTTCATTACAATGAATAAAAGTTGATTTTAAAAAAGTGGTTTCTGACTTTGGTTTCTGAGTTTGAAAATTGACTTACTTGAAATAATCGGAAGTGTGCCCTTTTTCTGGGTTCGATCCTATGCCTTGTAAAATTTCTAGTTTCGCAGCTGGTGGGACTTTAATTCAGCNGTAATGTTTTAAGAATTATTTCGGATTGATTCATGCTATATTCTAATCGTCAGGGTTGACCAAATCTGTATACTTTTTTTTGGGACACCCGGTATATTTATTTGCGAAAACTAGTGCCACACGTCATTCTCAAGATTTCATTACAATGAATAAAAGTTTATTTTAAAAAAGTGGTTTCTGACTTTGGTTTCTGAGTTTGAAAATTGACTTACTTGAAATAATCAGAAGTGTGCCCTTTTTCTGGGTTCGATCCTATGCCTTGTAAAATTTCTAGTTTTGCAGCTGGTGGGACTTTAATTCAGCCTCGGAACAGAATGAGTACTCTCATGGTTATGTTGTAATTATCCGAAGTTTCCCAAAAAGCATCAGATTAATGTAACTTCGTGGTCATTCGCATGAGCGTAAGGGGTGCCCAACTTTTAGGGGGCTTATCAAGGATTTTACCTGAATATAATGGCTTCAGTGAGTTAAAACCGCCCGAATGTAGCCCAAAATGAGATAATTTTTCTCTGATTAGAGGGGCTGCAGCCCCCTTAACCCCCTGCCTCCTACGCCTATGGTCATTCGTTGAAAGGGTAATGTTTACGCCAGTTTGATCTTGACTTTTTGTGAACAACTTTTTCATGTGTTTTTCAACAAATTAAGCAGGGCTTAGGATTTTCGAAGCGGACTGGAACTTGAATCCTACAACCCTCCTCAAGCCGAATAAAGTACCACTGGTTTCGTCCTCTTTCTGCTGATCCTAATATTTGTACACTGTATCGGTACAGTTTTGATCCGTTACAAAGTTGTTACGGTCCGAGAGCGTTTACACTGCTACACTACGAAATTATGCTATAGATAGAAGGAACAAAAGTGTTATGGATTAACAGGGGCAGTGTAAACGGGGTCTAAGTTTTTGGACATACCTTGTTATTGGAATAAGTGCTGCATTAAATTAACGCGAATTTTAAATAATTTCGAATTTTTTTTCTTGGCATTGATTTTATGTACTTTAATTACCTGATGCGTTGGATGATGTTAATTTCTTTAATCTTTATAATGTACTAAAATTTTGATTCTACAAAATTTCAACGTCACCGTGATCTTATACTTGATATTTTTCAGACAATGCATCACCTTAAAATCTTCAGGGGAGCACTTAGGAAGATATTTAGTTTAATTTTAGTTCGGTTCACGTTCTCAACATTATTTTGTTTCAGTTTGAATCACGTTGCACATAAAAACATTTTCTCGATGACAGCGTTTCTTTCAGCTCTTTGCATTGATTATCTTAAATTCAAAATGTTTTACCTCTCATACAAAGTTAATTTAAGTGGCATAAATTTAATATACCTTTCTAGTAGCTTTAATTTCCTATAATAGGGTAATTCCCACATCGGTTGCCTTATTTTTACTTTCTTCCTTTTTAGCAATCTGTAAACATATGGAGAGATTTTCATACTTCTACTTCAGTTGGAATGAGCATTTACATTTTCGGAGGTAGAGGTAAGTGTATTCGTATCCAGATCGTGTATTTTTGTGTTACAACGTGCAGTCCATTCCAAAATGGTCTAGAATTGCAAAATTAGGGCGTAATTGCGAAAAGGAAGCTCTGAGATATTTCACATTTCTTCAAAACCTTGTAGCTGTAGAACGTTAGAATTTCGTCATTCTGAAGCCATGGCTAGGATCACGCGCGATAGGAAACGATTGGTGTTTGACTCAGCTGTAATGTCGTATTAATATATTAATATTACCTTTGTCTTTATTTCTCTTGCCTTCTGCTTGTTATTCAGCTTGAAACAGGCCTAAATGAGCCAGCGCTACAACGTGATCTTCCGTCGCCATTTTAGGAGGACAGTTTGGCAGTTGAAATAACAAAATGGCGACGGAAGATCACGTTGTAGCGCTGGCTCATTTAGGCCTGCTTCAAACTGAATAACAAGCAGAAGGCAAGAGAAATAAAGACAAAGGTAATATTAATATATTAATACGACATTACAGCTGAGTCAAACACCAATCGTTTCCTATCGCGCGTGCTAGGATCATCAGGATCACTAATCGTTAATTTAATCATTGATGTGGCACGTCACAAATAAAGTCTTAAGATTTGGAGAAGTTTTGAAATACCAAACTTTGTTTGACTCACGTGATAAATTAGAGATGAAGTTTCTTTCTTTTTTTTTGTTTTTAAATCTTGCTCGACGATTTGACTGTATCAAATCGATATCATTTAGCAGTAGCTAGTCCTGGTATGATTTCCAAGCAGTATGGCTTCTGAGCGGCGTTTAGTTTAAATGGCAATCCTATGGATTCCCCGCAAAAGTTAATTCATTGTTTCCTTATTCGTAGGCGATCGTCGTGGCCCAATACACACTAATGAAGAAGTGTATGACAATACTATATACCAATTTGATACTGGTGAGAGCCTTTATGTAATGCGTAATCTTCGATTCATGTTTATGTTGCTGCAGCTGCACAAATGTGAATATTAGAATTACTGACTTGGCAGGTGGGGTACTGGCGAATTGTTGCAAATTGTTTGGAAGAATATTTACCCAAATGCGCTCATCCATGGCATTTGTCGGTTTCATTTGCCATGTTTCTATTGACTACCTATCCACGACACCCAAGATTCACATGATAATAGCTAGCCAGCTGTTTCACTTCATAAAGATTTTGGTAGTTCCACTTCTTTTGCTAGTTTTCAATTCAACCAACAGCCAAAAAATATGACGTCGTATTTCCAGCTTGTTTTGTATTTAATTACTAGCGTTGATCTCTCGTTTCATTTTTTATCAATTACTGACTCTGTACAACTCGCAAGATTTACTTGTTACGAACAACTGATGCTCGACTTTTGACCCCCCTCCCCCCTCCTCCGGTCTGGTAGAGATAAGGTTTTAGTTGCAGTGTGGACATCATGCAATGCGAAATTAAATTATTTTCTCTCGAATTCCCGTTATCTGAATTATAGAAGATGTGCTAGATGCTATATAAAACAATAGTACCGGGTGGCCCAAAAAGGCCCCCAGGTTTGAAAAATCACTAAAATTTGATTACGAGCCCATCTTCAAATCTATTTTTTTGGCAAGTCGATCAAGGACCAAATTTGTTTTCCAGGATGTAGATTAATGTTTTGATTTGTATAGAAATTAGCAAATTTGGCTCTTTTTAGGGCTACCTGGTTTTGAAGCAAATTGCAAAGAGCCCAGATGATTGAACGATTAATTCTTTGTATATGTTAAGTTTCTAACTTGATCATGAATATCAGAAAGAAATGCACACTATCATTGGAGACTAGGTAGAGGAAGAAAAATATCAAAAATTTGGCTTGTAGGCAAGATTTACAATATCGCTTAAAAGAATTGCCTATAAATAAGGGTTTTCAATGTTTGATTTATACCCTTGAACTAATGAAAACAAACATTTTATCATCTTTTAAGGTAAGTGGATCTTTGACAAAGCATATCAAAGAGAAATTTTGCGGATAGGCTTAATAATCGAAATTTAGTGATTTTTAAGCGGGAGGACTTTCATGGGACACCCGTTATAATGTTAATTTTCTTATTTTCAGAAAAATTAAAGTGGTCATCGATAAGAGTCAAAGGAAAATCGCCAATCGGAAGGAGAAGTCACGCTGCTAGTAAGGATATTAGTTTATTTATTCTAGGATCTAGGAGTCAAAAAAGTCACCGACAGGGGATCCTTTACAGCGATCCAGCTGCCAAAAAGGTTCAACTCAACCCTAGACCAAGGTTTCTCCCCTTTGTCGTTGAAAAGTAAACAGAAATATAAAATTCGATTGCTAGATATCTAGCTTAGATTTTTTAATCAGATTTGGCCAAGTTGTAGATGAACAACCTAGCTTAATATAGAGCGAAAGAAAGCCAACAAGGTTTTGAGTAGTTTTCGAGATCTTTTCTGAATCAAGGAAAAGTTTTGAAAAAGAATTTGCGAAGCCAGCGTTGACGGAAACATTACGAATTATATATTTTTCAATTGCCAAGACTATGCAGAATAACATCCTTTTTACCACTTATCGATAGGCCGAATATTATTGGAGAAACTAATTCATTTCTGAGGAGGGTGGTTTTGCAAAATGGCAACTCGCTGCTCACTAGAGGGGAAAGCAGAGTTACCTTAAGCCGTTCTTTGCAATTTTTTTAAGATCACGTTGATCATTAATGTATTTGCCAAAAAAGGACTTTTCAAGATAAGTCGCAGAATGGAATTGTTATGATTTATCAAGACCTGATACTTGTTTATACCCGAATAAACATTAATGCTTTCTTCTTCCGCCGAATGCTTTATTTTTATTTTTTTATTATTCATAGACGCTATATCATACGATACATGGTCATACATGCTATTTTGATAGCTGTTACCTCATTCTAATGATGCGAATTTTTACATTCCACTGAATTTTACAGTTGCTTACAAAGATGATATCTACATATTTGGAGGATACAATGGCCAAATCAAGAAGCATTTTTCAGACATGTGGAAATTTGACTTAGGTACGTATAATTATTAATTGTTGGTATTGTGACGAAGGGACCCTTCCTTCTGCTAGATAATTTAAGCCAGGACGGCAACACCAGCCAGAACGTCATCTTGTATCCTGCAAACCAAGCATTGCTTCATCTAGACGCTACCTTTTACATATTGTTTAAAAGATCAAGAAGAAACCTCCATTGCAGTTAAATGCATGAGAACCATCTGAAATGAGCGAGTTTTACTTCGGAAGCCTTGATCTAAAGAACAGAATGACGGGAATGGGATATGTCCAAGTTGTGGAATTGAAAAGGCAATTTCATAGTCTCTCAAGGGAAAAAAGTTCGCACGAAAAACAAATAAATCTACTGAAGTTGATGTTTATTTATTTAATCATATTTTAACACAAATACCCTATCAGCTATTTTAAATAAACTAAAAGAAAAATAATGTTCTAAAATAAAAGCAACACTTTTATTTTCAAATATCCTTTATAGAAAGGGGAGGAAGCTCGTGCAAAGTTTTAAACATTTGTAAGCCCACCGAAATTAGACGTAAGATGCAAAATGAATCCAGTACCATTTGAGCGCAACCTTAATTCCATGTTGTTCTTGTATCGCACATTGACAAAAATTTCTGTGTCTTAAAAAGTTGAAAGTTTTGTGTAGATTATCAATCGATAATCTTACTTGAACTGTCTTGTTTTATCTAGCGAGGAAATGTTGGACTGAAGTTAAGGCGCAAGGAATCCCACCATGTGCAAGGCGGCGTCATTCATGGAGTGTTCTTGGAAATGAAGCTGTTCTCTTTGGTGGCACATGGTATGTTCTAATAGACGATTATAGGGTTCAAATCTTTAGAAAAGGCGGTGTAGGATTCTATTACCTCTTTCTTTGAATTGAATGGCTTGAACGAAACTCAGGGTACTCTGCTGTTATTCTACCATTGACATTTTGTTATATCTCGACTATTTTCAAAATTGCGGCATTTATTATATTTGAGGCTGTGGCGTCATCAAGTTTCTAAATCGTAACCCAGAAGAGCGACAGATTTCTGCTTGCCACCATATTGCAGACCTTCATAAACTATGGTTTTCTTGAGGATTGTATCATTTTTCCTCTAATTATTAAGGATTATCAATTTAGGATTTACGATTATTTTAATTTTTAAGACTTTCCATGAATTCTTTCAATAAAAAGAAAAACACTGTCATTTTGAAAATAATGAAGATGTCACAAAATTGCGACGGTAGAATTACAGCACCGTACCTGAAGTTTCTTTCAAGCCATTCAATTCAAAGAAGAAGCTAATGAATTTTACACCGCCGTTTTAAAGATTTAAACCCCATGCAGACGATTACGGAAAAGATGGCGTCGAGGGGCATTTGACCAAGATGCATTGCGTTTAATGATCGAATTTCTATAGAATCACTGCTGACTCCATTATAGAACGCAATACATCTTGGTCAGATGCCCCTCGATGCCATCTTTTCTGTAATCGTCTATTGCTCCTTTGTTTATTCTTCTTGACGACCGGATGAGTCAGCAACAGTCGAGGAAGAGTGAAGAAAAAACAAGGGACTGCCAACAAGGATTTGGGGCCTGTTATGATGGATTTTGAGTTGAAATATATTCATAAAGTTACTCCTTACTTGGGAATGGTGGGACAATCATTATCAACTAAATTTTCAGGATTTCTAAATATAAAGTATTTTCTAACGTGCATTTCTACACAGTTTGTGCAGTTCTAAATCAGAATACACAATGGAACTGCGACGTCATAGCACACCTTTTCATTATTTTGTTAATTACATAATAACATTTTGGCATTTGTGCAGTTGTAGAGTTTTCTTAGAAAAAACCCTGTGGGATTTAATCGACCGTTACAAAACTATACGCTTGCAAGCGTTATGAAAGCAAGCGCAAGGTTTTTATGAAAGACCAGAATGCAGACAAAAGTAAAAGTGCGATTTCTCCAAAGAGTTTTGAAAGCAAAGAAAACAGAGTAGTTTTCATTTGATTCTGCCACGTGAATAGAAAAATGTCCACCTTTTAAAAATCATAGAAATTTGATTGTGTTACCGAACGTGAAAATTTCTTTCAATACATTTGTGTCAAGGGCCAAATTTATTTTGGACATACTGCACAGTCTTGAAATGGCTTTGAATTTATGAGGATTTATGCTTTTACTACCGAGCAGCCTTCGCCAATTGGACTCATTCATTCTTTTCAAACATAAACTAAAGCAATTTTATTTGGACAACTAAAAAAAAACTATATATATATTTATGCTTCCAAAAGTGAACAATTTTTTACCTAATTACTATATTTCTTTGTTATAACATCTTATTGTAATATATCGTAGTTTTAGATACAGGGCCCTCGTTGATAACAGTACTTTGTGTGTTGAAGAGGTTACCCTGTATAAACATTGTTATTATTATTATTATTATTATTATTATTATTATTATTATTANCAGAATGCAGACAAAAGTAAAAGTGCGATTTCTCCAAAGAGTTTTGAAAGCAAAGAAAACAGAGTAGTTTTCATTTGATTCTGCCACGTGAATAGAAAAATGTCCACCTTTTAAAAATCATAGAAATTTGATTGTGTTACCGAACGTGAAAATTTCTTTCAATACATTTGTGTCAAGGGCCAAATTTATTTTGGACATACTGCACAGTCTTGAAATGGCTTTGAATTTATGAGGATTTATGCTTTTACTACCGAGCAGCCTTCGCCAATTGGACTCATTCATTCTTTTCAAACATAAACTAAAGCAATTTTATTTGGACAACTAAAAAAAAACTATATATATATTTATGCTTCCAAAAGTGAACAATTTTTTACCTAATTACTATATTTCTTTGTTATAACATCTTATTGTAATATATCGTAGTTTTATATACAGGGCCCTCGTTGATAACAGTACTTTGTGTGTTTAAGAGGTTACCCTGTATAAACATTGTTATTATTATTATTATTATTATTATTATTATTATTATTATTAGAAGCTACCTGGTTTTGAAGTATACTCCAAAATCACAAGGAATGCTTATCAAATGGAATTCTAATGCCGCACTACCACTTAAATTGGTTTCTAATGTCCTTGATGAAGCTCCTATTTTGTGTAGGACGCAAACTTCATGTGAAATCACAAATGATAGCTTTCTGGCTGCAATGCCATGTTTTGTAAAATACTATATTGCTCAAAATATGGTTTTTCATGCCGTAATCTTTGCAGAACAAAATAACGATCACTTCTTGAATTTATTTGGCCTTTGATACGATTACACAAAAAGATAATTTAAAGATCATTAACACAATCAAATTTTAGTAATTTTCCAAAAGGTGCAAGTTTTCTTGGACTCAGCCGGTATGGTGATGAAATTTCCTTCAGTTCATCATGGAGTTTGCGTCCTACACAGTTCGAAACACAGTTCGAAAGCTACATGTGGCAGCCACTTCGATTAGAAAATGTGAAATAATTGGTAGTTCGAGGCGATGGTTCTTCACAGCCTTCAAAAAGTTTACGTTGTGTATCACCTGGTGCATTCTTTGTTCAAATCCTTTCGGTTATTATTCTATTACAGAAGGCCCCTTACGTTGTCGGTTTAGAAGCGCCATTCATCCTTCTGGTGACATCATTTTGATTTATTTTCAGTCCATCACCAAATCCTCGACCGTTTGAAAATCAAGATCATGACGCATTACACAATTTACAAGATTTATCTGATGTTTATGTCTTCGACTTCAGTGAGTATCGTTTCTATTCATACTGAATCTCTTGATCATACCAGGTGAGTCAGATAAATGTTCTGACGATTGAAATTCATTAAATTCCTATAAGCTGATAATCTTTGTATAGCTAAAATATCAAATTTGATACAAAAATTTAGTTTGCCAAAACCGATTGCATCGTTCTCAGTACAAGAAATTTCATAAAAACATTTCATTTCCATTTCTTTGAAAACAGGCCAAAAATCCTTGATCAAATTTGCCAGCGATTTATTCCCACAGCTAGCTATCATAATCAAACTCAATCTGATAGCTCAAACAAACAAACTAACTAACTACCAAACTAACTAACTAACGAACTAACTAACACAATTTGTTTATCTATGTTGACATTTTAGCTACGCTTGTATTATCAGTTTATAGGAATCTGATAAATGGTTTGAACCCAACGCAGTTTCCCTCTTATTAGAAATTCCTTCTCGATCGTGTTAATTGCTAGCATGTTTTCCTCATTATTTTCAATTTGGCTAGCCTTACGGGAAGAACTCTATATGTTACTCCTTCGCTCAAAGGGCCAGCCTATGGCAAAGCTTGAGTAGGGAAACTAAACTGGTACCCTCCCTCAGTACCTTCAAACGGCTATCAAAAAATGATATCAACATGCTGAGCTGGAGCTAATTTTTTATTTTTGTCTCGTTTTCTTTTCTTTATTCAACTAGAAAAAGATTGTCATTGAGTTTTTATCACCTTTATTTTGTTGTACGTTATATCTACGAATTTGTTTTCAGCGCGTCTATTTGAAAAACAGCATATATACTGAAACTTTTCAACGTGTCTAAAGATTATAAAATGAAATGAACTGAAATGAAACTTTCTCTGTGGCGATATCGGAAAAACTTTTTTGAATGGAAACATTTCATTTTAGGCCCAAGTTTAACAACATTATGCAAAAGAGCTGTGTTAGCATATAATATCGATTGTTCTGAACTTCCATACCAAATACGGTAAGTTTTATTGTTAATTTAATTTATTGATTTATTAAAACTCCAGGTGAGATTGCCTCTAGAAACTGATAATTAGCAACAAATTTCTATTGACTAATTTTTTTAATGCGTTCAGTTTTTTTTTATCACTTGGCAGTTCAGGCTTACGCATGTTTTCGTAAGAAATTTCTTTATAATAAAACCCTAATAAATTTTAGAAAACCCTTGTGCGCTGAATTGAATCGTAAATGAAGATATTGTTATGAAAAGGATCTTATTCAACCCTTGTTCTTGTGAAATATTTACATAAAACTGTGTATGTTTTTGCGCGTAATAGAACTCACCTTGTAATACCAAATGTTGCATTGTATATCAAGAAACGTATGCAGAGATAATGGAATCTAAAATACATTGCCAAAGTTTAGGACCACCTATTCTTGTTAACATAATATTAAATTGCTTCGTCTTATCTTATAGTTGATTCACTCAATTTGTTGACCCTTTTAGTCTAATACCTAGGCTAACAGCTTGCTGAAAATATTTTTTTAGAGATTTTATTTTGATTCAAAATACGCAGCAAAGAAATTCTCCTCTAAACACAGTTATTGGGGCAGGGCAGAAATTATGTGAATTTGTTTCTTAAAACTTCATATTTTGCGGTTCGTTCCTTATTTTGCCGCTCAGGATCACTCTACTCGGACGAAAGAAATGTCTGGTGGCCTTCATCGTTTTCAAATAATTGTACACGATCATTTTACTCCCAATATAAGAAACAAGTTGAAGCCTTTGGCACTAAAACTTTTAAAATGTTCGTAGACAATTAAGATTCTTTCAGTAGTAGGGCTGATCAGCAATTTTAAGTAGAAACTTGAGCAAAACCTTTGCATGGTTCTTCCATATTAGAATTTGTCTTCCATCTTGTATTAGATCCAGCTCTTTATATGTCATATTGGGCTAGTCTGCACTTTAGCGGACCAGCTTTCAATATCGGCAAGTAATGTGTCATGAGGTAAGAATCAGGTTCAGGGTTAGGTTTTGGAAAAGGGATTTCAGGGCTAGTTAGGGTAAGCTAGGTTTAGTTAGGGTAAGTTAGGGTTAGTTAGGGTAATGTAGGGGTTTAGTTAGGGTTAGTAAGGTATTTGGTCAAATACGTTCCCGAGAGATATGACATGAAGCTGGTCCGCTAAAGTGCATGCGTCCCCTTGCCTTTAAAAGTGTCTTCATTTCATTCAAGAGCTGAACTCGAGTCAATAAAAAAGGAGAGTAGTCGAAATCGCTGCCTATCTGGAATGACACAAGGCTAATATTCACACTGATGCCCAGTCGAGATGAAATCCTATGGGGATGAAGTGATTCCTTAGTTACCATCAGCCTTGAAATCGTCCATCGTAATGCCGAGCTGGCCTTGTACATACAGTGGTAAGTCAACCAGGGCTCTTAAGAGTAATGCGCAAGGCCGTATTCCCATTAGAGTTAACAAATGCTCGCTACACTTTAATTTTATGATTGAGGTAACAGAGGAGTTGAATCAAAGATCATTTGGTCGGATCTTTAAAAAGGCTAGTGTAAATAGTTTTTATATCTTTGGATTGAATGGCTTCACCGGAACTTTATGTAATTTTCCATAATTCCAGAGTGCGGATTTCTGGTATCGTTATCATGTTCAGAATTACAGCGTTTTTACGTTCTATGCAAGGAAGTATGCAAGGCTGCTCTAAAGCTTTGACAAACATTGAAAGCACCATAACATCTAAATTTATTGGGAGAAGTATAGCAGAATTCTCTAGAAAACCTTAGTTTTATGAAGGTTCACAATATGGTTGT